>QJSC01012605.1:0-20677 GCA_003697955.1 Calidris pygmaea | reverse complement strand
GGCTCAGCAATAACATCTGCCAGTTCTCTCAGCACTCGTGGGTGCATCCCATCAGGGCCCATGGACTTATGGATGTCTAGTTTGGCCAAGTGGTCTCTAACCCAGTCCTCCCCTACAGAGGGGGAGTCTTCCTCTCTCCAGACCTTCCCCCTTGTCTCCAGGGTCTGGGATTCATGAGGGGCAGCTTTGGCAGTGAAGATCGAAGCAAAGAAGGCATTCAGCAACTCCGCCTTCTCTGTGTCTTCCACCACCAAGGCACCCACCTCATTCATCAGTCAGCCTACGTTTTCCCTACCCTGCCTTTTTCTACTGATATACTGAAAAAAACTCTTGTTGTTATCTTTAACTGTGGTAGCCAAGTTAAGTTCTGCTTGGGCTTTTGCCAATTTTTCCCCTGCATAGCTTCACTACACCTTGATATTGCTCATAAGTAACTAACCCCCTGTTCCAGAGATGGTAGACTTTCCTTTTCTCCGTGAGGTCCAGCCAAAGCCCTCTATTTAGCCAGGTCGGTCTTCTTCCCTGTCGGCTCGTTTTATGGGACCTGGGGATGGCCTCCTGCGCTTTTGAGAGGCTGGGGAGCTGAGGAGGAGGGGTTACCCTCCATGTCAATGAACAGCTGGAGTGCATGGAGTGCATGGATGGATGAAGAGCCAATGGAGAGCTTATGGGTCAAGATTAAAGGGAACGCAGGGGCAGGTGACATTACAGTGGGAGTCTGCTACAGGCCATCTCACCAAGATGACAGAGTGAATGAGGCCCTCTATAGACAGATAGGAGCAACATCGTAATCACAGACCCTGGTCCTCATGGGGGACTTCAACCACCCCAATATCTTTGGAGGGACAACACAGGAGGGCAAAAGAAATCCAGTAAGTTCTTGGAATGTGTCGATGACAACTTTCTTCTTTAAATGGTAGGTGAGCCAACGAGGAGAGGAGCCATGCTGGACCTTGTCCTTACCAACAAGTGGGGCTGGTGGGCAATGTCAAGCTCAAGGGTAGCCTTGGCTGCAGTGATCATGCAATGGTAGAGTTCAAGATCCTTAGTGCAGCAAGGAGGGTACACAACAAGCTCAGTACCGTGAGCCTCAGAAGAGCAAACCTTGGCCTTTTGAGGGACCTGATTGGCACAGTAACATGGGAAAAAGTAATGGAGGGGAGAAGGACCCAAGGAAGCTGGTTAGTATTCAAGGATCACCTCCTACAAGCTCAGGAGCGGTGCATCCCAAGAAAGAAGTAGTCAGGCATAAAAGCCAAGAGGGCTGCATGGGTGAACAAAGTTCCTAGACAAGCTCAAAAGCAAAAAGGAGGCCTACAGAGGATGGAAGCAAGGACAGGCAGCTTCCTCTTGTCCTGTCACTGAGCACCACTGAAAAACGACTGGCCCCATCCTCTTGTCACTCTCCCTTAAAGTATTTATAGTCATTGATCAGATCCCCCCTCAGTCTTCTCTTTTCCCGACTAAAAAGACCCAAGTCCCTCAGCCTTTCCTCATAAGAGAGATGTTCTAGGCTCCTAATCATCTTTGTAGCCCTCTGCTGTACCCTCTCCAGCAGTTCCCTGTCCCTCTTGAACTGGGGAGGCTAGAACTGGACAGCACACCAGATGGGGCCTCACCAGGGCAGAGTAGAGGGGGAGGATAACCTCCCTTGACCTGCTGGCCACACTCTTCCTGATGCACCCCAGGATGCCATTGGCCTTCTTGGCCACAAGGGCACATTGCTGGCTCATGGTCATCCTGTTGTCCACCAGGACTCCCAGGTCTTTTTCCTCAGAGCTGCTCTCCAGCAGGTCAGCCCCCAACCTATACTGGTGCATGGGGTTATTCCTCCCCAGGTGCAGCACCCTACACTTGCCCTTGTTGAAGTTCATCAGGTTCCTCTCTGCCCATCTCTCCAGCCTGTCCAGGTTTCGCTGTATGGCGGCACAGCCTTCTGGTGTGCCAGCCATCCCTCCCAGTTTTGTGTCATCAGTAGACTTGCTGAGGGTACATTCCATCCCTTCACCCAGGTCATTGATGAATATATTGAAGAGGGCTGGACCCCTGGGTAACACCACTTGTTACAGACCTCCAACTAGATTCTGTGCCACTAACCACGACTCGCCTGATTAACATTCAGACATTCAAAACCCACCTGGACAAGTTCCTGTGCAACCTGCTCTATGTGGACCTGCTTTGGCAGGGGGGTTGGATGTCCTGGGTCTGGCGGGGATAGGGTTAATTCTTCCCAGGACCTAGCAGGGACACAGGTATTCCATCCCACCTGAGCCATGCCCAGGGGGTAGCCGGAGCTAGCCGGGGAAGGGGAGGGACAGGAAGTTGGGGGGGGGAAGAGGATGTGACCCCCCGGGGAGCAGAGCAGTGGGGGGGGGAGACCAGGTGCAGTCGGCAAGTGGTGGTATCATAATCGTGGCTGTATATTCCTCTGTCAGTGTTACTGTTGTTTTTGTTTTCTTGCTCCCTTTGCTGTTCTGTTAAATTGCCTTTGTGTCAACCCACAAGTTTTGCCTTTTCCTTCCAATTTTCCCCTCACGGCCGCGGTGGCGGTGGGGGCTCTTGTCTGCATGAGCAGCTGCCACATGGTCCTTTGTTGCCGTCTGAGGCCAAACCACTAGATGATCTCCAGAGGTCCCTTCCAACCCCATGTGATTCTGTGACCCTTTGAGCTCTGTCTTTCAGCCAGTTTTTAGTCCACCTCACTGTCCATTCATCTAACCCATACTTCCTCAGCTTACATAACCTGTGCCCCAGATTCCCTTACCATCCCTCTCAACTCCCTGAAGTTTCTTTTTATTGCTTGTGAACTGTGAGTCATGGCTTCCTCCTCACCTGCGTGGAAAATAAATAATGGATAATAATTCTGAAGACTGTACTAAGCCAGGAAGCTTCCTGGTGATGTCCTTAACCCGGGCTCCAGGAAGACAGCAGACCTCTCTGAGGAGGGTCCACCCAGCATATTGGGCCCTCTGTCCCACTCAGGTAGGAGTCGCCAACATCTGTAACCCTTCTTTTTATCCTTGTGGGTGTGGTGGTGATCCTGGGTGTATGCTTTTTTGACTGAAGAGGCATCTGTGATGTAGAGTGCCCATCATCTACTTCCTCACTCAACTGGCCTTCCTCAATGAAGTACCTCGTATCTGTTATTCAGAGGTACCAGATGGGGCGAGGTGGGTAAGGGGGGAGTTCCTCTGCTGCCCCGACCATGATCCTGCCTCCATTCGCTCTTTTCATTTAGGCTTCTGCCTTCAGCATGACTAGGGCTGGATACAGGAGTTACTAGACCCTGGCTGCTTTCCTCCCTAATACACCTCAACCTTTTGACTTCCTCTCTCAGCTCTGCCACCAGGCTGAGCAGATCATTCACCTGTTCACATATCACAAAGCAGTTCTCATAGCCGCCACCCCTTACCAGTAAAAGGTCCTGGCACTCCCTGCAGCCTGTGACCTGGATAATCATATGCTTTCGTGGGAGCTCTATCTGGGTTACCACATCTGTTCTGGTTGAGGTTGAGAGCATGACTTTCCTCCGGGTGGACACAATGGCTAAGCTCCTTCAAGGGGGTGATGACCAACAGCATGACTCACCTGTCTAGCTGACAGAGTTTCAGTTCCTTCCAACGTGCCTTTTCCCTGCTCCCTGCACCTTGTGGTGGTGCTCCCGGGTGGCACTCTATTATTCCCACTCACTGCTTGCTTGCTCAGCGCACAACAACCTGGTCGCTGTGTTCCCAAAAGGCCTCTTTTATGGGGGAAGGTGGGGGGGAGTGGTCCCAGCCCATTTATACCTCATTTGAATCTGCCGCTGGGGGTGCTGGCTCCACCCCACACCACTTTGCCTGGCTTCAAAAAGCCCTTAAAAAGAGTTCATTGCCAATCTTTTTGCTGTGATTCCCTCCCCTGGTACAGACTTATCTACACAGGAGCTTGGTCTCCTTAGCGAAACTAAGATAAGGTTTGAGACCAACTGAGGAACCTGAAGGTACATAAGTCCATGGGACCTGAGAAAATCCATCCACAGGTCCTGAGGGAACTGGCAGATGAGGTTGCTAAGCCGCTTTTCATTATATTTGAAAAGTGGTGGCAATCTGGTGAAGTTACCACTGACTGGAAAAGGGGAAACATAACCCCCATTTTCAAAAAGGGATAAAAGGAAGACTCAGGGAACTATAGGCCAGTAAGTCTCACCTGTATGCCCAGCAAGATCATGGAGCAGATCCTCCTGGAATCTCTGCTAAGGCACATGGAAAATAAGGAGGTGATTGGTGACAGCCAACATGGCTTCTCCAAGGGCAAGTCATGCCTGACAAATTTGGTGGCCTTCTACGACGGTGTTACTGCATTGGTGGATAAGGGGAGAGCAACAGAAATCATCTGCTTGGGCTTATGCAAAGCACTTGACACTGTCCCACATGAAATCCTGGTCTCTAAATTGGAAAGGCATGGATTTGATGGACGGAGCACTCGGTGGATCAGGACCTGGCTAGATAGCCACGCTCAAAGGGTTGCAGTCAACGGCTCAGTGGAAACCAGTGACGAGTGGCGTTCCTCAGGGGTCTGTACTGGGACCAGTGCTGTTCACCATCTTTGTCAAAGACATTGACAATGGGATTGAGGGCACCCTTAGCAAGTTTGCCGATGACACCAAGATGTGTTGTGCGGTCAACACACTGGAAGAAAAGGAATGCAATCCAGAGGGACCTGGACAGGCTTGAGAGGTGGGCCCATGTGGTGAATCTCATGAAGTTCAACTAGGCCAAGCGCAAGGTCCTGCACCTGGGTCACAGCAATCCCAAGCACAAATACAGGTTGGGCGGAGAATGGCCTGAGAGCAGCCCTGAAAAGCACCCCATCATGGGCTGCATTAATAAAAGCATGGCCATCATTTCGAGGGAGGTGATTGTGCCCCTCATCTCTGCTCTGGTGAGACCCCACCTGGAATACTGTGTCCAGCTACGGAGTCATCAGCACAGGAAGGACATGAACCTGTTGGAGCGAGTTCAGAGGAAGGCCACAAAGATGGTCAGAGGGCTGTAGCACCTCTCCTATGAGAACAAGCTGAGAGTTGGCATTGTTCAACCTGGAGAAGAGATGGCTCCAGGGAGACCTTATAGCGGCCTTTCAGTATCTGAAGGGGGTCTACAAGAAATTTGGAGAGGGATTTTTTGCAAAGGCATATAGTGATAGGGTAATAGCTTCAAAGTGGAAGAGGGGAGATTTAGATTGAATATCAGGAAGAAATTCTTTACTGTGAGGGTGGTGAAGCACTGGAACGGGTTACCCAGAGAAGCTGTGGAGGCCCCTTCCCTGGAAGTGTTCAAGGCCAGGCTGGATGGGGCTTTGAGCATCCTGGTCTAGTAGGAGGTGTCCCTTCCGCTGTCAGGGGGGTTGGAACTAGATTGTCTTTAATGTCCCTTCCAACCTAAACCATTCTATGATTCTTTTATTCTATGAATAATACAGAAAATATTTGTGTAACTTATTGGCAGATAAATTAAGGTTGCCCTTGATCAGCCTTATACTCACACAATGTTCTTTTTTAACCAAATTCTTACAGTTTCTTAGATTTTCTTTTAATGCACAGACATCACGGAAGAGTCACAAGATGCCAGTGGCCTCTTCCCTGACTCTGACCACTTTTAAAGTTGCACAATGCTTATCTTCAACACCTTAAAGAGAAAAAGCTTGGTGTGGGAAAGTAACGGAAGATTGGCGAGGAGGACTGTAAATACGCTCAAGTGACTCGCATGTGGGGTGCTGGAAAACACATCTATCACACTAATTGTTGCTTAGTTTTGTGTGCTCAACAAGTAGAACATCTGCACTCAGATAACATAGGCCTGGGATGGACTCAGGGGCACCTTATCAAGCACGCCTGGGATTCTTGCCCTGCTGCTGAAGAGATCAAAGCACAGCAGAAAACTCTGCCTGCCTGAATCCTTGAAATACAGGCCCAAACAGCAAGTGGGAGCTCCCTCGCTCCCTCACTCCCTTGCTAACAAGGACTCTCTTGCTAATAAGGACTCTGGCTCCATGGTGCCTGCGTTCCCCTGCTTGCCTGCCTCTGCCCAGGTGCTGTTCCCGAATCCATGAGGTATTGACATTAAATTGTTCTTTGCCCTTAATCCATGGTTTTGTGGTTGTTCCTGCGTCCTACCTGCATCGGCTCACACACTTGGTTATTTCAGAGATGACAATAAAATGCCAAGCAAGTATGGACTAAGCAGGGTAAAGGTAATAAAATAAGCTGTTTTAGATAAAACTCCTCCCAAAAAGAGCATCATATCCTCAGTGATAACTGTGATGATAACCTCAGTTTGTCCACACTGGTATAGCTCCACTGAAGTTAATAGATTCATGCTGATTTACATCTGATGAGCCTTTTATTTATTGTTTTTATCTTCCCCCTGTCACTGGTTCTTACTATTTATTCAAAGTACTATTGGTTTCTGAAGTACAAAAGAAGTAGTTTTCTAAAACAAGGATTGTCTTTCATGCAAAGTCTGAGAGACTGTAAAACCCCATGACATGTTAGTTCAGTTAGCAGTCCCCTGCTGATACTGATGTGCAGGAGCCAGAGACTTTGAAAAGCTGCTTAGCAGGGAAAAAAGTGGGATGAGGGTAGACCAGATAACCTTACCTTTAACTTTCCATTCCCTGTATGCCTTCTTCCTAGTATGCTGCTGGGAAACACAGGAACATCGTGGACTCACCATACCAAACACTGAAGGTGCATGCTCAGTTCAGTCATTCTTTTCCAGTTGTTTCTGGTCGAAAAACCAAAAAGTGCTTAATCTTACTCCTAATCTTACTACTTAATCTTGCTCTTGAACAGGAACTGATAACCAAATAATAGATCACGCTGTTCCAAAAATATGCATTTTTCCTTTCTTTATGTCTCTCATACATGCTTATCAAATTTCATCTATAATGTTTCAAAATATTAATGTCTAATTTATTTGAAGCTCTGGAATGCTCTCATTAAAGTGCTTCACAAAAAGGATTTAATAAAATAAGGGTAATTAATTTGGAATCTCTAAATGGTTCTTCCATTTTTCAGGTCCTACATGAAACCAGTTATTGTCCTGGATTGCAGGATCCCTAGGACAGAGCTGTTATATTTGATGCCTGTAAAAATGCCTTTAAATAATAGACCACTGTAATACTTCCCATGTAGTCCTTTGCTACTAATTGATTTCATTTTCTTAATTATATGTGTCTTTTAAAGTTCAAACAAAAAGTAAATTCTTATCCAAGTGATTTCTCCTTCCACTAAAGGTAAGGGAGGGCAGTGGTGAGTATGGTGTCCTTTCAGTCAGTAATGAGTGCAGAGTCTATATATTCAGATAACTGAGGATAAATTTTGGTTAATTCAGGGTTACACGCTTGTCAGATAAACCCTCTGAATAAAAACATGGCAAGATGCTATGAGACCAAGGCAGGGAGTCTAAACAGCATCATACAGGTCATTTAAGAAAAGAAAAGAAAAGAATAGAATAGAATAGAATAGAATAGAATAGAATAGAAGTAGAATAGAATTGAATTTAAGCTGAAGTTGTATTAATAATGGTCCTTAACAAGCTTCCAATCCCTAAGGACAGCCTTTTGTCCCTTTTCCCTGATGCTTTTGTGTTTGCTTACTCAATGGCCACAAATCAGCCCTAGCTGAGTTGTGGTCAGTCCCAAGGCAGTTTGGGAAAATTAAGCTTCTTTCTCCTTGTCTTCCTTGTGCTCTTGCTTTTTTCCCCCTATTTTTGCCTTTCACTGCCACACAAATCATAAAAAACATGCAGGCCGGGGATCAAGCTGCATAAAACAAGCAGACACCAGTTTCCTCTTTGTTTCAGTGCAGAGCACAGATGGGAGGGGGAAAACTGCTGTTCCAGTGAGATAATTGCCATTAGAGTAGAAAATCCAGAAGCATCCTCATGACACTGGGAAACATGTTGGCAGGTGGTGTTTTCCAGTTAGTAGGAAATCCAGATGAATTTCTTAATACCTGCTGAAAAATAATACCAAACCACTCACTGAGTAGTTAAACTCTGTTCCACTTTTCCCACCTTTTCCTGTTAAATTTAAAACCAGAAAAAAACCCACCAAAACCACCATTCTGAGGACCAGAAAAGAATCTGCAGGTTTGGACAGGCTGCAGCAAAGCCTAGTACTCCCAAAACCTTGGGGCCGGCAGTCCACTGGTAAAAGAAGGAGGGGTGGTTTGGTCTTTTTCCATCATCCATTCATGTCTGCTGGTAGCCTGTTCCTGGACTCCAAGCAACTGAAGCACAGTGAGAAGTGCAAAACTTGCCTGGGATAAGGACGCTGGTATCAGCTGCATTTTCAGAGCTGTGTTCTAGGTGACTTTAAGATGCAGTGACAAAGAACAAGTTTCTCTACTTGACATATTAAGCTTGGTTTTAGGCTTGTCTCAAGACTGGGCTTGCTCAGTATCTATGATCCATCCCTCCAGACACAATATCTAAGAGGTCACTGTAGTGTAAACTCCATCAGGCTTCGGAGAAAGCAGGCCACAGCATTTCCTGTGTCTTGCAGGATGCTTCTTCATACAGTCTGGGTCGATGCAAGGCAGAGCCAAGCACACTCCAACCCTGCAGGTTTTGAGCCCTGTCTGAAGCCAGACTGTAGGCAGCAATGTGGACAGATAACATGGGAGTTACGGACCACAGGATCATTGGCATGGTGATGCCTCTTCCTCAGCCCAACTCATGGTGTGGTGTAACATGACCTATGCTGCTTGATTCTCCTTGCCGAGCTTGGCTGCACCCTGTGCTCCAATATCGACATAAAGGCAGCACACAATAGTGAGGGTGTTTGCAGAAAGGCTTCTGTTCACTAGTTAAAATCCTTTAGGATATGTTCAGATTACCTTGATTTGCATTGAAAATCACAATTTATGTAGTGACTGGTTTGGACTATGACAACTGTCTTGACATTTCACTAATCTAAAATACCAGTTGTAGAGGAGCTTAAACACTTTAGCAGCTGGTAGGTATCACAAGAAGTAGAGGTGAGGGGAAGAGAAGGAGGAAAGAGAAAATACTCCTTTTCTTTCAAGTATTTTCTTACTCAACTTGTATGCAGTTACCCATAATGACCAGGCACATGGATGTCTCTACTTATTAGAATAAGATTCATTTGGGTCTCTGAGGTGGGAGCTCAGATGATTTTTGTTAGCCATCAACATTTTTTGTTTTCTCCCTCACTCTTGAGTATGCATGTTTCTTGTTTGGAAAGGAGCTGTTTCCTTTTGAAATTTTATTTGCCCTTGAATATTCAACATCACAAAAAAAAACTTTAAAAACACAACTGGTATAATTGTTGAGACAGGGAAAAAAACCTAAGTATCATCTCAGCGCTAAAATGCAGAGGAAAGTAGATTTCCAGGTGAATCACATTTGGTTTCCCTCATTCCGTCTGTGCAGCAACTTCTGCCTGAGAATTTGTTTCCTTTTTTGCCACTGACACGAGGAAACGACTTTCTCCTTTTGTTCCTGTGTTCTAATTTCTGCTCCCACTGGTATAATAGCCCATACCTACATTTTGGTATTGTGAGAAGCATTTAACTTTGCAAAGTGCTTTGACATTTCAGATGAAAGGACATTTAGAAGTGAAAAGTATTTTATTACCATTGCTATTGACTCATTTGAAAAGCAAACCTCAGCCTGACAAGACTGCTAAACAAATAACACCCCACACTTGAGAGACAGCAAAGCACAAATCAGTCAGGGAAACCACCTACCTCTACAAACTTTGGGAACTGAATAAACTACTAAGAAAGATCTAAATTCCACCTTTGGTTGTTAACAAGCCTAGGAAAGTGATAAAAGGCTTCTTTTCCCTTTCTTGTTTTAGTTAGGTAGGGTTTTTTTCATGGTCAAGAGTGTTCCCTTTTCAGCCCAATTTTTCTGTGTATTTCTTATAACATGTTTTTTGAAAAGAAAATGAATGGAAGCAGCTAATGGTAATGATCTACTTACTTAACAGGGTACCAAAATAAGGAGCTGACTAAGGAGCCTTCTCATTGACTTTGGTGTGTCCAGTGATGTCTAGTCTCATTTTTATTTCTTGAACCACACTTTGCTCACAGGTTTTCTGTTTGAAAAGATGCATAGGAAAGATTTGCTTCCCTATTTCTAGTTCTCATTCCTCTAGTTTTATACAAAATTCACTTTCTGCTTCTTTACTTTATTCTGATATAACAGTCAACAGACTGAGGAAAAGTAGAGGCTATTTATTGATTTTAATCATAACTTGAACTAGCCAAGGACTAGCTATCTGATCTTAACTGCTGGCAGCAAATCAGCTCCTGCAGGGTGGGAGCATGAGGTTCACCCTGCAGCCAGCCTGCCCTGTCTCAGTGGAACTGAGTCTCTGCTCAGTCTGGGAAGGGCACACACAAGCGTTGCACAATACAGAGGAAGATGATGCATGCAAAACCTTTGAGAACTACTGGTTTATAAGAAACACACTTCATTTGTGAGCTATATTACATCTGACACCAGATATTCAAGTTTTAAAAATGCCCATCAGTTGCTATTCAGACACCACTATCTAATGAAAAGAGAGCAATAGTTCTCTTGATTTGTTGTATCTATCAATAAGGCATTAGAGATCTATTACAGCCATTGGCTATTGTGGCTCTTTACATCCCATTATCATATCAGTATCCACAGTCTCTACTTTAATTTCCAAATTCAGCTTGAAAATATTTTAAAGCCAGGAAGGGAAGTGTATCATGCATGGAGCATTCATATGCAGAAAGTATTTGTCCTAAATGATAAGTGATACTCAGGAGCAAATGCAGGACTTATGGCTTTGCAGTAAATTACCCTGCTGTTTCTCAAAACAACATCAGTTGATAGGTTTTATTTTGCTGACTATAAAATGCAAAATGTTCTGTAGACATGCTGCTGAAGAATGCAAAGGTTTTACTATTGAGATGCTGGACTTTGACTTAATTTATAAAGAAAAAGCAGTTTGGGGGTTTTAGCAGCTGAAGTAAAAGATTGTCTTATTCATTATTCTTGGGCATGCCTAGAGAGGGATCATGAAAAGGCAGTCTTTCAATAGCAGGTCTTGGCAGGGATTTATAGACTAACTGACAACAGTTTGAAAGTGGAACCTTTATCAGCACTGCAGGTAATCCCACTCTTAAAAAATTGCATGAGGAAATTTGCCAATGCTGCAGGGTCTACAGGTCATCTGGAGGAGCTGTTTAAAGCTTTATCTATTTAATAAAAAAATTCAGAATGCCCTTTCCACATATTAAAGCCCAATGAAAGGGCACTATCAAAACCAGATTTTTCTGATAATGGATAGGCACAGGTGGCTTCCAGTAGTGAAATATTAAGAAGGTAAAACTGATGGGCTTACAGTTATTGCTTTTTGGAGTATTTTAGAGTGATGTTGCCTTTTTGTGCATTCATCATGCACCAACATAATATTAATCACAGGGCACCTGAAACAAGCCCCTTCCTGCATCAAATCCCATTCAAGTTCAACTTGTCCCATTTGTTTCATTGCACAAGACAGCTTTGAGATTGCTACACTTCCAGTCAGTAGCAGTCTAGACTGGTCAAATGAACTTAATACTCAGTTTTAAAAGCCAGGCTTGAAAAAGGAATTAAGATAAAAAAGCAGGCCTGCTGGTTTCCACCAGGCAAGGATACATAAGAGATCTAATCAAGAGAAAACTTTCTAGGTAGTAAATTCTGGAAGCAATTGATGACTGTCGCCAAATTAGTCTTTGACCCAAAGGCAATCATAGATCTAACTTGGCACACCATCAAATGAATATCAAGTGGTGCTGGGCCAGGGAGGGAGAATGGGGACAGTGCTATGGACAGAGGTAAGGAAGCCCAGAGATTTCTCCCACATATACCTATGGGAGCATGGACTTTCTGCTTGAAACCTGAGTTTGTGAGGGAATCAAAGAGCCATAGAAATGTTGGTTGGACCTCTGGGGAGTCTCTAGTCCAACCTCCTGCTCAGAGGCCTATCACCAGCACTGGATCAGGCCAACTGCAGCTTTATCTAGCCGAGGGTGGTGATTTGAACATCTCCCTAGGGAACCCACTCCAGTGCTGCACTGACCCCCTGGAGAAAAAGATTTTCTTAATGTCCACCCTGAAAAACCTGTGCTACAGCTTTTTGCTGTTGCCGCTTGTTGTATCACCTACTGCAGCTAAGAAGAGTTTGGCTCCATAGTCTTAGTAACTCCCCTTTAAGAATGTGTAGGCTGCTATAAAATCAGCCCTTCGCGTCCTCCTCATCAGATTAAACAAGCCCAGCTCCTTCAGCTGTCCTTACAGGTCCTGTGCTTTAGGTCCCAACATCTTGGAACCCTCCATTGGACTTTCTCCAGTTTCTCTATATCCCCCTTGAACAGGAGGCCCAAAACTGAACTCAATTGTCCAGTTATGGCCTCATGAGCATTGGGACAAAGGAGGAAAATTAATTCACTCAATCTACTGGCCAAATTCTTCCTAATGCAGCCCAGCATGCAGCTTGCCTTATTCATGATAGGAGCTGTGGGAAAGTAACGGAAGATTGGCGAGGAGGACTGTAAACACGCTCAAGTAACTCGCATGTGGGGTGCTGGAAAACACATCTATCACACTAATTGTTGCTTAGTTTTGTGTGCTCAACAAGTAGAACATCTGCACTCAGATAACATAGGCCTGGGATGGACTCAGGGGCACCTTATCAAACACGCCTGGGATTCTTGCCCTGCTGCTGAAGAGATCAAAGCACAGCAGAAAACTCTGCCTGCCAGAATCCTTGAAATACAGGCAAGAACAGCAAGTCTGAGCTCTCGCTCTCTCACGCCCTTGCTAACAAGGACTCTCTTGCTAATAAGATCTGACTTTTGCTCCGCGGTGTCTGCATTCCCTGCTTGCATGCCTCTGCCGGGTGCTGCTTCGGAGGTTCTCCGATCCATGAGGTATTGAGATTAAATTTGTTCTTTGCCTTTAATCCATGGTATTGTGGTTGTTCCTGCGTCCTGCCTGCATCGGCTCACACAGGAGCACAGCTGGCTACTGTTCACCCTGGCATTCATCATAACTTCTGCGTTGTTTTCAACCAGATGCCATTCAGACTGTCACTGCCCAGCCTGTACTGATGTATCAGATTATTCCACCCCAGCTCCAGAGCTTCACGTTTCTCCTTGCTGAACTTCATGAGGCTGCAGTAAACCCAGTCAGTACATTTATCCAGGTCTTTCTGGGCTGAAGTTCTGTCTTTCAGTATGTCAACCATGCTCCAGGTCTAGTATCATCTCCAGTTTGCAGAGGATATGCTCAGTATCAGTTTCCAGGTCATTGACAAAGGCATTGAAAAATATGGGTCCCAATATCAACCTTCAGGGTACTCTGCTTGCAACAGGCTGCAAGCAGGCACTAGTCGTTACCCTTTGGTAAGGAGGAATAGCCACTGGACATACTGAATGTAAATAATGTATCTCACAGAGCTGGAAGCAGCACTGTCATAGAGCAGTCCTCGCCTACGGTGGCTTCTAACAACAGGTTTGGGAAGTAGCTGTAATTTCAGCAGTTGCTCTGCAGAGACAAACCAAAACTCTGCAACAGAGCTTGGTTGAAATGTGTGCTGAGGCTGGGCATTTTCCTTTCAGATTAAATTGCAATAAATATACTGAGCTAGACAGAAATAACAGATACCTTGACCCCCAGCAATAGCTGTATTCTCCATTTCAGCAAAATTAACAGAAACAGGTTGAATGTCACATTCACTGGCTGAGAATGGATGGGTGGGGGAGCCCAGAGGAAGGGACCGTGTTGTGGTTTAATCCCAATAGGCAGCTAAACACCACACAGCTGCTCGCTCACTCCCATCGCAATGGGATGGGGGAGAGAATTGGAAGGGTAAAAGGGAGAAAACTCGTGGGTTGATGTCCTGATTTCATCTGGGAAAGAGTTAATTTTCTTTCTAGTGATTGCTAGAAAGGAATATCAATAATACCTATTGTTTTTAATTGTAGCAAGGTGATGTTTACACTGTTCAAGGACTTTTTTCAGCTTCCCATAGAAGCATAGACAGAACGATGGAATGGCCAATGAAATATTCTGTACCATAGATGTCATGCTCAGTATATAAATGGGGGTTATCCAGGGGGGTGGGAATCCACAATCACAACTTGGGACAGAGCCAATGCACCCGCGTCATTATTATTATTGCTATTTTTCCTTTTTTGCTATTGTTTCTATTGAAATGTCTTCATCTCAACCCATGAGGGTTATTTTTTTCTCCCTTTCCCCTCCTTTTTTCCCCCTCTTCTCCCCACCCTTCTTGGTGGGGGGGAGGGGAAAGTGGGGGGTGTGAGCAAGCAGCTGAGTGGTTCTAGTTGCCGGTTGGGTTTAAACCACAACAGTTGAGATAAAGACAGTTTAATAGGTAAAGCAAAAGCCATGCATGCAAGCAAAGCAAAATAAGGAATTAATTCACTACTTCCCATCAGCAGGCAGATGTTTAGCCATCTCCAGGCAGGCTCCATCACTTGGGAAGACAAACAGCATAACTCCAAACGCCTCCCCTTCCTCCTTCTTTCCCCAGCTTTTATTGCTGAGCACAATGTCATATGGTATGGAATATTCCTTTGGTCAGTTGGGGTCAGCTGTCCCAGCTGTGTCTCCTCCCAACTTTTTGTGCACCCCCAGTGTACTTGCTGGTGGGACGGTGTGAGGAGCAGAAAAGGCCTTGATTCTGTGTGAGCACTGGTCAGCAATAACAAAAACATCCCTGTTTTCAACATCAACTGTTCTCAACACAAATCAAAAACATAGCCCCATACCAGGTACTATAAAGAAAATTAATTCTATCCCATCCAAAACCAGTACAGACCAACATGGATTCCTTTCAAACATATACCTATGGGCATCAGTGTCTCAGTCTGTCCAGCTCTTGTGTTAGAGACTAGCAGCAAAGAATAGGGAAAAAAAAAAAAAAGAAATAGCGGAGACTGTAAGGATAGGAAGAATCTACACGTTTTTCACTTCATCAAAATTCTTCCTAATCCTAGACCTACCTGAGTATTAGCTACTCTACCCCAAGTATTTGCTAACCCACTGAAATAGCTCAAATCAACCCTTGTTCCTTTCCAGCATCTTTCAGAAGTGGAAGCAGGACCCATGGCGTTAATTACAGCTGGTCCTAAATGCCTAAATGACCTTCTGAAGATGTATTTTCATGGAAAATGGCTTTCATTAAATATATTTCTTCCAAGCAAAATGTATGCTTTATTATAGATCATCTCCCATCTTCCCTGTTGCATTGCCACTCTGATCCCATCACACCAGCTCATTTCCTCCAGGGAAGAGTGCAGCACAACACAGGAAATACAGTGTGGCAGGAGAGTCCAGGCTGTAATAAAAAAGGGGAATATTAGATTCATTTTCCAAGACAAATATTTTAGTGTCAGCCAAAAAATGTTGGTGTTCACATTTCTCAAAAAAAAAAAGAAAAAAGGGAAAACAGAATAGCAAATTATTTTCTGTGGGTACTTTTCCTTTTTATTAACTCCAGAATTAACACTAATTCTATCATCATTGATTCCTGGAATTTCCCTAAAAGTTTTCCAGGTTTTTCATGAGCTTTAAGATATAGCACATGATAGGACCCAAAACTGTTTGCAGTAGAAAGATTTACTGAGGCAAGTTCCAAAGCCCTTACATCTACTAGTTCTTGCTTACTATTATTAATAAAAACACTATTATAATAAAATACATTATTGTACCATTTCTTGTAACACTTCTTACAGGGTAGTATAAAATAAGTCATAAGGAAGCAGAGTGCAATTATCTAAAGCACTCCATTAGCATACAAAGAAAAAAAATAAAAAGACAATGGAGACCTAGGGTAATTGTAGTTCCTTGAGCATAGCTGATTTTGAGAAGGATTTCACCAGCTTTCACCAGGATTTCATCTATTGAATAAATGTCTTCTTCCAGGAAGGAGTGGTTAGAAAAAGTGTGAGTGAATGGTTTTCAAACTTGCTTTGAAGCTCTCTGGATATTTTGTCACAGATCACAGAGGACTGGCGCTTGTATTACATGAACTACAGAAATGCAGACAGTAGCTGTGAGCTCTGTAACTGTTTTCCATGGATATTTACCCATGCAGGTTACTCTTACTTTTGAGGGTGTGGGGATGTGAAAACTCAACCATTCAACTGTTTATGAATTGCTGACTGAGAACTTCACAGCAGTAAGACTGAAACTGCTTTTGGAGGCAGTAGCAGAATGGGCTCTTTGGGAAGAGTACTGTGAGAAAATTTTTGAGTGCTGGAGTGGGTGCTGGGGCAAGTCAGAGAGGTTCCCAGGGGCAAGGAGGGGGAGAAGAGTAGTTGTGATCTGGGACGTGTGTGAGGACAGGGGAAAAGCTAGGATGGGACAGTGACATTGTCAGGGAAGGTTTCTGTGCTGGATGGGAAGCTGGCCCAAAGTGATGTGTGGCTCAGTGCAGGGGGAGCTGGGGTATCCCTCTTCCTCCCTTTAGCATCCTTTTCCTTCCCAGGCCCCATTAAGCTCCAGGGGACAAAAGCTGCTCTGAGACCCACACACAAATGGCCTATGGAGCTGTACTTTTCCAGCTCACAAGGGAACAACCGACAGTGTGAAAACTTCAGACAAGTGTTCACTATTTTGTTTCACTAAATAAGCCATTCAGATATATGGGGGGGAAAGGAAAAAAAAACCCAAACCATGTCTGTCATAGAAAAAGCTATATTTTGCCAATGCTTGAAAAGAAACATGGGTTTGAACTCCACACACGTTTGAAAATATTGGAGCCTCCTGGAGCAGAGGTGCCAGAAGGGAGGGACACAAAATTTATTGAAAAAACTGCATGCTGCAATTTGAGTTGGGAAGTTAATGCACCGTGTACTCACTCATGCAGCTTCTCTATCTCTCTAAATGCAGGGAAGTAACATGTACCATGGCAGGGCATGCACTATTTTGTTCTGAGCCTTTCTCAAACCATCATGCAAAGCTGAATTAATTCATCTGAATTAATTCATCTGCCACCCACAGCAGCTGCAAGACAGGAGGGGTCTGCCCGGAGGGAATTCTGCACCTGGATGCATGTGCCATGTCAGGCATTTGCTTCCCACATGTCCACCAGTGAGCATCTCTCACCTGTTATGTGTGATGAAGGAATTACAGCAATACTTGGTGCTTGTTGATAGCAAATCTGTCACCTGTGTGTTCATGGCATGAGATTTAAAAGAAACAAACTTTCCTCACATGTAATGAGTTATCTTCATTTTGGTGGTGATTGCTATCATGAAGCCTGACTAGTTATTTGCTCTTTGTGTACAGTTTGTTTTGGTGATCTCCTAGGCCTCATGATATAACACCGTCATGTGAAATGTAAGCACAGTAATGTAGATGTAGCTGTAAAACAGGGAGATTAGCAATATACAAGTTCTCTTTTACACCATGCTTCACTTGAAATCCATCCTGCGTTGAGCAGTCCTTTGCTTGGAAGACCATATGCGATTGCTCCTGCCCATGGTGGAAGGTAAGACAAGCATTTTGTTTAGTCAGCCATTCCCATTCACTGAAATCTCACAGAACGCACCTGAGAATAAGTGTGTGTGTGTGAGGAGATGAAAGGGGCACCTGTTGGCCCACTGGGGTTGCCTGCTGCGAAGGGACCCTGGTCCTAGCAGTTAAAGACTCAGGTGATATGTGTGCAACTCCTTGAATGGTGTATGAATGCTCGGGCAGCAGCTTCTCCTTTAACAGACTGTCCTGCCCAGACTGCTCATTCCTCTTGCCAGATTTTTTAAAAAGTTATTATTATTTTCAGATTTGGCCAACCAATAAATAAAAACTGTGTCTCTCAAGCAGAGATGAGATCATGCAGATACTGAGCAGAGCTGGGAGTCTGAATGAGCCAGTTATGTCAGCCAGATAATAATTTTACTATTGTCATTTATTTGTCATTCATCCAGAAGAATCCAAAAGTGCTTTACATTCTTTACAACTAGATTATAAACTCTTCTTGCTAACAGGGGTGCTTCACACACTGGTGAAAGCGTGTCGCCTCTCAGGAGCAGTGCAGAGCTGCTCAGTGGTGCCCTGCCACACCACTCTGTGGGGGACAGAACGCAAAGACCACACTGGGTAACTGAAGCAGCAAGGGAGTTTTGTGCCATACCCAGGGACAGACCAAATATCCACTTGGAATTTGTCCTGGAGCCCAGGGCTAATGCTTCCCACTGGTACAAAGCACTGTGAAAATGGACCATCATGTTGGGGCCACCGTCCCTACTGGACAGAGTTCTCTGTGCCAGGACCCTGACCTGTACTGCCTGGGTTTCTCAGTAACCTGGGTATGTGCTTAGGGACTTTGCTGTTTCTCAGTGAGACTATGGAAATTACTATATAGAAATTCAGTACCTAGAATCAATTTCTTCTCTCGTTAAATAGGGAAAATATCACTGGCTGGGCTACCTCAGAAATAATTTTTACAGAATCACAGAATCTTCTAGGTTGTAAGGGACCTTAAAGATCATCTTGTCCAACCGTCAACCTAACTTTGACAAAAATAGACACCCACACGACAAACAAAAAGCAACACCATCACTAAACCATATCCCAGCAATACATCAACCCGCCTCTTGAACACCTCCAGGGATGGTGCCTCAACCACCTCCCTGGGCAGCCCATTCCAATGTCTGATAACCCTTTCGGTGAAAAAATTCTTCCTAATATCCAGCCTGAACCTCCCCTGGTGCAAATTGAGGCCATTTCCTCTCATCCTGTCGCCTGTGACTTGAGAGAAGAGACCGACCCCCACCTCTCTACACCCTCCTTTCAGGTAGTTGTAGAGAGCAATAAGGTCTCCCCTCAGCCTCCTCTTCTCCAGGTTGAACAACCCCAACTCTCTCAGCCTGTCTTCATAGGAGAGGTGCTCCAGCCCTCTGACCATCTTTGTGGCCCTCCTCTGGACTTACTCTAATAGGTACACATCCTTCTTGTGCTGAAAACTCCAGAGCTGGACACAGTACTCCAGGTAGGGTCTCACGAGCGCAGAGTAGAGGGGAAGAATCACCTCCCTCGACCTGCTGGCCACGCTTCTTTTGATGTGGCCCAGGATACAGTTGGCCTTCTGGGCTGAGAGCACACACTACCAGCTCATGTTGAGCTTCTCATCCACCAACATCCCCAAGTCCTCCTCCTCAGGGCTGCTCTCAATCCATTCTTTTCCCAGCCTGTATTTGTGCTTGGGATTGCCATGACCCAGGTGCAGGACCTTGCACTTGGCCTAGTTGATCTTCATGAGGTTCTCATGGGCCCACCTCTCAAGCCTGTCCAGGTCCCTCTGGATGGCATCCCTTCCCTCCAGCATGTCAGCCGCTCCACACAGCTTGGTGTCATCAGCAAACTTGCTGAGGGTGCACTCACTGCCACCATCCATGTGTCCAACAAAGGTGTTAAACAGCACTGGTCCCAATACTGGCCCCTGAGTAACGCCACTCGTCACTGGTTTCCACTTGGACATCAAGCCGTGGACCGCAACCCTTTCCGTGTGACCAGCCAGCCAATTCCTTATCCACCAAGTGGTCCATCAAATCCACGTCTCTCCAATTTAGAGACCAGAACATGCAACTCTTCCATTTGTCTCGGGTGTTATACAAAGTGTTGATGCATAAACATTTTCACATGAGATACAGTGCTGGAGCCTTGGGAGGAATCAGAGTGCAAGTGACAGTAATGTGAGTTTGGGATTTGGTTATCCTCTTCAAACTGCTGAAGGGGGTGTTTTGTCCATCCCCCTCCCTCAGACTGCTCAAATATTACAAATGCTGCTCTTACTTGTACCTTCTTGTAACAAGCCTGGAAGTTAGCTCTGGATTGCTATAACAGAGCCATATCCTAATCAAACCCATTTGCCTTGCTTCATGGTCCCAGGGTAAGCATGTATCACTTGAGTATATGCACAGACTCTTCACCATTGCCTGCAGTCCTTGGAAAGAGAGCAACCCCGCTGGATGGGCACCGCAAAAGTTACAATGGAAATAAGAGTCCTACTGTGTTCTCTATTGTTACAATTGTGCAAGATAACACATATCACATGAAGTGCATTTCCACAAGCAAGCAAGTCAAAGAGCTGAGGTGCTGAGCGTTACTGAGAGGTTCATCCCTATGCACTGCCCCTCCAATGCAAGCAGCCCTGAGGAAGGAGCCACAACCCCCTGGGAAACACACTGAACACACCAACCCATTTGCAGAAATCACAGACAGGCACATTCTCTCACACACATAGGAGCCTCTGACACCAGAGGCATCCCAGAGGGGGTGGGGGCTGATAATGTGGCCAACTCTTATGACTTTATCATGAATCTTGTAATGGTCAGTGTTTATTTTAAAGTTCCTTGAGTCATAGATTGATACACTTAGCAATAATATCGTCTTGGGAGCTGATGCTTAGTAGATTAGCCACTACTTCCCTAAGTCTATTCCAGTGCTGTGCATTTCCTTCTATGTTCTTCATCTTCCCCAAAGCAATTCTGCTTTTTGTCATATAAAACACACATTTCCCAGATGGATCCATGTCGTGGTTTTGACCAGACTGACCAATCAGAATGACAGATGACCCCTCCCTCCCCCCTCTAAGGAAAAGAGAGGAGAGGAAG
>QJSC01012603.1:0-20893 GCA_003697955.1 Calidris pygmaea | reverse complement strand
CAATGAGAAACAGTATGTTTTGTTCACTGATGGATCTTGTCGTATTGTAGGAAAGCATCGAAGATGGAAAGCGGCTGTGTGGAGTCCTACTCGACGAGTTGCAGAAACTACTGAAGGTGAAGGTGAATCAATTCAATTCGCAGAGGTAAAAGCCATCCAGCTGTCCCTAGACATTGCTGAACGAGAAAAGTGGCCAATGTTCTATCTCTATACTGACTCATGGATGGTGGCAAATGCTCTGTGGGGATGGTTAAAACAGTGGAAGCGGAAAAACTGGCAGCACAAGGGTAAACCCATCTGGGCTGCTGAATTGTGGCAAAATATTGCCAAATGGCTAGAGAAATTAGTCGTAAAGGTACGTCATGTCAATGATCATGTACCCATGAGTCGAGCCACTGAAGAACATCAAAACAATCAGCGAGTGGACCAGGCTGCTAAGATTTTCCAGACAGATTTGGACTGGGACCATAAAGGTGAACTATTTCTAGCTCGGTGGGCCCATGACACTTCAGGTCATCAAGGAAGAGATGCAACATACAAATGGGCTCGTGACCGAGGGGTAGATTTAACTATGGACGCTATTGCTCAGGTTATCCACGATTGTGAAACATGCGCCGAAATCAAACAAGCAAAAAGGTTAAAACCTTTGTGGTTTGGGGGACGTTGGTTGAAATACAAGTATGGGGAGGCTTGGCAAATAGACTACATCACACTCTCTCAAACCCTCCAGGGTAAGTGTTATGTGCTCACAATGGTGGAAGGAAGCACCGGATGGTTGGAAACCCATGCCGTGCCCCATGCCACTGCCTGGAATACCATCCTGGGCCTTGAAAAGCAAGTCTTGTGGTGACATGGTACTCCAGAAAGAATTGAGTCAGACGATGGGACTCATTTCAAAAACAATCTTATAAGTACTTGGACAAAAGAACATGGTATTGAGTGGATATATCATATTCCCTATCATGCACCAGCTTCTGGCAAAATTGAGTGATACAATGGATTATTGAAAACCACCCTGAAAGCGATGGGTGGTGGAACCTTTAAAAATTGGGACAAGCATTTAGCACAAGCTACCTGGTTAGTTAACACCAGGGGATCCATCAATCGAGCTGGTCCTGCTCAATCAGATCTTTTACATAATGTAGAAGGGGATAAAGTCCCTGTAGTGCATGAAAGGAATATGTTGGGGAAAACTGTTTGGGTTTTTCCTACTTCAGGCAAAGGCAAACCCATTCGTGGGACTGTTTTTGCCCAAGGACCTGGATGTACTTGGTGGGTGATGCTGGAGAATGGAGAAATTCAATGTGTACCTCAAGGAAATTTAGCCTTAGGTGAGAATACTCAGTTCTGAGCTGCGTGATGTTAATTGTTATATGATACTAACATTATCCAATAAGTGTTTTTCAGGATAAAAGTGGTGATGAAACCTGAGCTAGCTTCATCAAGTGATGTCCAGTAAACTCTTCAAGATGGACCTGCTACCTGTGGATATGGACCACAATGAATTTCATATTGTCTTTTCTACCCTGAGAGTCTGCTATGATGGAAACCTGCAATGATGGACTATATGAACTCAATGAACTTTTGTGTATAAAAATAAATCATAAATAAGGGACTTATGTGTATATATATATATTTGTATGTATTTGATAGATAAGAAGTGATAATAATCAGAGCATGATGCAAATGGTATGGAATGGTGGACACTAACAAACAGGAGAGAAGCTTCCATGTTGGACATTTGCTAAGAAATAGCTCAGCAAACTTGCTTGTGGAGCAAAATAAAGTGCTTGCCGCACCCATAAGGAGAAGTACTAATTTCTGAACAGCTTTTTAACCAGATGACTTGCATGTAACCTCGCTGTTTTCTTCCCTGCATTCCCTTTGAATGCTGGCTTCTATTTTGGGCTGAGTGCCCTGTACCTGCTTGTGTGACACAGAAGCTCACTGTAGAAAAACTGCTTGACTGTCCCCTTTGCAAGAGGAGGGAGTAACCCTTTGGGGAGCCGAACATTCTTGAGCCCTGAGAGCTTCCAGGTTAAATCCACGCTGGCACACAGGCAATCAGCCACTGAATATCCTGAGGGTTAGGGGCCCTGAATTGTAGGCTGGATCACCGTAGATCTCACTTACAAAAATAAAATTAACAATATCCATTTCTGCAGAGCATTTTGAGCTTTATAGTCAGAGCACTGTGTCATTGCTTAGTAGTATTGTATTTATTTTTTACTTGAACAGCGCTGTTGGTGTCAATGGGACTTGCCGAAATGTGCTGGCTGAGGCCTTGAACCAGCAATACCATACCCAATGATCCTCTTCCCAACCCTCTTAGTTGTTTAAAGAATTTTTTGACGTGCACAAATAAAGGCACTTAAAAACCAAATAGCACCTGATTTCCATATATAGAGTCTTTGGGAAAATACCACCCCATCAATTATGTATTTTTTTTAAACACTGCCTTTTATTTCTCTGTCTAAAGGGGCCCATTTAATACTGCGAGTAATGTTCTGAGTAATACCGGGCTTGGCACAAATGAGGCGCTTAACTGAGTTCCTTATTTTTATTATCCATTGTCTGCTAACCAGTTTTTTGTTGTTTCACTTATTTGCCTTTTCCCTGGGGAAGGAAGGATGGCAGCTTGGCGTGCGCTGAAAGCTGTCTTGGTGGATCTCAGTGGCACACTTCGTATTGAAGACTCAGCTGTGCCAGGCACGTAGGAAGCTCTTAAAAGGCAAGCTACCTTTTTTCAATTATTTCCTCTCATAGGTTATGTCAGTGCTGTTTGCACAAAGACCTTTTTTTAAGTAAACGGGCCTGAAGCTTCTGACTTTTTATACTGTCGTAGATAAGCAAATACATGGCCAAATTCTGCTTTTATTTATGGCTGTATTAATACCAAGAGAAATCGCCAAATATTGAAAAGTTGCCATGTATCACCTGAGCCCCCACAGCTTTCCTAAGTTTCTCTCCAGGTCTTTTTTAGGTAGAAAAAGACAATATTCAAAGTGTTTCTGCTAATTCATATGGGACTACAGCCTTAGCCAAAGTGGAAAGTAGTTAAATTAACCTGTTACCCCATCTACACCACGGTCACTTCAGCTGAGCTGTTCCTCAGTGTTTTGTTGAACTACAAGAACCCAATTGTCTGAGCCCTTAGTTATTAGTGGAATAACAGAGAGAATAACTTGGCCTAGTGAGCAAAGCATCCTTTGCAGAGTTCTCATTTAATTTGGTCTTTCAGCCAAGGCTTTGCTTTATTATTTTTAAAGTTTATTTCTGCTAGGTAAAAAACCTTGGTCATTTTTCAGTTTGAGAAACACTTGATAATATAGCCCATCCTTTGTAGGAATTTCAACACATTAATAAACAGGACATTTAAGTATCTCTTTTTCTTTTGATGAAAGGGTGTCTAAGGAAACCGAGGCCTAGTAAAATGACTTAATCTGGCTGAGTTAGTGGCAAAATAGGATATGCAACCACAGGGATCTTTGTGCTGTGTTATGGCACTGTTTTCCTGGAGAAGATATCTTGTAATGGATGGAGAAAAACACAAAGTGATATATACTGCCATGGTGAATGAGGGAGGACACCTTAAGATGCTGGGACAGTAAGAATTAATCAGGGGAGAGGAATAGGGTTGAATTAAGGATGAGAAGTTTTTACTGGAGTTGTATTGGCTGCTTAGATTTTTATAGAGCTAGACTGTTGCTCAGAGGAAAAGTTCACAGAGGGATTCGGAAACTCTGCATTTCTTTTCACAAATAATTATGTGGAAATAATTTTATCCTAAAGATGTAAAATTGCAAGGAAGTAAAAACTGCTAAAGTGTTGGGTACTCGTTCATTACCCTTTCATTCACTGGACCTTGTCTACTTGGTGTTTCGTGCTGTGGGGAGAACTTGTGCCAGGTGAGAGTCAGCATTCTTGAAAATCCATATTTATAAAAAAGTGGTGATATTGTCGAGAAGTGCTTGATATCTGTCCCATCTGTTTCTCACCTCCAGGCCTCCAGGCTGTAGACTGGACAGAAGAAATGGCTTCTGTAGAATCAGAAGACAAACTGTTTTCTAAAGCCACTGATTCATGTTTGTCTTCTGTACTGGCTTTGGCAAGGGAGAGGGTTAGAGAAGGGATAAGGTGCAGAGAGAGCCTGGTGCTGTTTGTCAGCTTCAACCCTGCTGTCACAGATATGGAGTGGAGGTGTCATTTCACTGCAAAGGACAGCCAGATCTTAAAGGTTTGAAAAAAAAGTCTTTTCTCATGCTCTTTTCTGCTAATCCATGTCATCCATAAGCAATCCATGCTTATAAGTATCTAAAGGGAGGTTTGAGGGAGGATGGAGCCAGACTCCTTTCAGTGGTTCCCAGTGACAGGATGAGGGGCAACGGGCACAAGCTGGAACATGGGAAGTTCCACTCAAATATGAGGAAGAACTTCTTTCCGGTGAGGGTGACAGAGCCCTGGAACAGGCTGCCCAGGGAGGGTGTGGAGTCCCCTTCTCTGGAGATCTTCATGACCTGTCTGGATGCAGTCCTGAGTAATGTGCTCTAGGCAATCCTGCTTAGCAGGGGAGTTGGACTAGATGATCTCTAGAGGTCCCTTCCAACTCCAACAATTCTGTGATTGTCCTTCCTACAGAGAAGCTGAAATGATTGGCTTGCAGTTTGCTTAGGGAACAAACAGATAGATTCCATTTTAGTGTTTTAGTGATACTTCTCAGTATTGAGGTCCAAAGGAAAATAAAAATTTATTTTTATTAGCAACCAGGGGACTTTTTTACCAGCTCATACTTGTGAAGGGTCAGCGTATCTGACAAAATTAAAGAAAGAAGTGGCAGGTGCAAGCAAGTCTCCCGTGTTGACCAACTTTATTCTGATGTTCTCCATGCAGTCGTGATGCCAGTGTTTGTTTCTATAGCAACAAAGAGAGAAAGTGATGGTGGGGGAATAATTAAAGGGAATGCTGTTGAAATTGTCACTTTAAATTATTTGATTGTTTGGTAGCATGTACTGTCAGTGTAGGGCAATAATGTGGGTTTGTGTGATATTTGTGTTCCTCAGTAAAGGGAAAAGTGGCTGCAAAAGCTGACATAAAATCACCACACAGGTGACACAGGCTCCTTGAGCATCCTGCATCTCTGAACAAAACACAGCTGCTGTGAAAATCATTCCGCATGTGGAGTTAAATGTATTAATTTAGCAACAAGGTTCTTTTGTTTATTTATTTTGGTTCAGGATGCTCTAGACAAACAGTCTTTTTTCAGTCCCAAAGAGACGTGCAAATGTGTAAGTAGAGGGATGCTGTGGCCGATTTGCCTTTGCTCTTCATCCATCAGGCTGCGCCACGGTCTGGTTACCATTTGATTTGCGATGAACACAACGAAGGAGTGCAAGAGGGACCTGCTGGAGAGACTGACGAAGCTGAGATTTGACATCACAGAAAACGAGATCTTCACGTCACTGATGGCAACCAGAAATCTTCTGGAGTAAAAGCAGGTGTGGCCTCTCCTCCTGGTGGATGATAAGGCCCTGCCTGATTTCATGGGTGAGGTGGAAGTTACTGAACAACTAAGGAAACGTAGTGCTCTCCGTTTTGTAGAATGACAATCATATATGTCACTAGCCATGGTGAAGCCTGAAATGTGGAACTCTCCGGAGTCATAAGGGTCCTTTCTTCTTTTTAAATTAACATTAAACAGTCTGAAGTCATAACTTCTTGAAGAGTAGTAGAAATGGTAGCCAAAGCCTTCAAATGGTCAGGAATTTGGGTAAAACTTGATACTTTTTGCTAATTTCCAGTGTAAAAATTAAAAAAAGTAATACTTACCACTAGATCACTGGACATTTATTGCGCCTACCAGTGCTGATTTGTCTTATGGCAAGAATGTGTCAATTTGTTGGAAATCAGGTTTCCCCCAGCTATTGCACAGGGGTTTCACTCGTAAAGAGCTGAAAAGCCAGTGTGTAGGCACACACAGGAGACTATTTCTCTCTTAATAGATTATTATCAAATGTAAAATCTCCAGGTAATTATTGTCACTTATTTTGTATCGAACATCTAGGTCTCACCCCATGTACTTCAATACCTTAATTGATGACAGAAGGTTCATCGCCCTGACTTCTCTGGATTGACATCTCTAAAGACCTGGTTAAAACTTGCTTTACTTTCAGATGTTCCCATTTCCCTCCCTTAATGAGGGGAGGAGGAGATGCTCTGATATCAGCCCTGAGGAGAATGACTTGGGGGTGTTGGTGGATGAGAAGCTCAACATGGGCTGGCAATGTGCGCTGGCAGTCCAGAAAGCCCCCTGCATCCTGGGCTGCATCCCCAGCAGCGTGGCCAGCAGGGCAAGGGAGGAGATTCTGCCCCTCTGCTCTGCTCTGGGGACACCCCCCTGTAGTGCTACCTCCAGCTCTGAGGCCACCCCCCTGCAACGCCTCCTCCAGCTCTGGGGCCACCAACAGTAGAAGGACATGGACCTGTTGGATCAGGTCCAGCTGAGGGCCATGAAGATGCTCTGAGGGCTGGAGCCCTTCTGCTGTGAGGACAGACAGAGAGTTGGGGGGGTTCAGCCTGGAGAAGAGAAGGCTCTGGGGAGACTGTAGAGCCCCTTCCAGTCCCTAAAGGGGCTCCAGGAAAGCTGGGGAGGGACTCTTGATCAGGGAGTGGAGCCATAGGACAAGGGGGAATGGTTTTAAACTGAAAGAGGGGAGATGTAGATGAGGTATTAGGAAGAAATTATTTCCTGTGAGAGTGGTGAGACACTGGCCCAGGTTGTCCAGAGAACCTGTGGCTGCCCCATCCCTGGAGGTGTTCAAGGCCAGGCTGGATGGGGCGGGATTGGAACTAGGTGGTCTTTAAGGTCCCTTCCAACTCAAACCATTCTATGATTCTATGATATATTCTAACTTGAATATGTCTGGTACGTGCCTGAAGCTGGGACAGTTAGTCCTTGACTTAACCACTTTGTTGTTTCAAGAGTAGCGGAGATACCCACATTTTAAAAATACTTAAGAGTTGAAAAACGTGTCTTGTATATTCAGTCTTTTGTTTAAAGTCAAGGCAGCAAAAAATGTGGATGGCTTCCCACAGCTCCCTGCCTTACAAACTGATATCCTCATGGCTGTGCAATTGAAATAGGTTCTGATCTTGGTGGGAGCTAGAAATTTCCTGTTAAATTTTAGTGCCATAGTCTAGTCAGTAATCTTCTGAAAGGTAAGTGCTTGGAAGAAAAGTCTCTGTGGGCTCTGAGAGCAATGAAACCTGATGATCTGTTCTACCTAACATTGTATCCAGAGAAATACATCCCCAGCAATACTCTGTATTTGTGTTCTCTGGGAGGCTTTCTTGGGACAGAAACAGCAGAGACGGCAGCTATTTCACTGAAGGTATTTAAATCAGTTTCATCTCCATGTATTTGGGATCTTTCCATCAGTTTTACAGTAGCTGATGCTAATTTTATAAAAGATGGCAAAAATAGAGATATTGGTGGAGTACATTGGTGGCATTATCTGGATTCCTTGGGTCTGGAAGAGATTGTTTATTTTCTTTTTGCTACAAGTGGTTTGGCTCATATTCTCTCAGTGCTGCTCTTGAAACATTTAAGTACAATGGAGAATGCTTTAAATTCCTGTTAAGGGCCACTGTTGAACTATTCTTGGCTGATTTCTCCATAAAGTTGGTCACAGATGGATGAACATAATCCATTGTTGGTTAAAGGTCCCAGATGCTATTGGGTGGTGTCACAAATCCCATGTGGCATCTCTGAGTGTACATTTTGCTGTCTGAGCTAATTGAAGGACACACCGCAGGAGACATCAGCCGGCAGGCTGTGATGATGCTCTCTGGAGACCCGGGAGCTCTAGTTGTCCCAGTAAATGTGTGAAGGCAGATCAAAAACCCCAGAAAGTGCAGGATGCAGCTGATAATTTAACCTGTCATAAATAAAACTCTCTGTTACTCACGTTTCTCCTGTAGATGCTACTCCACTTCCATCACTGGTTCTGTTCAGAGATGACATTGCCATGTAAAAACAGTCATGCTCCTCCAGAGCAGTGCAGGACAAAGGGGGTCCAAGCTCTTCTCAAGGGGACTAATCCACATTAAAAAAAAGACCTTCCAGAAGAACCCAAACTAATCTAGTGTAACAACTTCTAGGTCACGCTGCGATACCATCTTTGCCATTATAACCAGGCTGATAGAGAGACTGAGAGGCCTGGGGCTGTTCAGCCTGGAGAAGAGAAGACTGAGAGGGGACCTCATCAATGCTGAGCAATATCTAAAGGGTGGGTGGCAAGAGGATGGGGCCAGACTCTTCTCACTGCTGCCTGGTGACAGGACAAGAGGCAATGGATACAAACTGGAACACGGGAAATTCCATCTCAACATGAGGGAAAACTTCTTTCCTTCGAGGGTGCCAGAGCAAGGGAAGAGGCTGCCCAAAGAGGGTGTGGAGTCTCCTTCTCAGAAAAACTGGATGGAATTCACTAGTCTTCCTGCTTTACTGTCTTACAAAGCAGATGAATATATGTAGAACGAGATTCTCAGTTAACAAAAAGTTAAAGAAGTAATTTGTGCATTTCAGTGAGAGAATCACTGTTCAACACTTGCTGTTAAGACTATCCAGTTGCAGAGTTGTGTTCATTGTGAAGGACAGCAGATAGATCAACACCTTTTCCACAGATGCTTTCCTCATTTCTAAAAGGCATAAAACTAGTCTATGTGATGTGTCTGTATCAGAAAATGCTCATTTTTTGTTGTAAAGTGATTCATTGCACTCATTGACTGGGTACTGCTAAGTATGAATAAAATTCTGTTCGCTCAGTCATGTTTTGCTTTTCCAGGGATAGCCACCGATGACCCAATGCAGTGGTGGTAGGACTGGATCCTGAGCACTTTCACTATGAGATGATGAACACAGCGTTTCAGTTAATGGCTTGCTTTCTCCTCGTGGCTTTCGGAGTGGTGGCTGCCTTTGTGCTGGGCTCTGTACCTCTACACAGGTGAGGAAATCCTTCTCGTGCAGTGAAAAGAAGGTGGTAGCAATGTCACAGTTATATAGCGTGTCTTCTTCCGTGTCTGAGAGAGAGCCACCAACCTTAACCATGAACTTCAGGCAGTCCAGCCCTGGTTTTCCTGGCTTTCAGTCTGTAGATTAACTATATAAGTACAGTCACTGTTGACATTGAGGTGAAAAAGCAATGCTTCAAGAGGAAGTACACAAACCCAAGGATTTTGAGAAGTATTCGGGAGACGGGTTCTATGTTCAAACCTCAGCCTTCAGAGGCAAAATATTATCGGGAAGGAAATCCAGTATTTAGGGCAGATTATTCCTTATCCATCTAATGCTGGATATCTAGCAATATCTTCTGAAGCATCTTGCATTCAGGAGTGGGCAGCACAATATGCTGGGCTGTGTGAACTATGGATCAGATTTGGTCTTGTCTGTTGCAACCCCATGAACGCTACAGGCTTGGGGCAGAGTGGCGGGAGCTGCCTGGCAGAAATGGACATGGGGGTGCTGGTTGACAGCCAGCTGAATATGAGCCAGCAGTGTGACCAGGTGGCCAAGAAGGCCAACAGCATCCTGAACTGTATCAGCAATGGTGTGGCCAGCAGGACCGGGGCAATGATTGTCCCCCTGTACTTGGCACTTGTGAGGCCCCACTTCAAGTACTGTGTCCAGTTTTGGTCCCCTCACTACAAGAAAGACATTGAGGTGCTGGAGCATGTCCAGAGAAGGGCAACGGAGCTGATGAGGGGTCTGGAGCACAAGTCTTGTGAGGAGCGGCTGAGGGAGCTGGGGGTGTTCAGCCTAGAGAAAAGGAGGCTGAGGGGAGACTTTATCGCTTTCTACAACTCCCTGAAAGGAGGGTGTAGCGAGGGGGGTGTCCATCTCTTCTCCCAAGTAACAGGTGATGGGACAAGAGGAAACGGCCTCAGGTTGCACCAGGGGAGGTTTAGGATGAATATTAGGAAAAATTACTTCACCAAAAGGGTTATCAAGCATTGGAACAGGCTGCCCAGGGAAGTGGTGGAGTCACCATCCCTGGAGGTATTTAAAAGATGAGCAGACGTGGTGCTGAGGGACATGGTTTAGTGGTGATTTTTGTCAGTGTTAGGTTGACGGTTGGACTTGATGATCTGAAAGGTCCCTTCCAACCTAAGCAATTCTATGATTCTATGATTTCTAAAGCTCTTTGTTTTGTGTATTGATTAAGGAGTAAATAAGATAAAATTTATCTGTGACTGTACATGAGCAAGAATGCAACGGTATGTGCAGAAGTGCACAGCCATGTGTCCTTCTCCCTAGTTCTAGCTCAGCACAGCACCCTTCAAAAAAGCCTTTAGCTTCAAAGACATGAATGTGAGCCTGTTGCTGAGTTTAGCACTGGTCATGTGCCTTTTGTCACTGCATCCGAAGAGGGAGCATCAATTACTGCTCACCAGGATTTTGCAGAGGCTCCTTGGAGTAGGAAGCCAATGCTGTCCTTATCTGCATGCCAGTTCTATGTCATAAGAACATGTATTGACCCAAACTGACTCCCTGTCTGCCTCATTAGTGCATGTTGCCAATGGCATTGATTTTAGAGTTTTATAGCGCATTCATAAGCAGACTCTAATTTCACAATCACGTATTCCAGTGTTTACATCATTTTATTTATTGATATTTGTGTTACAAATATATTAACTGTCAAGAAATAGTCATTAACTGCCTGGGGCTGGAGACTGGGACACTCAAAACAAGAGTTATCGCAGAGTCCCTGAGGGCCCCAGGCTTCCCCGGGCCAGCACATGTGGGAAAGCCTGCAGAGCTGGCCCTGTGGAGGTGGATGAAGTTGTCCCGGGCTGGATTTGGGCTTTTTGCATTAAAGACAGAATCGAACACTTGCTCTGGCAATGGAAGGAAGGTTCTGGAGGCCAAGTCCAGTCCTCTGCAGTGGGCAGTGGGTTTTTCCCACTGGGTTTTTCCCCTAGTCCTCTATTGAGGGGAAACTGTACTGCTGGTGTCAGTTTTGTTTGGTCCAATTGAAATATTAACTACTGGCCACATTCTCTTCTTCCATGTCCCTTATTCCTTGTCCTTTACTGCTCAGATAATTAAATCACTTGGGATTTGCATTGCTCATAGCAAAACTTTCAGGTGAATCTGATTAAATGCAGATATCTACAGTGCCAATGCCTGTGTCTGAGCTGCTGACCCAGGCTCCTGAAGGAGAGAGGAGGCACTTGCAAGCCATCATTCATTTTTCCCCTAGCAGTGCTTAAAATAGGAAAGTTGAATTGTGCTCTATTAGGAAAAATTTTTACACTGAAAGGATTATCAAACATTGGAACAAGCTGCCCAGAGAAGTGGTGGAGTCACCATCCCTGGAAGTATTTAAAAGATGTGTATACATGGCACATAGAGACATGGTTTAGTGATGGTTTTTGTCAGTGTTAGGTTTATGGTTGGACTTGATCTGAAAGGTCCCTTCCAATCTGGACAATTCTATGATCCTTAGCGGCTTTTTTTTTTTTTTTGGCAAATCAGGCAGGCTTAAGGGGAAAGGAAATCCTTCTTTCTGCCCTGGAGATAACAGCCAATGTTTCCCCTCTATCCAGCTTTGCTAGATACATTCCTACCTGTTGTGTTAAAGACTGAAGTTGCCTGTGGTGCCTGAAGAATGTGCTGTAAAATCAAACTTTCACAGATACTGTCTGGAAGGCTCTTGTTGCACTGACACTAAGGCTGGGGGAGGTCTGCAATATCGTTGCAATGCTTGGTAGTACCCAGAGGATTCCTCTGGTGCAGCAGCTCACAGGCATCCCTTTGCTGCAGGACAGGTAGCTGCTGTGTCTGCTGTAAGGAAAAAACTACCAGGTAGGTAACAGAATAGGAAGAATCAAAGATTAAGTCCAGATTGTGTGAAAGCAAGCCCTCGTAAACTCCCATTTATTACTTTGCTGCCATGGCTCCACTGTTCAGGCACTGTGTGTGCTAACGAGGTGCGCTCCCTGCCACAGGGCAAGTGTTAGACAGGAGCCCTCAAGCAAACATGGAGTTGAGGGGAGTGACAGGGTAAGGAGGTGCTGACTGAGATTGGTGGAGCAACAGCAATTTCTTAATTACTTCTTCCCTTATATATTTCCACCCACGCCAGACGATGCTGTGTTCTGTGCAGGTTTTTAACGGGTAGGTCAGCAGGCAGAGATGGTGTCTGTGGAACCCTGAGGAGGGTGCACGCTGTATTTTGGGGCTGTGGAAGGCAAGAGGATCTTGGCTGTTGAGCAGTGAGCAGTTCCCAGTTCAAACCTCATGAACTTCAATCAGGCCAAGTGGAAGGTCCTGCACCTGGGTCAGGGCAATCCCAAGCACAAATCCAGGCTGTGCCAAGAAAGGATGGAAAGCAGCCCTGAGGAGAGGACTTGGGACTGTTGGTGGATGAGAAGCTCGACATGAGCTGGCAATGTGCACTGGCAACCCAGAAAGCCCACCAAATCCTGGGCTGCATCCCCATCAGCGTGGCCAGCAGGGCAAGGGAGGGGGGGATTCTGCCCTTCTGCTCTGCTCTGGGGACACCCTCCTGCAGTGCTGCCTCCAGCTCTGGGGACACTGTCACTAAGATCAGGAGGACATGGACCTGTTGGAGTGGGTCCAGAGGAGGCCATAAAGATGCCCAGAGGGCTGGAGCCCTTCTCCTACGAAGACAGACTGAGAGAGTTGGGGGGTTCAGCCTGGAGAAGAGAAGGCTCCGGGGAGACCTTAGAGCCCCTTGCAGTCCCTAAAGGGGCTCCAGGAAAGCTGGGGAGGGACTCTTGGTCAGGGACTGGAGCCATAGGACATGGGGTAACGGTATTAAACTGAAAGAGGGGAGATTTAGATGAGATATCAGGAAGAAATTCTTTCTTGTGAGGGTGGTGAGACACTGGCCCAGGTTACCCAGAGAAGCTGTGGCTGCCCCATCCCTGGAGGTGTTCAAGGCCAGGTTGAATGGGGCTTTAAGCAACCGGGTCTAGTGGGAGGTGTCCCTGCACCACCATGGCAGGGGGGTGGGACTCGATGGTCTTTAAGATCCCTTCCAACCCGAGTCATTCTATGATTCTAAATCCAGCTTTGTTTCTAAAAGGCTCAGTAACAGTGCTGTTAACTGGGGGATTTGGTGGGACATGAACTTCCCTAATATCTTTGTGCCTTTTCATGTAATTGTTATTGTAATTCCTCCTACGTTAAAATATAAAGTTAAGGTGATTTATCCTGTACCTGGGACTCACCTGAACACCCATCTCTGCTGGAAACCTGTAACTGTTCGCTGTTAGAGGTGATACCAATAGCTCCAAGAGCTGCTGGGCTGCGGATTTCCTGGCAGCAGCATCCTGAAGGCCCTGCTTGGTGCTCAGTCCAGGCGAGGAGATTAAGGCTCAGGCCATCAAATCGCTACTCACAGCCCCTACCTGGGGTTAATGTATTGTAAAATATTTGTGTGGGAAAATCAGATGGGTTCCAATGTTGGGGCGTTTGCCTTGGTGAAAAGTGAGGCTGCTTAGTGCAATGGACCTAATTGCATGAGAGATATAGGCAGGATTTAAAAATAGTTACCTGATAAAATCCTCAAAATAATAAATTCTTTAGTTGGGAGATTTATTAGCTGTTTCTGGGGAAAAGAAAGGAAGGAAGGAAGGAAGGAAGGAAGGAAGGAAGGAAGGAAAGGAACTGTCTCCCACAACATCCTCATTAGGAAACTGAGGAAGTGTGGGCTAGATGAGGGGACAGTGAGGTGGATTGAGAGCTGGCTGTGTGACAGAACTCAGAGGTTTGTGATTAGTGGAGCAGGGTCGAGTTGGAGGCCTGTAACCAGTGGTGTCCCCCAGGGGTCAATACTCGGCCCAGTCCTGTTCAACATATTCATCAATGACCTGGACAAGGGGGCAGAATGTATCCTCAGCAAGTTCGCTGATGATACCAAACTGGGAGGGCTGTCTGACACTCCAGAGGGCTGTGCCGCCATCCAGCGTGATCTGAACAGGCTGGAGAGCTGGGCAGAGAAGAACCTAATGAGGTTCAACAAGGGCAAGTGTAGGGTCCTGCACCTGGGGAGGAAGAACCCCAGGCACCAATACAGGTTAGGGGTGGACCTGCTGAAAAGCACTACTGAGGAGAAGGATCTGGGGGTCCTAGTAGATAGTAAATTATCCATGAGCCAGCAATGTGCCCTTGTCGCCAAGAGGGCCAATGGAATCCTGGGCTGCATAGGGAAGAGTGTGGCCAGTAGGTCGAGGGAGGTCATTCTCCCCCTCTACTCTGCACTGGTGAGGCCACAACTGGAATACTGCTTCCAGTTCTGGGCCCCCCAGTTCAAGAGAGACAGGGAACTACTGGAGAGAGTCCAGTGTAGGGCAACAAAGATGATTAAGGGATTGGAGCATCTCCCTTATGAGGAAAGGCTGAGAGAGCTGGGACTCTTTAGCCTGGAGAAGAGAAGGCTGAGGGGAGACCTTATTAGTGCTTATAAGTATCTAAAGGGTGGGTTGAAGGATGATGGAGCCAGATTCTTTTCAGTGGTTTCCAGCGACAGGACGAGGGGCAACGGGCACAAGCTGGAACATGGGAAATTCCATTCAAATATGAGGAAGAACTTCTTTCCGGTGAGGGTGACAGAGCCCTGGAACAGGCTGCCCAGGGAGGTCATGGAGTCCCCTTCTCTGGAGATTTTCAAGACCTGCCTTGATGCAGTCCTGAGTAATGTGCTCTGAGCAATCCTGCTTTAGCAGGGGAGTTGGACTAGATGATCTCTAGAGGTCCCTTCCAACTCCAACAATTCTGTGACTACTGCGATTTATTTACCTCTCCAAACGAATGCTAGCTTGCATTATAATTTGGGGCTTCATGAAAGTCAGTGTCATCAACTTAAATGAAAGCCAGTTCAGGCCTTCAACTGTAAATATACTTTTTTTAATGTAATTTTTGTACTTTCTTTAAGTTGATTTTGGATGGTGCTCCTCTCATAGCTATTCATAAAGCCATATATTTAAAGAAAAAAAGATGTCTTGGCTCTGGGACCCAGACCTTTTGTAGCTGGGCTGGAATATGCGACCAACGCCAAAGCGACAGTGGTAGGGAAGCCAGAGAAAACCTTCTCCCTAGAAGCTTTGCAGGGGACTGAATGTGCTCCAGAGGCCATCATGATTGGCAACGTACATGGGGACCAAATACCTTGTCACCTGCCTGCTCACGTGGTGCTCATCTTCACTGTGTGCCATTGTCTCCCAATTGCCACGAACTGGTCTTTCTTAAAGCATTGGGCTTAAACAAGGGGTGAGAATCGAACCATCAAAACTTGCAGGATTTAATGTGTAGTCCATGGGGTGGGTTCTCTTAATTCAGTCATTAAAAGCACATAATAAATCATTCCTGTGACAGTTTCTCTAATAGGTAGCTAAAAGACTTGACCCCGTGTAGCTGCTTTTGAGTGGGTGGTTAGTAATGTGCGAAGCAGAGAATGTCCTGAAAAACTTCAGAAATAGCACCTGTGACCACTAACCAGCAATCTCCTCTTCTTTCCCAGGACTGCAGGGATGATGTTGGTGGCCCCCAGAACGCGAGCATGCATGGGATTTTGGTAAGGACTGGTAAGTACTCAGTGGAGCGGTCATTTCGGGAGCCAGCTGATCTTGTAATGTAATTTTTTTTTCCTCTAATGACTCTAAAATCCCGAGTACTGGTCAAAGAACAGAGAGAACCATTACTGTGACATCTTAGATCTCCAAAATCAGCCTTAGCAATGTAACCTCTGATCATTCAGGAGTTCTGGTGACATTCTGTAGTAATTACACTTGTAATTATAAAAGTAATTTTCCTTCAGACAGAAGTGGAACCTAAAGGGACTGACAGGTATTATTGATGTTATGGATAGTACCATGGACTGGGGAAGGTCTTTCTGAGGTGGCAGTTGCTCGTGCCACACAGTGCGTTGTGTTGAAAACGAAGGTGATAACATAATTATTTCAAGAACCTACAGCACAAATATCTGAATATTCAGTGAGCGAATAACACCAGTGAAACTAGTGCATAAGTAACACTAATTTTGATCCAAAGCTGCCCCTGGAGGAATCTTCAGTCATGGACAAGTTGCCCAGGAGTCAGCAATGTGCCCTTGCGGCCAAGATGGCAAATGATCTCCTGGGGGGCATTAAAAAGACTGTGGCCAGCAGGTTGAAGGAGGTCATCCTCCCCCTCTACTCTGCCCTGGGGAGCCACATCTGGAGTTCTGTGTCCAGTTCTGGGCTCCCTAGTTCAAGAAGGACAGGAAAGTACTGGAGAGAGTCCAGCAGAGGCTACAGAGATGATCAAGGAACTGGAGCACCTCTCTGATGAGGAAAGGCTGAGAGACCTGGGGCTGTTCAGCCTGGAGAAGAGAAGGCTGAGAGGGGACCTCATCAATGCTGAGCAATATCTAAAGGGTGGGTGGCAAGAGGATGGGCACCACTCTTCTCAGTGGTGCCCTGTTGCTTGAAGGGGGGGGAAATAGTTTGGCACTATTAGTCCATCCGCGTTCAGTTTATTGAACTATCACAATTCGAATGCACTAAATAGTGTACTGCACTTTCAGCTTAGTCACGCTCCATGGACTCACATGGCCATAATTTAGAGAGTTTGGCAGCACCCAATGAGAACCTTTATGACTAGCTTGATGAATAGTGCAGTTTATTAAAGCAACAGAAGTACAGGTTCTTTTGGTTTGCCGGTGATAAATTTACTGCCTACAAAAGCATGTGCAAATAACAAGATTACAAATAATATAGCCTGGCTATAACATACACTAAATTAAAAGCAATTCTATAAAGTTTTCTAAGTTTCCCCGGGGAAAAAAGTCCAAGTTCTTACCCATAGGCATCCCGATGAGGGAGAAGAGAGGCTCAGCCTGTTGACTAATCCCAGAAGTCGGAGGAAATTTATGATGGTATCTTTCCTGGCTTGTTTACAATGATATCTTCCCTAACATTCCCCTTTTTTGAGCCATTTTTATATTATTTTTTAGCTTCAAGGTGGAGCTTGAGTGACTCTAGTCATAAATACCTTTATTATGCTTGGTGTAAAATTCTCTCACCTCGCATTTAAAGGTGTAGTTTATGAAAAATTCAGGGCGCAGACTCAGGAAGGAGTGGTTGCACCTTGGAGGCAGGTAGCCTTTGGGATGGAGGTGTGTTTTGGTATTATAATGACATTATAACGAGCAAAGTTCACACAAAGGACAGCATTTTGTCAAAATCTGACAGACTCTTGGCCCAGGGTGGTAATTGTGCAGGTTATCAGCTCCATAGTACCATCAAGCTCCCATCTTCTTCAGTGATATCACAGAGGCTGGCCATGGAGTCTTCACTCTGTTCCACCCTCCATGCAGCTTCACAAGCAGTTATCCAGGGAACACCGTGGCCTTGCATACCAGCTGCAACTGTACTCTATCCTGGAAGCTCCTTCGATGTTATACCATTCCTTAATGTGTGAACAACACTAAAGTTTAAATTTTAAGTCACCCCTGGTCATTATTCCACATGCCCGGTGACAGGACAAGGGGTAATGGACACAAACAGGAACATGGGAAATTCCATCTGCACATGCAAAAAAAACTTCTTTCCTTTGAGGGTGCCAGAGCACTGGAAGAGGCTGCCCAGAGAGGTGGTGGAGTCTCCTTCTCTGGAGACATTCAAGCCCCGCCTGGATGCGTTCCTGTCCAACCTGCTCTGGGTGACCCTGCTTTGGCAGGGGGTTGGACTAGATGATCTCCAGAGGTCCCTTCCAACCCCGACCATTCCGTGATTCTGTGATTCACTCAGGCTTGTTTTTTGTTTAGGGAAGTTTGTGAGATGTTTGTTGCAGGAGAACCTCAGATGGGCATTTCTCCTACCGTGTCTGGTTGTTACTGATGCGAGGAGGCTGTGATTTTCAGGGAAAAAACAATTACCCAAAGGAGCTGGGTAAATGCATCTTTTTGTTAATCTGTTACAGGTAAATATTGACTGGCAGATGAAGACAATCTGGCTCCTTACTTAACCTGTGAGAAGTTCCCAGTGGTGTTGGAACATATCCTAGAGCATCTGCTGTGAGAAAGGGAATAGTTAGTTTGAAGAAACATCCATGTCACATAATTTCCTTTACTCTGGCTTCAAAAATTAAGGTCACAGGATCAATGCATGCATCAGAAACCCAACCATGAGCTCCTCCCACTCGGCAGATTTGGGACGCTCATTTCCTGTAGTAGTTTCAGGAGGATGTGATGAGGGACCGTGGGTGCTGAGCAGGTGAGACAGGTGGGCTACAAACTGCTGAATAAGCTAAATTGAAAAAAACACCACACTGGAAATACTCAAATAAATAAACCTCAAAGACTAACAGAGCCTTAGTCAGCTTGTAGCGATTTCACTGAGCATGCCTCTGCTCAGCTCTAATTTAAAGGTAGAGATTATGCACATTTAGAAGTGACTTTTAAATTGAAATATCACCATTTTTAAATAATAACTACTGTTGATATCTTTCCTCTCATTATAACAGATCCTGTTTGGGTTTTTTTTCAGATTTTACATCAAATTAAAACTGTCAGCATTTTACAGAAGTTTTAATTAGATGCTGTTATTCAAATGAATGGTACAGAAACAAAAATCTGGTATTAAATGCCTTAGAGACTGTGAATTTCTGAAATTAGACTTCAGCAGAGTCCTATTAATGCTACAGTTGCAAAATTTCACTATTGTTGGTGGGGTTTTTCATTTCTTTTTAATGTTATGGGAAAAAAATCCTTCACGAGCCATGGGGACAGATTCCAGTTTTTCCACAGTTGGTTAATAGAGCCATAAAATGAAATTTAATTTTGCAGTAGGCAGTGCTTTTCCTACGTGCTAAATCCCCCAACACGAACCAACTTTGTAATGACAGTAAATAGCTTTTCTGGTCCATTTGCAAACTGTAATAATCAAAGTCCTTTACAGTTTGTTTTACAGTGCTCCTGAGTGTTAAATTATTAGATTGTAATTATACATTGCTGGAGTATTAACCTTATTGAAAATAGAGTTTTGTGTTAATGAGCCGTGCTTGTTGTTAAGAAAAATCATCGTGATGAATGAAAGGGAAGCTCTTCTGACATGAAAGATTGTCTGCAGGTTCAGATTTAATCTCTAAGACAGAATGTGTGGACGGAGTAGACTGCAGTAGAAATGCAAGAAAAAGTAACTCCTCCCAGGAACAAAAAATGTCTTTAGATACCGTTTTTGTGCCCTCATGAATTGTAACCTGCAGTTTTGAATAAATTCACACATCTAATGTTAATGCCAACAGTTCTTAATCGGTGTTGGTTTTGGCTTGGAGGTTTTTGGCCCTTAGACAGAGCCAGGTTCAGGAGGAGAGAGATCTACAAACAAAATCCTGTGCAGGCCTTTCCCATAAAGACTTGTGACAATGTGAGTGACACTGGAACAAAAAAATAGAGACTGTCAGCGCTTCAGAAGTTCCCAGAGCTGGAAATCATGCAAAACGGCGGTACTTAGAAAAGCAGCTTCTCACAAGTCCGTGCAAAGAAAACACTGGGAGAACTGCAAAGATGGTAACTCTCTTGGCCAAGTAAGAGAGGGGCAGCAATGAGACCCAAGAGCCTGAAAAAATGACTGATTAGAATTTCTAATTAAAAGATTAAAGGACATGTGGCAGTCCTTAGTGCTTATAAGCAGAAAAGTCTCCAACTTGGCTAGCATTTACCACTGTGCTGCAAAGACTTGCTGTTTGCGAACAGGGGGTAACCACCAATCCAGTTTCTAGTTAGATTAGCCTAAATGTGCTGGTTTTCTACAGTGTCTCCAAGTTCTAATTCCTTGCCTTGGAAATATGTCAAACCAACTGGAAAGTAACACATTTGGCACATCAAGGCTTTGATCTAAGCTAAAAACAACAACAAACTAAACAAATTTACAAGGCACTGCTACGGTCCCGAATTTCATCAAAAACGGTCACATTTCATTAAAAGGGTGCAGGTCTCTGACGATTGTGATGCTCTAGAGAGTCTTAGAAAGGGAGAATTACACTAATTATCTAACTGTTCTTAACAAGCTTTCTGCTCCGGTTCTTCTATCCCAAACCTGGAAAGAACCGTTGTGAATAAAGACTGAGAAGCAATCGATCTTTTAAGTCTTTATCCATAAAATTAAGGCTGGAGCCTTCATTAGATAGCAACTGCCATTACGTTATTTCCAGGCAGAATGTTTTTTTGAATGGTCATTGAAAATGGCTAATAAAAAAATAACCAAACACCCCTCCAATTAAATTTGAAAGCAAAGATTTCGCCTGACATTTGTCACTGCGTTCTCTTCCCTGGAAACATTTCCCTGGAGCATTTCCTTCCCATTCTGTCCTTTGGAGGCAAAAAGTTTGGAAGTTTTCAGTCTTTTGGGGTTTTTTCTTTCTAAACTGACTCAAAGTCTCTCTGCCAAGCTGTTTATTTCTCGCTTAGATTCTTTGCCGATGGCTTGGTGTGGGCGATCACCTCCAGGAAATCTGCTGTTGTGATCGTGTCTAATCAGATCACAGGGAAGTTACTGTAACCTAAAGAGAAAGAAATTATTAAATACTGTTATTATTACCAAAAGGCATTCTTTTATGTCCCTGCCTAATGCAACACTTAATATACAAAACCAGTAAGCCTAGGGAGATAAAGAAAAAATCTGTATTTGTGTGTCGTTGTTGAGACGGACACGACACACACAGAATACACACAGAATTTCATGAGTGAAAATCCCAAAAGACCCCCTTTATTATTTTAACAAGCTTTTTATATCTTTCTTAGGAACGTGTGTCCATACATAATTGGCTCACTCAAAGATCAACAGTACATGATTGGATAACTTCTTTTTCTTCTTCGTTCTCAGCTGC
>QJSC01012602.1:0-11490 GCA_003697955.1 Calidris pygmaea | reverse complement strand
TTGAAAAGTACTTGTGGATTTTTGGTTTTGCTTGTTTGATACGTTTCAGTATTTTTATAGGTGAAACATCCTTTTTTCTAATATTATGGATTTCAAGGCCTTTAGACTTTATTAATAATTTTACTGTTTTGTAAAATTTTACAAATACTTATACTGTCCAGGTGTTATACAGTTATTTAGCCATAGTTATAAAATACTGAATAGTGGCTTTTTAAATCTCTGTTTCCCTGGCTGTGGTGGGTTGACCCTGGCTGGACAACAGGTGCCCACCAAAGTCACTATATCACTTCCCCTCCTCAGCTGGACAGAGGAGAGAAAATATAACAAAAAGGATCATGATAAGGACATGGTGAGATCATTCACCAATTACTGTCATGGGCAAAACAGACTTGACTTGGGGAAATTAGTTTAATTTATTATCAATCAAATCAGAGTAGAGTAACTAGAAAATAAAAACTAAATCTTAAACCACCTTCCCCCCCCCCCTTCTTCCCAGACTCAACTTCACTCCTGATTTTCTCTACCTCCACCCCCTCAGTGGCACAGGGGGAAGGGGAATGAGGGTTGCAGTCAGTTTATCACACATTGTCTCTGCCGCTCCTTCCTCCTCAGGTAGAGGACTCCTCACACTCTTTCCCTGCTCCAGCATGGGGTCCCTCCCACAGGACACAGTCCTCCATGAACTTCTCTGACATGAGTCCTTCCCACAGGCTGCAGTTCTTCATGAACTGCTCCAACATGGGACTCTTCCATGGGGTGCAGTCCTTCAAGAACAGACTGCTCCAGCATGGGCTCCTCTCTCCATGGGGTCACAGGTCCTGCCAGGAGCCTCCTCCAGTGCAGGCTTCCCATGGGGTCACAGCCTCCTTTTGCTGCATCCACCTGCTTTGGTGTGGGTGTTCTCCATGGGCTGCAAGTGGATATCTACTCCACCATTAACCTCCATGGGCTGCAGGGGGACAGACTGCCTCACAATGGTCTTCACCACAGGCTGCAGGGGAATTTCTGCTCTGGTGCCTGGAGCACCTCCTCCTTCAGTGACCTTGGTGTCTGCATAGTTGTTGCTTTAACATATTCTCACTCCTCTCTTCGGCTGTTGCACAGCAGTTTTTTTCCCCTTCTTAAGTATGTTATCACAGAGGTGCTACCACCGTTGTTGATTGGCTTGGCCTTGACTAGCAGCAGGTCTGTCTTGGAGCTGGCTGGCATTGGCTCTATCGGACATAGGGGAAGCTTCTAATACCTTCTCACAGAAGCCACCCCTGTAGCCCCCTGCTACCAAAACCTTGCCATGCAAACCCAAGACACTGGCTTTACTGGAGTTGTGCAAAAGGGACCAATTTGAAAACTGCTCTGTGGATGTGTGTTCTCATCTGCTTCTGCTGTCCTGGCTTTTCCAGAAAGGATGTATGCATCTATTGTAAGAGAGGTTGCAGCCTTCCTGTAAGCTTAAAACAGTTTATCTGTCCTTCTAGGAATATAGCCATTTGGTAGACATTAAACTTATCCTGATACTATGTATTTTAGCAGTGCCTGTTGCAATAGGACAAGGAGTAATTTTTTTAAACTAAAAGAGGGTAGATTGAGACTAGATACAATGAAGAAATTTTTTACAATGAGGGTGGTGAAACACTGGAACAGAGAGGTGGTCGATGCCCCATCCCTGGAAACATTCAAGATTAGGTTGGACGGGGCTCTGAGCAACCTGATCTAGTTGAAGATGTCCCTTCTCATTGCATGGGGCTTGGACTAGATGACCTTTAAAGGTCCCTTCCAACCCAAACTATTCTGTTTCTATTCCTTCATATTTAAGGTACTCCCATTCCCAAATAAATAAAAAAAGGTGCTACAGTATAAAAGTACTGACTGTAGAAGTGTGTCTAAGAGTATTTTGCTAATATAGATTGATTTATGAGTAGTTCTTTTCTGCTGGGAATACTGCCTTTGCCAGCATAACTCCCTGCTTACAGGCTTTTTCAGTACTGCTGTGTTACTTGGGAATCAGATCTTCTTTGTGTCCATAGTAGTGCAGAAAAAATATATTAGATCTGACTTGTATAGGTGTCAATCTCACGTTTCACAACTCAGTTATCTACCTCAGTTAATTACAGAAAAAGTGAGAGTGCTTCCATCTAAGTATGAGGGGCTTTGACTTTAATTTTCTTGTGCTTACTGGGCTGTCTCAATTGTAGGTTAGATATTCCTCTTCCTGCTGGTGTTTCAAAGCAACTGTGATAAAAAAGAAGCATCAGAGCTATTACACAGAATCCATAATATTCTGGCTACTGTCTGTATAGGGATCATTTAGGTTCCCATAAATTACTTAGCAGGGTTACCAGCTTTTAGCTTTTACCAAATATCAGAATAACAAAGCTGATCAAATTTTTGCATGTTTGACTACTTTCCACTTGATAACCATACAGAAAGTAAGGTTCTAATCAGTTTTCTGTTGCAGGTATGCTAGTGTTATCATAAAAGGTATACAAGTAGTATAAAACTTGTAACTGCATTCACAAATCCATATTTTAAAAAATAAACCCATATTTCAGTATCATTCAGGGCATAAGACAAAAGAAGTACTGCAAATACAAAGTAAATAATTTTCCTTTTAATTCAATTCAGAAATGTTATAAAACATATTTGCTCGTTCTACCAGTTTCTGTTCCATAGTTTATCCTCTTCAGGAAATTTTTGTCTAGAGAGGGGCTTTTTTGTCTAGTTGTGTAGAAACCAATCTGTTTAATTTTAAATGAGATTTCTGTTAATGTTTTAAATTTTCTAGATACGGAATCCGCCCTGAAAATGTTATTATATATGGCCAAAGTATAGGAACAGTACCATCTGTGGATCTTGCTGCTAGGTATGAAACTGCCGCTGTAATTCTTCATTCTCCACTGACCTCAGGAATGCGAGTAGCTTTTCCTGATACGAAGAAGACCTACTGCTTTGATGCATTCCCGAAGTGAGTTGTGGGATTTTTTGTGCATGTGTTTTTTTTTTCTATTACAAAAGTTGTAGAATAGGGAAATAAGTAATATGGCAAATAGTCTCAATTTTCTTTAGACAGTTTAAAAGCAATAATTGGAGAATAATCAGACAAAAATGAGAAATATTTGAGGGAGTTTACAACTTTGTAAATCTTCAGGGTTTTTCATATCATGGATCATTTCAGTGGGCATCTGTGTAAAAGCGATTAGTTTCCATATACAAAACCCCTAAATACTAATAAGTAGTTCTCTTGCAGTGAATTGTTACAGCCAAAATTCTTCCAGTTCTGGCAGGCTCTTTTTCTATTGAGGAAAAACTCCGAAGGAGTATTTTTATCAATCCAATGACTTTGATTTTTAAAGTGAACATGGTAATGAATACCATTTTAAGATTGATTGCTCTGTCATGCAATCCTAGTAGTTTCCACTAGGGTTTTTCCTTTCTGTATAGTTTTGCATATGCTACTTTAATAGCTTCTAGGGTGTTGATAATATCTAAATTTCTAATTATTTAAACAATTTAAAAATTTAATCACACATTGTGCTTTTAATTATGCATTGTGCTTCTAACCATTACAAAAAATTAAATTAAGACTCTCTGGTCCTTTGAGAAGGTTTAATAAAGCTGACTCTGTTCATGGATATCATCTTTTTCTTACAGCATTGACAAAATCTCTAAAATAACATCTCCTGTGTTAATCATCCATGGGACTGAAGATGAAGTAATTGACTTTTCACATGGCCTAACGTTATTTGAGCATTGCCAGAGACCTGTAGAACCACTGTGGGTGGAAGGAGCAGGCCATAATGATGTGGAACTCTATGGACAGTACCTTGAAAGACTAAAACAGTTTGTGTCACATGAACTGGTGAACTTGTAATTTTCTTCGTATATTTACCTGCTTTTTCATTCCACTGCAGAATTGCACACCTTGATTAATACATAACATAAAATTTGCAGGTTGTGTTTTGAAACAATGTTGGTTGCTTTCATTAAATGTACAGGTAATGATTTGTCAACATAATTAATGAAGGTTTTAATGCCAGTATTATAAACTGGAATGACATGATCATGCAGTAAAGCTTGGAAGTTCCAATCACTCTGAGGGTTTTGGGTTTTTTTTTAGATGTACAAAAAAATCACAAGGAATACAGTATGAAATATTAATTATATAAAATGAAATTCTGTAAAAGTGTTGCCAAATGTTTTAGCATACGCAAAGCAATTTTATAAATATTTTTTAATATCTCAAAATGTACTGACTTACTTTACACCTGTGCAACAAATTAAAAAAACAGACTTTTAAACAGTTGTCCTGTAAAAAGCATCTATCTGGACTTGTGTGAGGCCTTTGACGTGGTCCCCCACAACATCCTTCTCTCTAAATTGGAGAGATATGGATTTGATGGGTGGGCTATTCGGTGGATAAGGAATTGGTTGGAGGGTAGTGGTCAATGGCTCAATGTCCAGATGGCGATTGGTGACCAGTGGTGTCTCTCAGGAGGTTATATTGGGACCAGAACTGTTTAATATCTTTATCAGGGACATAAACAGTGGGATCAAGTGCACCCTCAGCAAGTTTGTGGATGACATGCCTGAGGGATGGGATGCCATCCGGAGGGACCTGGAGAAGCTCAAGAAATGGGCCTGTGTGAACCTCATGAGGCTCGACAAGGCCAAGTGTGAGGTCCTGCACCTGAGTCGGGGCAACCCGCGGTATCAATACAGGCTGGGGGCTGAAGGGATTGAGAGCAGCCCTGTGGGGAAGTACTTGGGGGCACTGGTGGATGAAAAGCTGGATATGAGCCAGCGATGTGCACTTGCAGACCAGAAAACCAATGACATCCCGGGCTGCGTCAAAAGAAGCAGGTCAAGGGAGGTGATTCTGCCCCTCTACTCCACTCTTGTGAGACCCCCACCTGGAGTACTGCATCCAGCTCTGGAGCCCTCAGCACAGGAAAGACGTGGACCTGTTGGAGTGGGTCCAGAGGAGGGCCACAAAAATGTTCAGAGGGCTGTAACACCTCTCCTGTGAGGACAGGCTGAGAGGGTTGGGGTTGTTCAGCCTGGATAAGAAGGCTCCGAGGAGACCTTTTTTGCAGCTTTTTGGTATTTAAAGGGGGCCTACAGGAGATATGGTGACAAACTTTTTAGCAGGGCCTGTTGCAATAGAACAAGGGGTAATGGTTTTAAACTAAAATAGGGTAGATTCAGACTAGATATAAGGAAGGAACTTTTTATGATGAGGGTGGTGAAACACTAGCACAGGTTACCCAGAGAGGTTGTAGATGCCCCATCCCTGGAAACATTCAAGGTCAGGTTGGATGGAGCTCTGAGCAACCTGATCTAATTGAAGATGTCCCTGCTCATTGCAGGGAGGGGGTTGGACTAGATGACCTTTAAAGGTTCCTTCCAACTCTAGTCTATGATTCTAAGACCTTTTTTTATGAAAAATGTAATAGCCATTAAATTTGAGCAAATATGTGTATATATAATGAGAATAGACAGTCACTGGAAATTATCTATGCTCTGTTATAGAGGGAGGGGCTCAAAATAGATTTCTTTTTCCATATTTTTCTTTTCTTTTGTGCTTAGTTTTACATTAATTGTTTGGGGTTTTAGTGGTTGTTTTTTCTAACCTGAGAGATAAGGGTCAAATGTACTCAATCATCTTCTCAGTGATCCTGGTCTTGCCAAAATAATGTCATAAGTTATCATTTGTATAACATAAATATTACTTATATGATTGCTACTAATGCTACTAAGCACTACTTTGAAATCAGTAAGCCTTTTAGAACTTAGAAAAACTTTGTGGGCAACATAGTTTTAAGCATTGTAGATGCTGAAAGAGAAGCAGTCTTTCAATAGAAAGAACCTAAAAGTTTATCCAATTTTGCAATAAACAATTTGCAAGTTTGCAGATGTCTGTTCAGGCTTACTTTTGGCTGTTTAGTGTAAGAGCTTGTTTTTTGAGCATTGCATGGAAATTTCACCAGTCACTCCTGGACAGTGTGAGGAGGGGACAAGAAGATAATATTGACATTTTTCTGTTAACTCCTAGTAAAATAAACTTCTTAAGATGCCTTTCCCTTGAATGCATTTTACTTGAATAAAACTACGAACGATAAATTAATTATAATTAGCCTAATTTGTAAAAAAAGTAATATTCTAACAGTTCACACTGTGCTTGTAATTTTAAGGCCTTATGCAGCTTAATTGTTCCACTTATTTGTGTGATTGATTGAAAGTATTGTATAATTAAATGTATTATCAAGTATTGTGAAGACTTTGGTTCAGATCTGTTGTTTAACAGTAAACAAAATTCCACAAACTTGCTTTTCTTTCTTTTTTTTTTTTTCTGAAAAGAAATACCAACTGTTAATTTTAAATCAAAATAATCAGCAAATCTTCACTTACTCTAGGAAATCAAAATGCTAATGCAGTAATGAACTGTTACTAGTTATTGGCAGGTTTCTATATTGGCATCTATTGCTCTGATTACCCTCCTATCCCCGTGTCAATTTTTACTTCTTTCTGCAGTCAGCTGTTCAATATACAGGTTTTCTGTTGCAGAGTTGCATTATAAACATTCTTCTGTAATGAATTCAAATTTATCTTTTGTTGAAATAATCAGTGATTTCTTGTTTTATGCTTCCTGGTTTGTTATTTGAATATAAAGGAATTTAAGATTGTTCTCAGCTGGCTTTTTTGTTTGCTTTTTTGATCAAGTACAGATCAATGTGTTCTGAACTTCAAACCAGTATTGAGGCACAATAATATTAGACTCATAATTTTCATCTTAATCCAAGATTTTGCAATTGGAAACACACTTCAATGGATATGTAACTCAGCTTTATTACATCATACTTTATATACAATTTTATGTTGGTTCCTTACTACCTTTCAGCCACTCTGATTTATATGGAAATCCTGAGCCTTTTTAATGAATTCAATCTGTTTCCAGAACCCTCTTCAGAAATTCACAAATAAAAAGTGAGGAACTGCGATGAAAAGTGATATAGATTGGCTAGTAGTATTGCAAATTACAGGCAAATGATCAAGTGTCATTACTAGAACTATCTGATTTCCTAATTGTATGCTGGGGAATGCTCTGGCACCCTGTAATTGAAATGACAAAAAATGTGGCATAGACATTTTGCTGCTCTTGTTTCTGTGTTTTGTTGGGGCGGAACAAAAAAGGCCTAATAGTGTTTTGCCTTCAGTAGATGCAGCTGTGCCGGATTACAGTAGTGAGTAAAGATTCTGTTCTCTTAGGGACCACTTATGAATGGTTAATTATTACCAGCTTTTTCTGATTCATATTCTTCACCTAGATTTTTTAGATAACTTGTTTACTGAAGGAATTGAAATAGCTTTTATGCATAGCCTTGTATTTTGTATCATATTATGGCAACAAATCTTTTATTGACATAAAGCAACTCTGAGCTATTTCAACTAGAAGGAGAACGTTTCACATGGTGGTTGACTTGTCCTTAAACCATCATTTTGGTGAAATTGACAATGGGTTGTTGTTTTATGTTATAAATACAATTGTTTCATGGTAAAAAAGAATTGGTTCATCATTCATTAATAAGACAATGTCTGATTTCAGAGAAAAGAGCATTTTGTGAACCACATAGACTTTTTCCTTTTTTCTTTAATAGCCAAATATTTGACACTAAACTGTCTTTTCAGTTCTGGAAAGCTGGCAAATCAGTTTTAAAAACAACTTAATTTATGTAAAATGTGAGGTGACTTTCTAAAGGTGTGGTATTTTGGGTCATGTTTTGGTCCTGTGCTGTCTTGTAGTCCCAGCTACAGATTTAAAAACAAACAAACAAAAAAGTCACAGCAATCATCTCTCTTCTGTTTACTGTCTGCCTGAAGTGGCCAAGTGATGTAGTGCATGATCAATTAGCTACTGTTACTGACTGATTTCAAACCTGCTTTCCTTTTCAACTTTTTCAGTGAAAAAAAAATGCATGCCTTTTTTAATTAAATGCCATTGTGAAATGATGTAGTTATTGCCTCCTGTTGTAGAATATAACAGGTGCTGCAGAAACAAATTTTCCTCAATGTACAATAGGCATTGTTAGTGAGTATTTGTCTTCATCAGCCAAAAATACAAAAATGAGGAGCAGAAGAGAAAAAGGCATCCTAAATAAGTATAGTATGGAAATCCTTCTTTAAATGGTTGGCAAGTAGGAATATTTGTGCACCATCATTGTACACCAGCTCAAAACTGGAGGAGACTGTTGAATTACAAAAAATATCGTTATTTAGTGCTCCTTACTATGGATGCTTCATCTTTCAGCAACAGAAAGACAACAAAAAGGCTACAAGAGAAAAAGCCTGCATCTGGCTATCTTAATCCTGAGACCATCAGTGCTTGATGTGTTATTGCTGGGATTGACTCTAATACCAAAATTTATACCACAGAGAGTGTCACCAGAGCTCACATTGGCATCCTAAGGAAGACTGAAAAGCTAAATGAAGCATAGGCATGCTATCCTACAAAGAAATACTTGAAAGACATACTAAACCTTCTCAAAGACTGGAATGTTGCACTTATGACTATTATTATGTACTATGTGACAGGCTTCTTCTCTTAAATAGTTCAGATAATAAAGTCTGACTTCTTATTCGTGAAAAAGTTAACATGAAAATCGAGTGCAAGTAGCCCTAGACTGGCATTTCATCATGAAATTGTTGGACTGGGAGACGGACCCGGAGTAACGATGGAATCTCAATATGAGTATGATCGTTCTCTCTTTATTCAAGTTTTTACAAAGTACATAGACAGGCAAGCAGAGCATGCACTAGCGGCAGCTATACGATTGGCTTACAGTCTCTGTTCACGCGACTAGAGCGCTCACACAATTGGTGTAGACCCCTTGTCCACGCGCAGCAACATTCTCTCATCTTCTGGATGCGGTCCCCTTTATCTTATCTACCAAGTAGCTACTTCTTCATATTTCTGCTTTTCCCAGGAGAGTTCACGGTCACCTCCAGGCCTTTATCTACATCAAAGACTGGGTTGCTCATCGCAATTAAGTTGTGCCCCTTTTCACTCAGCCATTCCTCCACATGAAATAGCTTTAGAACTCTTGACAGATTGTATTGGGTGTACATGGTAATGTTTTGGTAGCAGGAAGGGCTGTAGGAGTGGCCTCTGTGAGAAGAGACATGGGGTTGCCCTGTGCCAGACAGCAGGTTACAGCTGGCTCTAACACAGACCCACTGCAGGCCAAACGTGAGCCAATCAGCAAAGTTGGTGGTGCCTCTGTAAAACATATTTAAGAAAGGGCAAAAATCCCACACATAAAGGAGAAGAGGAAAAAAAAAAAAAAGTGAGAAACAGCAGTGCAAACACCAAGGTCAGAGAAGGAGGTTCTCCAGGTGCCAGAGCATATATTCCCCTAAAGCCTGTGGAATTAAAAACACTGGAACAGGAACCTACATGGGAGCATGTTTTCCTGACAGGACTGCAGCCTATGGAAGAGCCCATGCTGGAGCAGATTTCTCCTGAAGGGCTGCAGCCTATGGAGAGGGCCCACACTGAAGCAAGGGAAAAATGTGAGGCAGCAGGAGCAGCAGAGAGGAACTGTTATGAAATGACCGTAATGCTTCCCATTCCCCGCCCCATGCCACTCAGACGGTTGGGTGGGTAGAGGAGTCATGAGTGAAGGAGTGAATTTGAGCCTGGGAAACAGGGGGAAGAAGTGTTGTTGTAATTTTTGTCTTTGTTTCTCACTACCCAAATCTATTTTAACTGGCAAGAAATTATTCTTCCCCAAGTCGAGTCAGTTTTGACTGTGACAGTAATTGGTAACTAATCTCCCTGTCTTTATATCAACACATGAGCTTTCCCATCTTATTTTCTCCCCCTGTCCTGATGAGGAGGGGGATTGAGTGAGCAGCTGGGTGGACGTTCAGCTGCTGGCCAAGGTTAACCCACCATACAGATACAGAACTTTTAAACCAATTTGTATTGAGCGAATATTAATTGTAAAACATCCATATAAAGCAACAGTGTTTTCCTGTGAAGAAATTCTACACCATACCTCCTTCAATTATTTTCTTCTTGCATTTCTCAGGTACGGTCTCTTGTAAATTTTTTTCTGTGAAAGTAAGCAAAATTTTAGCATATTTCTGAGAAAATGTCAAGGAAACCGCTTTGATACAGGATAGTTCTTAACTTATTTTTCTGCCAGAGATGAAGGAATCTTAAAGAAGCATCTTAGCATCAACTCTTCCCTAGAGGCATTGATAAAATATCTTAACCTAATAATTATTTCAAAATACTTAGAAAACCTCAAAAGGGTTTTGTGGTTGGTAAAAGGCATTATACAAAGGGTTGTGATTTTTATAATGTGTCCCAGTTCCAAATTTTTCTTGTTTGCAGAGAGCAAATAGTTTTCTTACCTCCAGCACTGAAGAGACGTCATCGAAAAGACATTATTCAAGATTACATAATCAATTTACAGAGAGAAGAGAGAAAATTTCACTTGGAAGGGACCTACAATGATGATCGAGTCCAACTGCCTGATTAATTCAGGGCTGAGCAAAAGTTAAAGCATACCATTAAGTGCATTGTCCAAATGCCTCTTAAACACTGACAGGCATCGGGCATCAATCACCTCTCCAGGAAGCCTGTTCCAGTGTTTGACCACCCTCTTGGTAATAAAATGTTTCTATAGAAATGTTTCTAAAGAAATGACTGATGTCAAGTCTGAACCTCCCTTGATGCAGCTTTCAACCATTTCCCCATATCTTATCACTGGATACCAGGGAGAAGAGCTCAGCACCTCCCTCTCCGCTTCCCCTCCTCAGGAAGCTGTAGAGAGCAATGAGGTCTCCCCTCAGCCTCCTTTTCTCTAAACTAGACAAACCCAGAGTCCTCACCTGCTCCTCATAGGACATGCCTTCCAGCCCTTTCACCAGCTTTGTTGCCCTCCTCTGGATGCATTCAAGGACCTTAACATCTGTTTTAAATTGTGAAAACCAGAAGTACACAGAGTATTGAAGGTGGAGCTGCACCAACACTGAATACAGCAGGATAATCACCTCTTTGGATGGGCTGGTTATACTGTGTTTAACACATCCCAAGATGTGTTAAACCCTGTTGGTTGCCAGGGCACACTGCTGACTCATTGAGTCTGCTGTCAACCAGCACCCCCAGATCCCTTTCTGCAGGGCTGCTCTCCAGCCACTCCTCTCCCAATCTATACTTGTGCACGGCATTACTCCATCCCAGGTGCAGAATCTGGCTTTTGGACTTCTAAATTTAATGTCATTGATTGTTCAGTGCTCTGATCTATCTAGATCATTCTGCAAGGCCTCTTGTCCCTCTAGAGAGTAAACAGCACCTCCCAGTTTGGTATCATCAGCAAACTTGCTTATGATACATTCAACTCCTGTATCCAGATCATTGATAAAAATATATGTCATGGTTTAGGCTGGGCTGGCCACTAAACAAATGACAGATGCTCTCTTTTAACC
>QJSC01012582.1:0-48649 GCA_003697955.1 Calidris pygmaea | reverse complement strand
GTTGTAGACTACCTGTCATGAGAGTTCCAGTTTTTTGCAAGGGTGTGAAGGACTGTGTGAACACAGGGAGCTACAAACTGGTGCTGGGGAGAGGGACGCGTCTTGTTGTGAAGCCCAGTGAGTACAACTGCTGTCCATGTTTCTTGTGTTCTGTGTTGCAAATCCTCCCTTTCCATCTCCCTGAGCACTGACCTTTATCTGGTCCGATCGATCAGGCATCCCCTGGATGTGAACTGGCTCTCCTGATCTGTTCCTTTCTTTCCCAGCCTACTCTCCTCTTCTGCAGGAAGTGCATCTAGGCTTGGTGTGGAAGAAGCGTGCACCATTTGGTGGTCACTGACCGGTTGTCTTGCCTTTAAAGCCCACAGATACCCAAAGCTAATGAACTTCCAGGGGATCCCTGCCCATAAAGAGGCATTTCAGGTGCATGGTGCCCCTGATTCTGGGCACAATTACCATGGCTGGGTGTTGTCATTCATGGGTCTTAAACATTAGGAAAGGCAAAGGGAAATGCTTTTCTGAAAAGTGCAAGTGAGATGGGGAATAGATTTTCCATTGTTCAAAGTAGTGTCGCTGGACTCGAGCGACACTTGTGTCAGGGAGCTTGGCTGTGGCCTGAATGCAGGTGCTTTGTGTTTGAGATCATGTGCAAGGCTGACGTAGATATTTTTGTAATTGTATGTGTCAGAGTGTGAATTTTGCAGGCAAAGTCACTCTTGGAAAGGGAACACTGCTTTCAGTGTTACCAGGTAAGCAGCAACTTTTCCTGGAAAATGGAATTGCTTCATTTTTGTCTTGCTCTTACTTATTTTGAGGGGAACAAATTTTGGGAACCACAATTTTGGGACACTGGCGATTTTCCAGGTGTGCCTTGAACTTGGTTCTCCCACATGCCTTGTGCTCCTGTGCAGTCTGTTACCACACCAAAGCTTCTTTACATGCCTGCTCTCATTGCTCCTGCCACCCTTAGTGTAGATGGATGTGTGTGCGATAGAGCACTGACACTTCAGAGAACTTTGGAAACCTGGTCCCATCCCCACTGAAGTTGTTTCAATGGTGCTTTAGGTCTTCTATGTCACTGTGTCCCAGTGGGTTTGTGTTGCTGCGGGAAGCAGTGTGTGAAAAATGGTGCTTAGCACAAAGGTACCTTAGGGAGTGAGACAAGGCTCCTTGAAATGCCCACTAAGTGCTTGCAGACCACAGTAGAAGTGCCTGCTGCTTTTAAAGCTCTCTGAGCTCCATGGAACATGCACCACCCAACTATTTTTCTCTCACCTTGGTAGAGTTTTCCCACACTAACGACAAGCCAGGGGTCAGCATGGAGGGACTCTGGGAATAGGAAGGGGATGCTTAGAGGGATGCCCCTTAGTTCTGGCACAGACAGACTGTCAACCTCCTTTTGTGCCCTGGGATCTTTCTGCCTTGTGTCACTCTTCTGATCATAGAATCATAGAATCATAGAATGGGTAGAGTTGGAAGGGACCTTAAAAATCATCAAATTCTAATCCCCTTGCCATGGGCAGGGACACCTCCCACTAGATCAAGTTGCTGAAAGCCCCATCCAGCCTGGTCTTGAACACTCCCAGGGATGGACAAAAGCCTGGGGAGAGATGTCACTTCTGAAATGGCTTTCTAGACTTTTTGTTCTGGAAGGAAATGTTGTGTGTTGATGGCTATGGCTACAGCAAGCTGACCTTTGGCTCAGGGACCAGACTGTCCAACTCAGTAAGTGTGCAGCTTTCCTGTGTGTCCTTTTGTTAAAAGTCCTTGAGTGCCTTCTACACGTGCTTGTTGTACCAAGGTCACCTTTCATAGAGGAAGGAGAATATAGGTGCTATTTCATTTAAAGCAGGTGATGAAAAGTCGTCTCTGAGATGGTGAACTGGCATGAAATTCCCACTCATGTGGCGCAGGGCAGAAGCAGGAGTCCAGAAGCTTTGTACTCATAGTTCTAATGGTGCTCTTAATCCCATAGAGAAATGGGGGTGCTGTCTCTTCAGGATGTAGGTGACTCTCAGAGATGTACAGCACTGTCTAGCTGGGATGTGATTCGACCAGCTTTGCCAAGTGGTTGGGAAGGTTTTTGTTGTAGAGAGTAAATGCTGTGTGACCACAGGAACTGGTCTGTATAAACCTGTATTCTGTTCTGGAATGAGACTCCCTGTAAGGCCATGTAAGTCCAACAGTGTTCCTACACTTTCTGTATACTGCAAGGCCTTTCTTTGGGTGGTTGAGAGCAGTAACATGGTTGTTCCATGTTTAAGTGTGACCATATCTAGTGACATATTTTGCTTTAAACTGTGTGAGCTCAGTCCAAAACAACCCTTCTTGCTCTACAACTACAACAAGCTAACCTTTGTTTCACTCAGGGACCAGACTGTCCATCCAACCAAGTGAGTGAGCAGATTTACTATGTCTCCTCTGTCAAAAAACCTTGAGTGTCCACTACAGTGCTCTGCAGAAATAATTGTTATGTATGGATCACGTTACAGAATAGATGGGGACCATAGGCACTATTTAAAGATACTGTTTCCAGGTGGTAAAATGTTGCTATTTCGATAAATGTGCTCTAGACATGCCGCTCAACAATACTGATAGTCCATCAGCCAACAGGACTAGAACTGTGGTTTAGGGCAGAAGGACAGATTGACCAACTTGTACCCAGTACCTGTGTATGGCTGGGGAAGACCCTGGGGGATACGTAAAAGGGGGATCAGTTCCTTGCTGTTCCCAAGGAAAATGCCATCTCCTGTCCAAGGGACTCTTCCCTCTCCTCCAAAATGAGACCAGAACAGGAGGGAGAGGATGCTGAGCCTCAGGTTCTTGTTAGGGTGTGTAGCACTGTGTTAACAACAATGCAAAGGAACTGCAGTTCGGGACAGGGACAAAGCTACATATTCTGCCAAGTATGTTTTCATGNCTTCTGGCTACAGACAGGTTTCCATCCAGGTTTTCACTCATTGACAAAAAAAAAAAAAAAGCTGGGTTATCATGAATAGAGATCTGAACAAGTGTTGTTTTTTGGAGGAATCAAGAAAGGTATTTTGAAGATTTACACTGTGTATAGGAAGGTCCAGGGGGAGATGACTGCTTTTAATGTTGATCTAATGCTGAAAGAGTAATCTTGCTGTTAATCCTTGTAAGATTTCCTCACTTCAATGAAAGGCAAATCTTGCAGTCAGCGGTCATCTCTGTCAAAACTGAAAGAGACCATCAACTATGAAAATCTTTAAAGGAAATCTAAGTTGAAGTTGCTAAGAAATTTACTTGAGCAAACTAAGTTAAAAGAAATGTCAATAAGGAATTAATAAGTGACTGGAGGAGATAACAGGATTTTTGTTTTGAAGACAAATACTGTGTGAATAGCTATGGAAACAAATTCACCTTTGGAAACAGAGTGCAACTAAAGATAAAACTAAGTAAATTCTAAACTATTTTCTGTTCAATAATGTATAAAAAAAGAAAGATATGTATGAGTTGAAGAAAGGTCTACTAAAGTATGCCCTCAATTATTCAATTCTGTCAGTAATCTATGTCCTTCCTTTCACATAAGCAGTGTAGGTTCCTGAAACCATTTTCTCAGGGACACACATATTGTGCTATGGTCACACCGGCACAGGCAGACTTTCTTCTAAGGATATGATGAACTTGTGTTCTTGTTGAGGTGAAAACCACTGTGTGAACTACAACAAGCTCACACTTGGCAAAGGGACACAACTTCAGNACTTTCCAGCGTCTCTCTTCTCAGCTGCTTTCCTCCAGGAAAGGCTTTGGCTTAGGACAGAAGGAACAGTGCTCCCAAATGAGGTTGTGTCCATAGGTCCAGTGGTCTTGATCGCACAGACAGATGGTAGGGCATTCTTCACTTCAGGATGTACCTGACTCTCAGTGACAGACAGCACTGTCTAGTCAGGCTGTGGATTCCCAGCTTGAATGGCTGCGTTTGACAATATCACCCAACAATTTTGTCTTAAAGCTTTGCTGCAGCAATAGCACAGAACAAGCACACAGCAGAGGAAAGTAGTAGTGAGGTCTCAGCGATATCTCACGTTGTTGCTAAACTAGAAAACTGATGACAAGAGTGTGCTTTTTCTCTTCAGCACAACAATGCAAGTCCATGCATTTGTTGGTTTTGCCATTCTGTCCTCAAAGGTCCCTGTGCCACTGAATAACTGCTCTTATCCAAGTAGCCTCAGAAATCACCCCTCAGTTTTCCTCTGTCCCTCTTTTTCTTGCTGTTCCCAAGGAAAATGCCATCTCCTGTCCAAGGGACTCTTCCCTCTCCTCCAAAATGAGACCAGAACAGGAGGGAGAGGATGCTGAGCCTCAGGTTCTTGTTAGGGTGTGTAGCACTGTGTTAACAACAATGCTAAGGAACTGCAGTTCGGGACAGGGACAAAGCTACATATTCTGCCAAGTATGTTTTCATGTCCTGCTTCTCCACTTTATGCTGTCTCCTCTTACCGCTTTCCAAATTTTAGACAGCTTAAGACCCTAAAAAACTCAGAAGTGCAGAAGAAAGACACAGAGGATTTGTGTTTCCTTAGCCTTGGTGTGGCTGAGCATAGGACTGGGGAGAGATGTTGCTTCTCAAGTGCCTGGCCGGGCTTTTTGTTATGGAAGGAAATGCTGTGTGATTATGGCTACAGCAACGACAAGATTACCTTTAGCTCAGGGACCAGACTCTCTGTCCAGCCCAGTGAGTGTGCAGCTTTCCTGTGTGTCTTTGTCAAAACTTCTTGAGTGTCCACCAAAGCACTCTGTAGATATAACTTATTCTGTCTGTGTCATCATTCAGAGGGGAAGGAGCAAGTAGGCAATGCTTCAAGGTGCTCTTGTATTTAGAAAAGTTTCCAGGTGGAGAACTTGGGTTATTTAGAGGAATGTGCTCTGGACATAATGCTCAGTTATGCTGACAGTCCATCAGCCAACAGGACTAGAACTGTGGTTTAGGGCAGAAGGACAGATTGACCAACTTGTACCCAGTACCTGTGTATGGCTGGGGAAGACCCTGGGGGACACGTAAAAGGGGGATCAGTTCTGTTCCTTCCCTTAGGGCTTTCAGGTAACTTGGGGAAGGCTCAGATTGTGCTTGATGCAAATGTTTCCTGAGAATCCTGTGAAATAGCTCTAGGCAGGCAGACTGTCTTTCTGAGCATAACCGAAGAGAGGAAAGCTGCAGATCATTATGATACTTGCTTTCAGCCTGGATCGGGTGCGGAGAGTGAAAGGAGGAATCTGATTTACTCTGCAGAAATGTGAGGAGGCTGCCAGTAGAGTTGGTGGAGGTAATGCCAATTGAGAGTTAACCTGTGTTTCTGTGAAGTGCTCTGCTGTTGTGACAGCAGCCTCAACTTCACTTCTGGCTCAGGGACTAAAGTCACCGTCTTGCCAAGTAAGTGGGTTAATGCCTGTGTGTGTGACAATTTCACCTGACGATTATGTCCAAAGGCTGTCCTGTGACTTGGCAAGAAAAGGCATTGTCTCATTGAAATGCATAGTACTGATTTAAATACTGTGATAGTTCTTTCATTGTGAAAAACCACCACCTGTAGATGGAAATCTGGATGAGAATGTGGACTTCATCAGTTCCTCTGACCCGAGACTGGGTTCATCTTGTTATTCCCATCCCTTTTTTTCCATTACGGAACAAAGAGGCTTTGGCTAGGGATCATCAAGTGTTCCCTGCTAACTAGGGAGTAGGTTCTTCCATCTCGGATACCTGGGGGGACTGCAATCAAATCTTGTTATTCCCATGCATTTGAAGATGGAAGAAGGTCTTTGGCCAAGAGAGGCTAGAGGAGGTTGTGGAAGTCTGCCTGGGTATTTATGGCTTCTCTCAGAGGCAGATCCATGAGTGTGTGTATCCAAGCCCTCCAGCACCCACTGAGGCGGCTGATTGAAGAGGCCCATTTTGTATAGGCCTGTCACACTGTGCTGGTGCTGGAGGATGGGGAAAACTCACATGGGGAAGCGGAACCAAACTTCTCGTTGGCCCAGGTGAGCTGTCTCTTCTCTGGGTCGAGGTGGACTCAATACAGGCAACACTGTACCCTAGCTTCAAAACTAAGAGCATAGTGGCTCTGTGGAGCAATTTGGGATGGTTTTAGTATGCCCTGGAAATCTGTGGCAGACTTCCTATTTAACCAATGTGCACCGGGAAAGCGCCCATCCTGGGGAAAGGGAGCAAGTGAAAAGGGAAAACAAGCAAGTGAATTACAAGAAGAGAGATGTGGAAAATGCCTCATGGTCTTTAGTGAGTGGTGCCAGTTTGGATTTGTCATGGGTGGAGGTGGAAAGTGAGGGAAGAGCCTTGTGGGTCTTCCTTGTGGTATTAATGAGACTGTAGCATGGGGAGGAAAAAGGACAAGCAGTGGACATGAAGGTTAGACGTAATGGATTGCAAGCGCGTGGGGGGGAAATTGAAGGATTTCCTTGAGGGAAGTTATTCAGGTGGACTGGGGTGGATAGGAGTGTGCAAGGGTTTTTGCTATGGCAAGCAACACAGTGTCTATGAATACCTACCAACTTACCTTTGGACTTGGAACAAGGCTCCTGGTAAAAGCAAGTAAGATTTCTGAGATTTGGGACACTGAGGTGTTTGGTGGAAAAATTCAATCCACCCAAACCCAAGGGTAATGTTTGCTAGGAGAGGAGCGAACTGCAGCTCAGAATCGGGCTGTTGCCAAAGGTCACATACAGTGACCGTAGTATGTGCTGGATATTGCGGAACGGGAGAGATGCTCCTCAGAGCAATGAAGTAAATTGCACAAGCTGTGGAGCTCTCCTGTGAGAGAAGACCTAAAAGGCTTTCTTTCCAGAAATTTAATGAACTCAGGTTTGGAGTAGGAACTAAGCATCTCCCAGATTTTTTTTTTTGATTTCACAAAAGAAAAAATAGCCAAGAAAAGTAAAACGTTCTGGAAGACTGCCAGACCAATATTTTTTCCCCATAGGAAGAGAGTGAAAGGAACTGTAAATACTTCACCTGTGGCTTAGATGTTCTCTTGGCTTTCTCAGAAAATAAATCCCGTTTTCTCTTTGGGACGGAGAGCAAACTGAACTGTGGTCTCGGTTTTGCAGGAAGAGTGGGAGAGAGGTGTCATTGGTGCTTGGAGGTTGTCTGCTCATTGAGTAATGAATTAGCCATGATCTCATACTCTGTTGAATTTACAAGCGCTCCCGGGACAGGGGTCTTTTATGGGTTGACTTTAAGGAAGGACGTTGGCTTGACAGTAATGAGAGAGTGTGGTGTTGATGCACTAGGCTTGTCTGTCTCCTTGGAAAGCTCAAGCTCCAACAGGGTAGGTTTAGATTGAACATTAGGAAAGAATTTTTCACTGAAAGAGTGGTCAGGCATTGGAATAGGCTGCCCAGGGAGGTGGTTGAGTCACGGTCCCTGGATGTGTTTAAGGGACGTTTAGATGCGGTACTGAGGGATATGGTGTAGGGGAGGACTTTGTAGAGTAGGGTAGATGGTTGGACTCGATGATCCCAAGGGTCTCTTCCAACCTCAATGATTCTATGCTTCTATGATTCTACGAAAGCAGAGCAGAGGGGGTAAGAGAGGAGGCTGAGCCTTGGGTTCTTGTTAGGGTGTGCAGCACTGTGATAACACCAATGCAGGAAAACCCCAGTTTGGGTCTGGGACGAAACTACATGTTCTGCCAAGTATGTTTTCTTTTCCTGCTTCTCCACTTTATGATGTCTCCTCTTGCTGCTTTCTAACTGGCGCGTGTGAAAGACGTGGAGGATTTGTCCTTCCATACCCTTGGTGTGGCTGGGCAAAGGCTTTGGGAGAGGTGCTGCTTCTCAAGTGCCTCCCTGGGCTTTTTGTTATGGAAGGAAATGCTGTGTGATTATGACTCTGGCTACAGCAAGACAACCTTTGGCTCAGGGACCAGTCTGTCCGTCCAGCCCAGTGAGTGTTCATCTAGCCATGGGTTTTTCATATGCATCTCTTGCCATAGCAGTGCTTTTATATTTGTCCTTTTGTTTTACCTTTGCACACCTGAAATGCCTTCTCTCCCATCAGAGGCTTTGAGAACACCTTCAGCATAGGCTTCAATGAGGTTGTGGTTGTACAGGGTAAATCTCAACATGAAGTCTGCATGATCTTTGAAACAGTGTCCCCTGTGCCTTGCTGGGAAGGTCCTTGTCAGCCAGACTAACAGCTTCCTTGCTCTGGGGAGACGAGGGCATTTGTGTAATGGCTTCTGTTGTTGTGTCAGTGGGAACAGGTACACCTTTGGAGCTGGCACACAGCTAAGTGTGAAGTCTTGTGAGTACTGTCAAAGTTACTTTTAAGCCCTTCAGGGCAATGCAGAAATGTCCAAGGTAATAATGTCAAGGTGTAAATTTTGGGAAGCCTTCCTGTGAGCGTGCAGATGCATTGTGCCCTGACCTTAGTTTTTGTGTGAATGCATTTTTCAAGTTTGGAACGACTTGATTTATAGAGCTTCCAGCATTGCTAAGGCAACTTTTATCCTGCAAAACTAGTAAGTTGTGCTAATTGGAATGATACATTTGGACATTCTTGGCTAAAATACCCCTGTTTGTCTTCAACTGATTTATTTTTTGGATTTGGTTGTTGGGGGTTTTTTTGATGCTGGTTTTGTTGTTGTTTTTCCATTTGCTAGCTCAGATGCAAATTTCTTTGAATGCATGGCCTGAACTTAGGTTCTAATAATGTGATGTTTCTGCATTATTCTTTTTATCACTTCTCAAAGTAATCATCCATTCAGTTTCTTCTGCTATCTAGGGCAGCTCAGGTTGTCTGTGGCCCTGGATAATCGAAACTTGGCCCTGTTCCACTTACAGAGTGCTTGCTTGTGTTTGTACCTGTATATACAGCTTTATATACATCACTGCTGAATCTAAACTGCTGTCGAAGACCTAGTTCTGGAGAGGATGGAGGGGAGATTTCTGTTGTGTGCTGAACTACTGCAGTCTTCAGGGCATGATACAAGCTCACGTTTGGTAGTGGAACCCCCTGCTGAGACTGGAACCCAGCAAGTATTAATTAATACAATATAAAGTGCAGCCTGCAAAGGAGGTTGGACATTGCAAGAGAACATAGAGGAAGGTAACACAGACTGTTGAGACTCAACAGCAGCAGTCAGAAAGCTTCTAAACACTGTCTGGAAAGCTGTATACGCACTCACTGATTGATGCTGCTACGGTGTGGAATAAACAGGTGACTAATGAGGTGGTGGACAATAACTAGACTAGTGAATGTCCAGAATGATTAAGCAGGCAGAGGAACGTGGCTGAGGGAGTGTTTATTTCAATACACATGCTGAGGCCAATAATTTTCATTAGATTATTCCAATAAGAATCTTGCATTGCCATGTTCTCAAGTCTTAATCCAGCATATGTGCACAGCAGTGCACCATTTTGCAAAGCAGAGTGTCACGGTGTCACTGTGAGTTATGGCAAACTTACATTTGGATCTGGAACGAAACTGACAGTTTCTCCAGGTATGTCTGATTTCTCACATGTCATTCGTCTTGAAAGTACTTCTTTCACTTTGCAGGTTATTTTGCCTATTTCATCATTGCACAATATATTAGGAATAGGACTATAAATTTTCAGATGGCATAAGAGCAAGTGATTTCCATGGCTGCATATATATTTTCTCCTTTCTATTCCTGATGATGAACTAGCAGAAATTTTATATATGCAAGAAGATTTTTCTTGGAAAGTCAACAGGAAATGGGATCCTAAATCAAAAATTCTCATGTAAAGGAGAGGCAAAGGAAATGGTGAAAGCTGGCATGGGCCAGCAAAATGCAGAGTGGTGAGACTAGTCTCATAAAGCTGTAGCCGGTAAAAAGGACTTTTCTAGCATGTGGAAGATCATACTTTAAGATAACAGAACTCCTAATTGCACATGGATGCAAAATAAAATATATTGAGTCTTTCCTTTGGAGATCCTCAATAAAGCTGCAATGACAGAGGATGGGTTTCTGTTATATTGTGCAGCATTATATAAACACTGGAAGCTCAGGAAGCAAGCTTACCCCTGAGAATGATACCAAGTTTGTATTCACAGCCAGCTAGTTGAGTACTGTGAAGTTACCTCTGCCTTCAACATCCATGGAGCACATTAGGAGTGAAGCTCTGAAACTGCTGAAGAACAGTGTGACAAGTCTTAAAAGCCAGGGGTGGAATAGATGGATATCCAGGGAGAGGCGAAAGAGGTCAAGAAGCAAAGTTCATTACTGAATGATTTTTGTGGGAAGATGGAAAGGTGACCCTGATCACAAAACAATTTTATCTGAAAAAAGAACATGAAAAAAAATGTGCTTTGTTGCTCCCACAAGTGTCTGAAAAAAAATCCCCCCAAAACTACACGCTTCTCTTGTCTGAAGCTCTTTTGAAAAGGGAGAAAGAGTGAGGCAGATCGTGAGACACCAATATTTTTTTTTGTAAATGTACCAGTTTTTCCAAATTTCTTAAGAATACTTTTAGGAGCATTTAATATCTAAATGCCTTGGGTTTACTCTTGAAAAATAATGTTTCCATTTCTTGAAATTGTAGTGGTTGTTAAGATACTTTCAATATAATTTTATTCTGAAAGTTAAAAACCACAGCAATATAAAGAAACTATTCATTCTGAAAACCTCTGGGGAAATTCCTCATATTTCAAATGACCCTCCTGACCCTGTTCAAAAACATCTGAGAAAAATAAGAATCTCAAGTTTATAGGGAGCTATCAGCAAGCTAAATGAGCCATAAATCAAGGCTCTGCCTGAGTTCATTTACATGTGCCCATATTTACCATTATAGTCATATCTATATGCAACTGCTCCAGATCTTGCTCTGGTCACAGTGTAGAACCTAAGTGCTTCTTGAATGCCTACTGAAAGCTCAGTGTTTAATTGCAGAATAAGCAATGGTTTCCCTGCCACAAATAAATTGCCTACCAAAAAGTGCACTTTCTACTTACAAGCTAAATAACAAATTTACTCTGGAATCACTCTTGACTAATTCAAATGGTGAATCCAAGAGAATGGGATGATGGAGTTTTTACTTTATTGTTGAACACTAGATGAGCTGTGAAGTAACAGTAAATAAACTAATTTTTGAGAGAGGAATCTGACTGGCAGACTAAATAAATGAGGAATGAGATGAAGAATAAAACTTGTGATGCAGGTAGCTTTCTGGATGCAATGGAATAAATATGATGGAAGGGAATATTAAGGAATATATGTTTGGGAGTTTGAAAGATGCAAAACAATACATGAAAAGAAAATCAGAAAAGAAGGATAGTCCTAGATAGATGGATTTGCCTAATCACAGAGATAAATAAGATTTTTTTGATGGAGTATTTCACTGTTGAAGATTCCATTCAATGCCACTCTGGATATTGTAGGGGCCTGTGCTATTGTGTGAGTATGGAAGTAGTTATAAACTCACATTTGGATCTGGGACAAGACTTCTGGTTTTGCCAGGTACATTTATCCTGATTTTTTTTGACTGATTTACGAGATTGTTGTAGATAAACACCAAGATCTGGGCAGCTGTCAAAGGCCTGAGGTCTTACTTTAACGAGCAGAATACATTCCACAGCAGATGTCCAAGCAGTCTGCCTTGAGGCATCTGCAGGTGGGAATGTGATTTCCGTGCTCTTCTATCAATTGCATTCTTGTGATAAGCTAAGACAAAGACTGTTTTTGCTCTTCTGTTAAGTCAGTCATATGGATTTGTTTTCTCCTAAGGGAGATTCATGCCACTTCCATTGGCCTCAAGCAAAGTCATGGATGATATAAATCAGATGAAAGTGCATTGAAATACAAGAATTGTTATAGTATTTATTTTGCTGGACATGAGCCAGCAATGTTCACTCACAGCTGAGGAAGCCAACTGTATTCTGGGCTGCATCAAAAGAAGAGTGATCAGTAGGTCAAGGAAGGTGATTCTGTCCCTCTACTCCACTCTGGTGAGATCCCATCTCCTGTACTACATCCGGCTCTGGGGTCCTCAGTACACAAAAGACACGGACCTGCTAGAGCAGGTCCAGAAGCAGGAATAAATAAATATATCAGAAGATAATAATCAGAAGGATGAAACATATCTCCTATGAGGAAAGGGAGAGAGTTTTGGCATTGTTCAGCCTGGAGAGGGCTCTGAGGACATGTTATTGTAGCCTTTCAATACTTAAAGGGGGTTTATATGAAAGATGGAGACAAACTTTATAGTAGGGCCTGTAGCGATACGACATGGAGTAATGGTTTTAAAATAAAATAGGGATAGTGTGGCCAGCAGGGCTAGAGAATCGATTGTCCCCCTGTACTTGGCACTAGTGAGGCCACACCTTGAATACTGTGTCCAGTTTTGGACCCCTCACAACAGGAGGGACATTGAGGTGCTGGAGCATGTCCAGAGACAAGAAACAAAGCTGGTGAAAGGTCTGGAGCACAAGTCTTATGAGGAGTGGCTGAGGGAACTGGGGTGGTTCAGCTGAGGGGAGACCTTCTCACTCTCTACAACTACCTAAAAGGAGGGAGTAGCAAGTGGGGGTTGGTCACTTCTCCCAAGTAACAGGCGATGGGACAAGGGGGGATGGCCTCAGGTTGCACCAGGGGAGGTTTAGGGTGGATATTAGGAAAAATTTCTTCACAAAAAGGGTTATCAAACATTGGAACAGGCTGCCCAAGGAAGTGGTTGAATAACCTTCCCTGGAGGCATTTAAAAGATGTGTATACATGGTGCTGAGGGACATGGTTTAGTGGTGTTTTTGTCAGTGCTAAGTTAATGGTTGGACTTGTTCTTAAGGGTTCCTTGCAACCTAGATGATTCTATGATTCTAAAAGAGGGTAGATTCAGACTACAAATAATGAAAAAAAGTTTTTACTATGAGGGTGGTAAAAGACTGGAACAGGTCTCTCAATGAGGTGGTAGATGTCCTGTCCCTGGAAACATTCAAGGTCAGGTTGGATGCTCTGAGCAACCTGATCTAGATGAAGATATCTCTGCTCTTTACAGAGGGGTTCAATTAGATGGCTTTTAAAGGTCCCTTCCAACCCAAACAATTCTATGATCGTATGACTTAGAAAATATCTATTTAAGGTGATTATCATCATTTTAGCTGGTCTCTGTTTGTAGCAGAATCCCACCAAGGAACAGTATATGTATAAAATTTTTAATGTTAGTGTTGGAAAGGAATTGGACTGGCTTTTAGCTGGTTTGTCTGATGTACAGATACTGTACATCAGTATCCAAAAATATGGCAAGTGAATTCTGTTCTCAACTGGGACTTGAATCCAGATTTGTCGAGCTGTCACAGCTACAAGGCCATGCTTAATGCTTCCTTCTGCTACCACATATCTAAGTGAGAGTATAAAAATCCTGAAGTAATAGAGTTAGAAGGCTGAGATTGCCTTTGCAACTGCCTGTGAAGCTCTAAGATCTAGTCAAGGTCACAGTGTGCCACTGAAACCTGTAAGGAGATAACTGTAACCAAGGTTAAAGGGGTTCTTGCAAAGGCTTCCCGGGTTGTGTGAATTATGGGGGTGGAGGATACAAGCTGACGTTAGGAAAAGGAACCTTGCTGGTGGTCAAGCCAGGTGGGTAGTAAATGCTAAAAAATTCAGGAGAAAACTTGGACTGAAAGGCAGTGGCCCTAACTATGTGGCACAGTGAACAGGAACTTTAGGTGATGTTACAAATGGAAAACCACAGATTGTTCCTAGTATTGCCCTGAAAGGTGTAATACACAACTGTAACCGGCGAGTGAATGAAGATTTTTTTAGATTTGATCTCCCTGTTTCTGATCCTAATAATTTTCTAGTAGATTTCTTTGGTACTTTGATGGTGAGATATAAGCAATGTTTATTGTCATTGATCCTGCTCTGTAATGTCTGCTGACCTGATTCTCAGTATGCACTGGGAAAACCTGTCTACGTTTTTGTAGAGGTTGACACAACTTTGTCAATCAGGGATATGTGAAACTCACATTTGGAACTGGGACCCAACTTCTTCTTATCCCAAGTGAGTTTGAGCTTTCTGTTCCATATTAACACCAGGATTGGCAAATCGTTTGTTCATTGGGTGGGTGGATTAGGGACTTCAATGGAAGCACGTTCCAATTGCTTTTCAGCTTTCCTTGACAAAAACCAGTTGGAATAGAGACGCTGTCTTGGAATCCAAGAAATGCTTGGCTATGGTGTGGCGATGACCCATTGCAAGAACAAACAGGTAGAGAAGATGGTAATGTTCACACAGGTTTAATAGCCACAGCATGGTGCAGTCACACATAGAGCACTGTAAGCCGTTCACATATGGCTGAATGCTACATAAAAAGTTTAGCACTTTTATAAAGTTTCTGGCTATTTCGTTTTTCAGACTTGATTTAGTATCTTTAAAATATTAGGTGGAGATGAATCTGACTAATGGCTTAGAGATTGGATTTTCAGCCTAAGAGAATATGTCATTATTTTTTGGTTTTAAAATCCAAAAGTCCCCTTCTATATCTGTAAAAACTTATGTTACAGTGTGAGCAGTCGGGAACTAGAAAAAATTTATTTAGAAGTGGAACCAAACTTGTTGTGATGCTTGGTAACTGCTTTTCCTTTCCTTGGTTATGTTTTAAAACGCTTTAGGAACTTGAAAGGATGGAATGAAAATTCAAATATCTTTGTGTGTCATCCTCTGGTAGGATATTTTGGATAAGGAGCCCTTGGAATATGCATCTAGTAGCCAGGAATTTATTGCAAAGGCTTCTTGTTGACTGAGAAACTGAAAGATATAGCAAATTTGTGTTTGGAAGAGGGATTAGATTTAAAGTCAACCCAGGTGAGTAAGATTTGGAGGACAGACTATGAAGATATGAGGGTGGGAGCAGTGTCCACTGGTTAGTGTTTCTGAATAGGTCTACCTTTATAAAAAATGAGCATAAACTCATAAATTAGATGAAGGCTGGACAGAGAAGTGAGGGCTGAAAGAAAATGAACGCAGAATTATTTCTCAACAGGATGCTTGTGAAGATGGAGCAGGGAGACTGGGACTAGTGGAAATGAGACAGCATCACCAGTGTCTTAGGTTAATGATATTGGCATATCATTAACTTCTGAGTCCTGATAGACAATTAAAGTGTTTTGGTTTAGATTGAGGGGGAAAAATCAGAGATACTTATGGGTTCATGTTTAAGTCTTAGTTTCACACAGCATTGTGAAGAAGTTTCCCAGGTGACTTACTACTGTATTTGCAATGATTCAAACTGGGCTGCGTGGGATACTGGAGCTAGTAGAGTAATTTTGGGAAATGGCACAAGATTATGATCCAAAATACATTATTTAATTAAATGTACCCATTAAATAGACTGCTCAGGAAAGGATTCAATTTTTGTGTGAAGTAGACATCTATGTCTGAGGCAGTTATACAAGTGTAAAATCAAAAGTTCTTCTGACTTTTTGCTATCAACATAAAAATGATTTTCCACCTGTTTTTAGAAAGGGATTTTAAGTTGATTCTTTTTGCATAGTTCTTTTTCTTACTTATTAAACAAATGTGGGGTTTTTTTTTGGCTAGTGCTACATGAATCGTGTGCCATTCTGATCATCCTGAGTGTCATTATGCAGCACATGAATGATGCCCAGGTGATCAGGCCCACCCAGCACAGGTTCACAAGGGGCAGGTCCTGCTTGACAAACCTGATCTCCTTCTATGACAAAGTGACCTGCTTGCTGGATGAAGGAAAGGCTGTGGATGTTGTTTACCTGGACTTTAGCAAGGCCTTTGATACAGTCTCCCACAGTATCCTCCTGCAGAAACTGGCTTCTCATGGCTTAGATGGGAATACTCTCCACTGGGTTAAAAACTGGCTGGAGGGCCGGGCCCAGAGAGTGGTGGTGAATGGAATCAAATCCAGTCGGTGGACGGCCACGAGTGGTGTCCCACAGGGCTGGGTACTGGGACCCGTTCTCTTTAACATCTTTATCAATGATCTGGACAAGGGGATTGAGTGCACCCTCAGTAAGTTCGCAGACGACACCAAGCTGGGTGGCAGTGTCAACCTGCTGGAGGGTAGAGAGGCTTTGCAGAGGGATCTGGACAGGCTGGATCGATGGGCTGAAACCAACAGGATGAGTTTCAATAAGGCCAAGTGCCGGGTCCTGCACTTGGGTCACAACAACTCCATGCAGCGCTACAGGCTTGGGGAAGAATGGCTGGAGAGCTGCCTGGCAGAAAAGGACCTGGGGGTGTTGGTCGGCAGCTGGCAGAACTTGAGCCAGCAGTGTGCTCAGGTGGCCAAGAAGGCCAATGGTATCCTGGCCTGTATCAGGAACAGCGTGGTGAGTAGTACCTGAGAGGTGATCATCCCCCTGTACTCGGCACTGATGAGGCCTCACCTCAAGTACTGTGTCCAGTTTTGGGCCCCTTACCACAAAAAAGACATTGAGGTGCTGGAGCAGGTCCAGAGAAGGGCAACGAAGCTGGTGAGGGGTCTGGAGAGTAAGTCTTATAAGGAGCGGCTGAGGGAACTGGGGTTGTTCAGTCTGAAGAAGAGGAGACTGAAGGGAGACCTTATTGAGCTCTATAACTACCTGAAGGGGGGGTGTAGAGAAGTGGGGGTCGGTCTCGTCTCCCAAGTCACAGGAGATAGGACAAGGGGAAATGGCCTCAAGTTGCGCCAGGGGAGGTTTAGATTGGATATTAGGAAACATTTCTTCACTGAAAGGGTTATCCAGCATTGGAATGGGCTGCCTAGGGAAGTGGTTGAGGCACCATCGCTGAAGGTGTTCAAAAGATGGGTTGACATGGTCCTCAGGAATACGGTTTAGTGATTTTTTATTGCTTATTTCTTATTTATTTTTTTGTCAGAGTTAGGTTGATGGTTGGACTAGATGACTTTTAAAGGTCCCTTCCAACCCAAGCCATTCTATGAACTCTTTTCTAGGAACTAGATCTCTGGCATATAAAATTGAAAACTTGTTTTGGCAACTAAAACTCGCTGTGATTTTAGAAGAAAAAAGACATTCAAATTATTTTGTGAAACAGCCAGAGGTTCTCAGGAGGTTCATGAGCAGCCACTTTAAGTCTTTTTGTTTCCAGACAATTGTTACACAGATGGATTAAGCCATCTCATTCAACTGTGAGCTTTAAAGAGTGGAAGGAACAAAATTGCCCAAAAAATCTTTCCTTAACATTGTTGAAAGGAGCAGCAGACGAGATTGTAGTAAATGTCTCTCAGAGTTTATGTGGTACATGAATAAATCTATAAGTGAACACAAATAGTGTGTTGCTTCCCAATATGAAATTTTAGAAAATTTTATCTCAAGTTTTCCCTGATATGAACACGTGATATAAACCCAGGACACTGAGGTGCTGGAGCGTGTCCAGAGAAGGGCAACAGAGCTGGTGAGGGGTCTAAAGCACAAGTCTTGTGAGAAGCGGCTGAGGGAGCTGGAGGTGTTCAGCCTGGATAAAAGGAGGCTGAGGGGAGACCTCATTCTCTACAACTCCCTGAAAGAAGGATGTAGCGAGGTGGGGGTCAGTTTCTTCTCCCAAAGAACAGGTGACAGGACAAAAGGAAATGGCCTCAAGTTGTGCCAGGGGAGGTTTAGGATGGATAATAGGAAAAATTTTTACACTGAAAGAGATTGAGGTTATCTCAATCTTTTCTGCAAATGCATGTCAGAAATATCAATACAGCATCTCCAACATATCCACCAACTCATTAAGACAGAAAAACAGAAAACACAGGTGACAGTGCTGTGGTTATAATGGTTATAATAGCTGGTATTTACCCAGACTGATATCTGCAAACTTTCATAACAGTTTGCAAATATGGAAAGGAACTTACTGGAAAAAGACTTGGGTACCAGAACAAAGGCAGCAGCCCTCTGAGCAAGAATGAGAAATGAGTGTTTTGCAAAACAAGCACTGTTGAAGCTGCAAAAGGCTGCAAAAGTCTGCAAAAGACAGACTTTATTTTTCTATCTTCTCATGATAAAAGCATTGCACAGATTGAAAGGGAGAAAAACACCCTAATTTGCAGAGAGGTGGATATGTAGTTCTTTAGAAAGCATAGTACTCTCTATGAGAGAGAAGCAGAACAGCTCAATCAATTCCTCCTTTTCTCATTCATGTCCATGCACTTCATGACAATGATGGGCCCCGGTTCCATCTGTATTTTATACAGGGATCTACCATCAAGCTTTTTATCTGTTCCTATCTCCCTAACAAACAATCACTGAAAACTATTTTCAAAACAATAACTGGGAGTTTGGGAGGTGGGGTTGGGAGAGTCAGGGTTTGGGAGAGTGGGGTTGGAATGGTCTACATTAGACCATATATTGTGTAGCTGGGACAGAGACAGTCTCATCAGGTTTTTCAAAGCCTGAGAATGAGTCATTAGACTTTGTGGATTAGTTTTTTTCTGAGGTCATCCTAATAAAGAAGTATGGCTATTTCTCTAAGATGCTGACATCTGGTAATTGAACAGATGAAAAGCATCTATCTCAGTGACAGAACTAGGGTCTGCACCTCTAAAAGCCAAGAGTTAGTTCAAACTTCTCCCATGAGAAGAAATTAAAACTTCTTCATTGGGGAGCTTAGCTGTCTTTAATATTTCTACAGTATTTATGTGTGAGCAGGGACGAAGCAAATATTAATCTAAACTCTCAGCCCTACTCGATAACATATTGTCAGTTTGGAAATGTGAACTGAAGCTCCAGTTCAATCCTGTGACTGTGAAGTCAAATGGAAAATGCAGCCGGAGGGTTGCTGAGAGCCCCAAATCTGCAGCTTGGCTAAAGAATGTCTTTAATGGTATTTCGTCTACTCATCATTAGAGTACTGCAATGCCTATAATATTTTACTATTGTGCATGAACAAAGATTTAGGAAAGCACCTTCTTAAAGAATCTCCTGAAGAATTCTCTTCAAGAGCTGGACAAGATGAAATGTATGCTGAGAGTACAAGTTTTCAAAGCTAAATGTGCAAAAAAAAGAGTTTAACCACAGGTAGTGTTTTGACGTGTGGAAAATCCTAGTCTAACTGACTTGCTAGCAGAATTTGAAGTAAGAAACAGAAATAAACCCCAGGTGTCTTATATCTGCCACCTTTAGGTCCCCAAACTCCTCTTCTTCAGGGCAAAATTAAGTAAAAAAAATCTTGCACCACACTGTCGGGTGGTGGAACATAATGAAACATTCATTTGTTTCATCTTTCTTTTGCTAAATGCAACCATGTGTTTCTCCTTTGCAGTGTCTTTCCTAGCTTTCTGCTATAGGAACAAAATTAGTTAGACTGGTGGACACCCTTAAGACTTGGTGTTTATCCACTGTCCCTCAGGACAGGTGGAGGAAGTGGCATCTTGAATGCCAGTGGTGGATTTGAGTACACATTTGCAGGAAAGGCAGAATTCTCTTCAGACACACATCATAGCAGTGAAGCAAGATGAGAGAGCCCTCCGCCTGTCATATACATTCCTGAGTGCATCCAGGCTGAGACAAAAAAGGAAGCCCGGGCTGCAGAGTAGAGTTAGATGAGTTGTTACAGAGAGGAATGATGAGGTTAGGTATGGACATCTAGGCTGTGGTTGTCCGTATGAATATCAGCTGAGGTACTCTAGGGATCCTGCCTGGCCACTCTCTGTGTCTCCCACACAACGTAAGTCAATGTAAGTCTCATGTAGCTCCTGCATCATCTGCTGTGGATGCCTTGGTTCTCTAAAGGTGTCCTAGCACAAGATCTCTATGATCAGGGAACTTCCCACTGGAATAATGGAAAAACCTCCATACCTAAGTGTCTGTATGTTAAGATTGAAGGAACTATGACTGTATACTCTCATCTAATGTCTCTTCTCGTTTTCAGATATTACTCCATCTCCTTCAGTCTACAGGCTGACCTCTAAAGATAATGAGGATTTGGAAATGTGCCTTATCACAGATTACTCCCCTGAAACTCTTAACTCAACTAATAATGAGACAAATGCTATTGTGGAAGTGGCAACATCTGAGAACAAACAGGAAGCAAGCTACTTGTCAACCTACTGGGCCAAGAAAGATGAAATGCAGTGTGGTGCAAATGATAAGGACTTTGGAAAACTGGAGGGCGAGGATCCTGAAAGTGGTAATGTCATTGTTGGATGTGTATACAGTGCTAGAGCTACTCTGGTCCCCGTGATATTAGTGTGAGCAGGACTTCTTCACATGTCTCAACCCTGCAAGCAATGCTGAATTATGCTCCCACACTCCAGAGGAATATTGCCTTGTTGCCTCTCTTTTGTTTTGCCTTTTTCCTCAGTGGAAGGGTCAGTAGGCTTGTACAGTCACAGCAGAGAGATCTTAAAGTCACACTGGGGGGTGGGTATAAAGCTTGAAATTCCTTTTTCTGATGGGACACTAAAGTTTAATTAGGTCACATTTTATGCTTGCCCTGAAAACAGCAGAAATGAGTGTTTATGGGAGGGTTAGTGGCCAGAACCTCTAATCCAGCCCTTCTAAGTAGGGATATCTTTATGAACTTCTGAAGAAGTACATTTGTTTTTAATAAAATCTATTTTACTATCTGCAGGTGCCAGCGCTATCTGTGTTACAGGGGTGTCTCTACACTTCAGGACAGGTATGTACACAGCATTTTGGGAGTAAAGCTCGGCCTGATGAACAGAAATGTCTTCCCAAGTTTTTGCTAATGTCCCCTGTTTGTGGAACTCCTGTTGGAGCAATAAGCTCAGACTGGAACCTTCCAAAAAGGCCCGATAGGCTTTAAACATCAAGGCTAGGAGTCATTGGGTTAATGTAGTCTTCCAGATCTAAGCTGGTAATTTAATGTGACTCGTGTAGCCAGTGCCTACAGGCTCTTACTTGGACTAGTGCCAAACAACTGGTTCCCAGCACATAATGATTTAAGGTACTGATATTAGTCAGCCTTACTGGATGCCTGTCTGCATTTCACACTTCAAAAGACTTGTTTTTAATTTTGGGTGCACAAACACCTAATGAACCAGAAGATAAGCTGGTGGTTTCTGCAGGGAGCGCTCAGAAGCAGGGCTGTGCTGAAGATCGGTGCATCTGAGCAAGCTTTGCTTCAGCTGGTGGCTGTGGGAGTACATTGGCCACTGCTGGAGCCCAAGCAATTGCTGCTCCCGCTGGTTCAGAGGAGCTGAGCTTGCCCCCGTGCTTGCCCTGTGTGCAGAAAAGCTGTACTTTCGTAAACACGCAGCCTTGCGGAAAAGAAACCAAATGTTTCCAAAACACCACTTCAGCAAAATACTCATCAGTAAACTTGGCTGATACAATCAGTCATTTCAGAGAGAGGTTTTCAAAGATAAAATGGCTTTTTGATGACAGCTCTCTGCTTCCCCACTATAGATCAGTGTCTTTTCAAATGAAAATGGCTTTTAACTTAAGATTAATAGACAATCCAAATAGACTTTGTGTTCTTTGAATAAAATTTGACCTGTTTTCTCCCTGCCCACCTTAAAAAAAATTTAGGAAGAGGAAGCCTCCTGGATTCATACAGTGTATTTAAAAACCAGCCAGATAGTTGGCAGATTTGCATATTGGATAATTAAGTGATTGTTGAATGAAAACCCAGCCCTTGAAACAGCAACTGGAAGAAATGAAAGTCTTGTGAGTCAATCCTGCTCACTGTCCCGTTAGCTGTCCTGATGGCTGACTCAGTCACACAAAGTGGAACAGTTTCATTAAGAAGTGCTTTTAAGTCTGTCTGGAAGCAAGATTGCCTCAGTGCTCTTGTGACTTTCATTCTCTGTTACTTTTACAGATGAAAACCTGAACATGTTGTCTTTATCACACCTGGGTCTGAAAATTATTTTAATGAAAGGAATAATTTTTAATGTGCTGATGACGATGCTTATGTGGAAAAAAAAGGTGAGTACGTCCAGAGGTGGTAAGGCCTCTTACAGAAAACATCGGGATAAGTTCATTAGCTATGAATATTCCTTCTCTCTGTAATAACTGTTTATGTAATCTATCCATTCACCTTTTGTCTACCAACAATAAAATCCCTCCACACCTTTGTCCATGCCTCAAGTCTACTTACTTTTCTTTATCCACATACAATTTTAACTTTTTTCTTCTTTCTAGACAACTCTCCTTTCTATTTCTCCATGCATCCTTGCCTGTATTCATCTGTCAGACTCATCCCCTGACCAGTCTCCAGCTGGGAAAGTTTGATGCTTTAAACCCTCAGACCTAATGTATTAGTTTTGGCCCAGTGTCTCTTTCTCCTCTTTCTAGGAGACACTTCAGGTCTAGAATTGTGTTCCTGTGGCTGTATCACAAACAATGATTTCACATACTTTCATTTTGCTACAGGAATGAAAGTAGCCAGACGGCGCAGTCCTCAAGTACCAGAAATGTCTGCTGAGGAATCTTTACCAGCATCGTGTGCAAGAAGGAGCACAGGCGTTCCTGTTGCAAGGGATATCACTTGCTGTTTCTGTATATCACACCAGCCATTATAGTCTAAATGCTTTATTTGCATTGTTATAAAGCTACTCAAAAATAAGCTTAACATTTTCAGCATTCTGCTCCCCCCGGATGCCTGATTCATTTAGTATGACAACACCCCTCTTTGCATGAAGCATAGTTTGCTATAGCTATAAATTGCCAATCATCACTATTACTTGCATTAAAATAACACACAATTTCTGCTTGGGGCAGTGACGTTTGTCGAAAACTGCAAACTAAATAGCACTTGAATGTGAATTTTTCATAGTCTGGTAGCTTTCAGGTATGCACATCTTAGAGTGCACCCCTAGACATGCCATCTCAGTTGCAAACGAAACACTCCTAATAGCAAAGGGAGACTTTTTCAGGGAGCTGTGCTCCATGTCCTGATGTCTTTTGCTAGATTAGAGCAAGGTATCTTATTTTTTTTCTCCTAAAAATATATTTTTCTCCCAGAAGTCCTGAATTCAGTGAAATTCTCACTTCATTATCACAGAAAAAAAGGATGGGTTTCAGTATTTTTTGAAGTCTATCTGGCCTCAACATTTTCTGAATTAAGATTTGGCTTTGTGTTTAGTAAAAATATAATCTACTTTTGTTCTTTTTGTTTAGTTCTAGCAACCTTAGATTTCTCATTTTCTTTTTATTATCGTTTCTTAAAACAATACTGGAATATTTACCTGTCCATGTCTGCACTCCTTGGAAACAGTGCATACGTGTGAAATTTGCTCACGCTAATTCTTGAATTGTGCTGGCAAGCACACTGATGGCTTGGCATTTCTTTTGGCCTTTGGCTGCTATTAAACAATTCTTATAAAAAATAAGAAGCTTGTTTGTCTTTTGTATCTATAGTCTGCGGAACTTGTTTTACCCTTTGATAAGCTTTAGGAGTGGTGGAGAAAAGGGGCGTCTGGACTCTCTTCAGCCTGACATGGCCACCAGGCAATAACTGGCTGGATCCACTGCAGGGGGTGGGGAATAGCCACCAAGTCCCTTTCCAGGATGTCCTTGCTGTGTTGGGGTGACAGCAGCGTGGCTGGCTCAGAGGGAGGGGAATGGGAGAGGGCACCCCTCCTCCAAGAGTAGACTCTGGGCTATGTGAAGGTGATGGTAAAATATGGCTTGCCGACAGTGAGAGGACTAGTAAGCAGTCCAGACTCTTGAAGGGCCATGTCTGGTGCTATGAGGAACACAGGAGCCTGAAGTGTCCTGCCTCTAAATGTCCCCCACTCCCAAACATCACTGGAGAACAAGGTACTTGCTTTGCATTAATGACAGCAACCGACTAGCCTGTATCTCCAGGTTCAGTCCGTGATTGGCAAGACTGGAAAGGAATCACAGAATCACAGAATCTTCTAGGTTGGAAGGGACCTCAAAGATCATCTTGTCCAACCGTCAACCTAACTGACAAAAATAGACACCCGCACAACAAGCAAGGAGTAACCATCGCTAAACCATACCTCCCAGCACTACATCAACCCGTCTTTTGAACACCTCCAGGGATGGTGCCTCAACCACCTCCCTGGGCAGCCCATTCCAATGTCTGATAACCCTCTCAGTGAAAAAATTTTTCCTAATATCCAGCCTGAACCTCCCCTGGCGTAACTTGAGGCCATTTCCTCTCGTCCTGTCACCTGTGACTTGAGAGAAGAGACCGACCCCCACCTCTCTACACCCTCCTTTCAGGCAGTTGTAGAGAGCAATAAGGTCTCCCCTCAGCCTCCTCTTCTCCAGGCTGAATTTTTCTCCTTTTATAACTTCAATTTCTCCATCTTCTTCTGAAGCAACAGATTCCTCTGAAGGGAGAAATGAGAAGGGTGCAGTAGAAGAAGCACACCCCTGCAAAGCTTGAACCTTGCTTGTACCTCACACTGGTGCCCAAACAGAGTGGCAGGAAAAGCCTGGCTGCACCGGTGGGGCCAATTCCCTGCCATGGGGTATTCCTCACCCTGCTGGATTCACAGCCATTGCAAGGAACTCTGATTTTGGAAAGACTCATGCTTCAAATGCTTTTAGTCAAAAGCCCTGATGCTTCGTGTGGGAGAGGGTCCCCACGTGAGGACCATCCCTGCCACAGGATCTGACTCCACAGCGCTGAGCAGCAACACAACAAAGTCTCCCTGGTCTCCTGTCATGGTGCTGCCGTTTAGCAGGTGGCCTGTCACAGGGGGACAGAGAGTTACTGACCCCTCCTGCCAAGGAACAACTTCAAACTTTCTGGATGTATTGCCCTGATTATTTTACAGTACTTGTTTGCTTGTCTCTCCCTTGACACAAAAGTCACTCTCATTTTTCTTCAAGTGTAGAAAGATGGCAGCTCTTTAAATGCCAGATTCCAGGCAGCTCTTGAGGTGCACATTTTGCTCATGATGAGGTCTGCTGCCTCACAGGGAAACAGTTTGATGAAGCTGTCTGAACTGTATCTGAACTAGAATGCAAGTCATTGCATTTCACAGATTTCCAACTGATTAACCTCATCCAGAAATCTTCAGGGACTTGGAAGAAAAGTTTCCATGCCCATTTACCTTTAGCATCAGTTTTTAAAATTAGTATCTACCTTAATTTTTTTTGTCTTGCACATCAAAGCCACTCCTGGCTGTATGGCCAAGGAGGACAGTGTGCTGCCTCTGTTTCCACATCCCAGTCTTTTCTCTTCCAGGTTAAATGGCCCCAGTGATAAGACTTGCTGAGCGAGGGGATGAGTGTACAAATAAAGTTAAGTATGTTGACTAAAGTGACTATTAGCATGTGATCTGCAAAACACTGAATTTGTAGGTCTGGTTCAAAGATACTTTCGGATATTAGGCTTTCAATCTCCCACCACCACAATGTGCCCCCCCTCATCACCACTTTGCGCTTTCTTGTTTATTTTGAGAAAGAAAAACCGCACTGCAAAGCAAAGGCAGGAAATAACAAGGTAGAACAGGATGTGGAAGAGGGTCTCATGGCCCAGGTGGGGCAGGAAGAGGACGCACCACCAGTTCCATGACGCCACAATCGAGATCTGGGTCACCTTTTGCTGCTCCTCTACACCCCACTGCAGAAACCGCTTCCGCTGGAAAGTGGAGCACAAAGCGGGGGGGGGGGGGGGCAGGGCTGGTGTGGTATGGGCCTGGTGGGGGGAGAAGCGTGTGGAAAAGAACAGCAGACGTTAGACCACAAGCCAAAGCTGAATCAGGGTAAGGCACCCTCCTTTCCTGCCCCCTCACCCCTGCCTGCTCTTGAGGTGGGGAGTAGCTTTGGGTACAGCAGGAAGGGCTGAGCTAAGTATAGCGTAGGCAGGGGAAAGAGCGGGGGGAGAAAATACATCACAAAGTGTGGTGGGCGGCAGGGAGAGAGCTTAGAAGCGTGTAAGATTTCTGAATTTGCTCTTAGGCCTCTGCAGCGTTATACAAGCAGTGAATCTGTGCAGAAAAATCCTTTCACTTCTCCTGACCAAAAGAGAAGGGAGGAAGGATGGGATGGGCCAGAGAGGCCTCACATGGGTAGGGAAGGAGATGTTGCCACGGTCCATCTCTAGCACCCTCTCACCTGTGCCAGCTCCTGTCCCCGAATACCTACCTGTGGGTAGGAGGTGAATTTGCATCTTTTCTAGGGGTTTTGTTGGAGAAAACACCTGCCCAACATTTGACATCTCTCATTAAACATGGCCCTGCACACGAAACAGCCTCTCTTTTTGCCCTTTTCCACAGTGTGGACATGGACCAAGCATGGTCTTTGTAAGGAGCAAAGCTTGGAGTACCTACAGACTTGTTGAAGCTTAGTCAGATGTGGGAGTAGAGGCATTGCAAGATGGTAAAAATAAAGAAAGAAATTAAAAAAAAAACCACCAAAACATAACCAACAAAAAACCCAAACCAAAACGCAGAAACCCCAGGGTTTTACTGTTCCCACAGGCTCCCCTGCAGTTCTTAGAAGTGGCCACAGGAGGGTCCCCGCCCGGAGCGCCCTCGAAAGCCAAACCGGGGGGAGCCCGAGTCACACAGACCACGGGGGGGCACTCGCGGCTCGCAAAGGGCAGCGGCAGCACCGACAGAGGGGGGGCCGCGATCCGACCCTCCGGCCGCGGACACGGTGGCTCTGTCCGGGCGGGCCTGGCTCCGAGAGGGCAGAAGAGCCGGTGCCTCATTCACGGTCCCCTCCTGCCCCGCAGCTCTACAGAGCTGGTGCCGCCGTGAACAAACCCAGTTTAACGGCTGGGGCTGGAAGGGGGTGGTGGCAGGGCTGGCGTAGACTCTATTACAGACAGCATCCTCTGAGACAGTGAAGACCCCAGAATCACAGAATCATCATGGTTGGAAGGGACCTCTGAGATCACCGAGTCCAACCATACACACACACACAAAACCCCCCTACAATCTCGGGCACTAGAGCATGCCCTGAAGTGCCACATCTACACGTTTCTTAAATACCTCCAGGGATGGTGACTCCACGACCTCCCTGGGCAGGCTGTTCCAGTGCCTGACCACCCTCTCAGGAAAGTAATTCTTCCTAATATCTAATCTAAACCTCCCCTGCAGCAACTTCAGACCCCTTCCTCTGGTCCTGTCATTATTCCCTTGGGAGAAGAGGCCAACCCCCACCTCTCTACAACCTCCTTTCAGGTAGTTGTAGAGGGCAAGAAGTTCTCCCCTTAGCCTCCTCTTCTCCAAACTAAACATACCCAGTTCCCTCAGCCTCTCCTCGTGTGACTTCTTCTCTAGACCCCTCACCAGCTTGGTGGCTCTCCTCTGGACACGCTCCAGCAGCTCCATGTCCTTCTTGTAGTGAGGAGCCCAGAACTGAACACAGCACTCGAAGTGAGGCCTCACCAGTGCCCAGTACAGAGGCACCATCACTTCCCTACTCCTGCTGCCACACTATTCTTAATACAAGTCAGGATGCTGTCGGCCTTCTTGGCCACCTGGGCACACTGCTGGCTCATGTTAAGCCAGCTGTCCACCAGCAACCCCAGGTCCTTTTCTGCTGGGCAACCTTCCAGCCACTCTTCCCCAAGACTGTAGTGTTGCCTGGGGTTGTTGTGAACTTGGTCCTTCATACCTCGCTCTTCAGTGAGGCAAGAGGCTTAGGAGCCCCAGATTTCACACTTTCATGGGTTCGGTGGCTGCAGCGTAGCTGGAAATGCTAAAAGGAGAAAGGTGGTAAACAGGAGCCATAATCCAATGCGAAGAGGTTGAAACCACCATGCCCCATGTTTCATCTCCTTAGTGCCAGCAGACAAGCGTTTCTGTCACATTGCCTCAAGGCACATTTTACCTCCCCAGCGTTTCAGGGCAGAGCAAACCAGACAAATGTGAAGCAGGTTCAGAACATGGACAGAGCCTCATGCAGAAGGTGATGCAGGTAAATTCTGCAGCCAAGGGTGTGGAGGGCTACCTGGGGCTAAAATCTCATTCAGCGCCCATAATCTGATCACCACAGGGCTCTAATCTTCCATCAGGACAAAGAAGCATTTGAGCCCAATGCAGGAACCAGGCTGGGCTGGGAGAGACAACAGCCAAAGCCCTTGAGTTGAAGCATTTCATAGCACATTAGAGCAGGAGGGATTTTCAATGAGGTCAAGTCTGAGGGGTGACCTTCTCCATGGACTCAGAACAGCTCAAGTGCAGTTCTGTCTGAGTTCTGACACCCTTGGGTTTATCCGCACATCAGGCTGAAGAAAAGCCAGCACTGTGGTAGGGTGGCTGTGTCACTGCCAGGCCTTAGTGGGCCTGGAAGTCCAGCTGGGCCATCCAGCTGTACCTCACGTGCCTTTGAGGGACATGGGAGGGCCTGGGGGGAGATAAGTGCACCTGGGATGTGCTGGAGGACTCTGCTTCCTTCCGTTCATGACCGCTAACCACAGCCTAACCCAAATTTTCCACAGCTTTGAAGCTTGGGGGCACATTAGCAACAGATTTTCTGTAAGGTAAAGGGGCAGAAAACAGGGAGATGAAAAAGGTGGATGTCCATTGAGTTTCTGTGATGACTTATTTCCTGCTTTCTGGTGAAACTGGGGCACAGAAAAAAGCCTGCTGGGTAGAAAGGGAGGGAGAGGGGTAAAAACAGGGAGTTGTGCCTGAAAGGGAACTTGGGTGTCAGAACTGCTATATTTATTAATTTAAGCATTGGAATGGGCTGCCCCGGAGGCGGTGGAGGCACCATACCTGGAGCTATTCAAAAGACAAGTTGATGTAGTGCTTAGAGACATGGTTTAGTGATGTGGGTTTTTTATTTTTATGTATCAGAGTTAGGTTGATGGTTAGACTAGATGACCTTAAAGGTTTTGCCACCAATAGGGAAAAGAAGTGCTGTATTGTAAAGGGTTTTATTGACCGAAAGGATTACAGTAATAAGGCAGCAGAGGCCTCCATGGGACAGTAGACTCCTCCACAGGGAAGTCTGTGGGGAGAAGTCTCAAGCCCTGCTTCCCCTTCCTCCATGAGGGAAGTGGGTAAGAGCCTGCTGGGGAATGGCCCTGCCCAGGGCCAGGCTGTGGCATCAGAGCTCCAGAGTGGTCCAAGAGCTGGAAGGAGAGAAAGGCAACATGAGCAATGTTTCCGCAAAGGGAGAGGAAATACCTCACAAGCTCCAATAACCTTGTGGCCCCTTGCAACAGTAACAGCATGGCATGTCCTCCACCTTCCAGCACCGATCTCTCCCTGTCCCAAACTCCCTCCTCTCACCCGAGAAACTCGAGGCTTGGACACCAGCCATACCATGGCCTCCAAACGAGACAACACTCACAAACAGAGCCCAGGAGTTCCAGCTCCCAAAGCCTGTCTTGCAGAGAAGAACGGAGTATTTCTCTCAGAAGACAGAAATGTGAGTAGGTTTCTGTAACACTCTTAGTTAAACTGCCTTTTAAACGATAAAAGCCAAAAAATACATGCACAAAACCAGACAGCCATAAATCCCTGTACCAACTTAGAGGACAACAGCGTAACTGTACTTGGCCAAGATGAAGCTGGGAGCTAGGACTCCGGGATTCACGATCTTTCTAGTTCTCTCCCAACTCTACAAAAGTACTGAAGTCGACTGAGCTGTGGTGTCCCCTTTACTGACCCCATGAATCAATACCTCACAGTCTCTTCTAGAAGCTCAGCCAACAAAATTGATGACCACAAGATGGAGGATGGTGTTGGCAAAGAGGAAATCAGCAAATGCCCGCTCCGGTGAAATGCCTTGGAACTCGCCTTTGTTCTGGGGGTTGATCTGGATCCGGAGGCAAACTGCATGGCAGAAAAAGAATGAGAGATTAGGAATCACAGAAGGAAGCCTACCCGGAGCAGCCCACCCCACTCTGGGTCACTGTACCATCAGGGTACCGTAACGAAAAGTAACTTTATATTTGTTTTAAGACGAGGAGGACACTAACAGGGCATTTGCACAGGGCTTTTATGCAATCAGTTCCCCCATAGCACTACACTGTCTGGGGTGGCCAAGTGAGGCCTGAGGGGAACAGGCTTATAACAGCATGGGACTCACATAGAAATGGGGGTATTTCTTTGCTGTGAGGGTGGTGAGACCCTAGAACAGGTTGCCTAGCAAAGTCGTGGATGCCCCATCCCCAGAGGGGTTCAAGGCCAGGCTGGATGGGGCTTTGAGCAACCTGGTCTGGTAGGAGGCGTCCCTGCCCATGGCAGAGGGATTGGAACAAGATGATCTTTAAGGTCCCTTGCAACTCTAACCATTCTATGATTCTGTATTTCCATGTCTTCCATTCGGTGTGTTGGGGACGGCTGCACAGGAACAAGGTGTGTTTAGGGAGAGCAGCACCCTGAAACAGTAATTGCTAGGGTTTGGGATGGTGGTAAAGGACACCAATACAAGATGGTAAAAAGGAGGCCTCCTTGACTGCCAGGGAGAAGCAAGGGCAGCCTGGGAGTGATAAGGAACTGGGCTCTGTGCTGCATAGAGACAGGACCCCCACAGGGTCACAGTCACTCTGGAGGGTCCTGCTGCGGGGCAGGAGCCTGGGGGTTTCTGGGAGCGGAACCAGCTGTTATGGGGGAAGGCGGGGAGGTACAGAAAGTTGCTGTGGGGACGCCCTGGCTGCGAGGTAGGTTTGAGGGCTGCTGGGGAACGCCTGTGGCTGCAAAGGGAATCCTGCGGTTACTACAGGAGACCTGGGTATTTCTAGGGCAACTCTCTGATGGGGCCTGCGGGCGCTGCTGGGGGTCCCCGGTCGCTGGCGGGGGGGGCTCAGGCTTTGCTACGGAGAGTGGGCGGTTGCGAAGGGGATACCAGGGAGACCCGCGGGGGCCGGGAAGGACGCGGCGAGGCACTGACCGCCCAGGATGAAGCTGCCGACGGCGGAGATGAAGCCGCTGAGGAAGGAGTTGAAAGGGAAGGTGCCGACGCCGAGGCAGTAGCCGAACTGGAGCGCCCCGGTGAGCAGCACGTAGAGAAGGTAGGCGTCCAGCACCTTGAGGCGTGCCGCTGCCGTACTCCACCAGGAAGCGCCGCACCACCGAGCCCACAGAGCCCGCGGCCCCCGCGCCGGAGCCCGCCGCACCCGACATAGTCCCGCCGGCCAGGCTGAGGTGGCCGGAAGCAGCCCAGGCAAGCGCTTCCGGGGCACGGCGGGGCAGCGCAGGCGCACACCCAACCCGCTGCCGGGTCAGCGGGTACTGCGCAGCGCAGTTCCCCTGCCCGCGAAAGGGCGGAACTGGCGGCTCCGCCGGGTGCTGTGCGCATGCGCCTGTGACGCATGGAGGACAGGGAGAGGCGGGAACGCGTGCTCAGCTGGCGCATGCGCTGAAGACTTTGTGGAGTCCGAGCTCCCGAAGATTTACAAGAGCCAATGAGAGCCGAGAGACGGCTGTTGCTAGGCGGATTAGAGCGTGTCTGGTTCCAAGAGCCAATGAGAGCCAAGCGATGGCCGTTGCTGGGCTGATCAGCCAGCGGCTCCTTCCAGGAGCCAGTGACGCCCAGTCGGTGTCTGTTGCTAGGTTGATGAGAGAGCCGCGCCTGGGCCTCCGCGGCCGCCCCTCAGTAGCCGGCAGCCCCGAGGGTGTGCGTGTCCCCGGGCCTGGTCTGTTCCCCGGCTTGTTTCGGGAAAAGCGGCGCTGCTGGGACTAGCGGATCCCGCTGGAAGATGCTGCGGCCCCTGATGGTCTCCGCTGAGGCGCGGGGGGAGGCGGGGGTGGGCCTCAGGTTATGTGTGTGCTCGCTGGTTTGGACTCCGTGTGCTGCCAGGAGGGCTCTGGGACCTGCCCTTCGAGGCCTTCTGCTCAGCGCTGGGGAAGGCAGAGCATTGTTTTCCGTTTGTTTGAAGGCTCTTAGGACAGTGAGCCTGCAGCGAGGGCAGAATGACTGTGCTTCATTTAGGTTTTGAGGTGGGGAGTGGATAAAACTGTTTTTCAAGAGACCAAAATCAGAACTTTTCAACCCAAATTTTCCTTCTGTTTAAATTACTCCCACCTTCCTGTCGCCCCCAGCCCGGGGACGCTCTCCATGTGGACAGCTGATCCTCTCAGGCTCTGAAGTACGGACGGGGTGTTTCCCTACCCCTTTCCTCTGGCAGAAGGGATATTTGTGTGTCTCTTGAGCTGCATTGTGCCATGAGACCTGTAGCCTGAATCTTCGGAGAACTTGTCCCTTCCAGCTCCTGTGCTCGCTCCCCATGGATGTCTTCTCCTTAACCTGTGTGTGGGATAGGGATAGAAATACCCCCAAGAAGCAACATTCCCGTCTTGGGTTTCTGCTCGTGCAGGGTGTTTCCCCTCTGAAGTCTATCTCTGTAATCACTATGCCTGATGTTTGCAGGTGCCTCATCCTCTGGTCATGCCTCCAGTGCCTCCTGAAGGAGCTTCATCCTGTGGAAGAGACCTTCTGCATTTCTGAGCTCAGTTTCTGTGGGTAGGAGTTGGGATTAACAGCATGATTTTGCTAGGACACAGTCTGCCAGGTTACGTGGCAGCCCCTGATATCCTGATGTGTTAAAGTCTCACTGGTGATGGAGGGAACTGGGACCTGAGCATTCATATTCCCCCACGGTTTCTCTGCAGTGCCCGTAAGGGGACTGGGACCTTGGCCATTGCCAGTTTTTGTGGCATCTCTGGAAACAATCATTTGCCTGTGTCCCCTCTCTTGTCCAGCATGGGAGCAAAGACATGTGTGGTAGTGAGATCGTGGGACAGCTGTGTCCCTTGCTTCTTCCCCAAAATGTTCTCCCAAATCTGGGTTCTTTTAACCCTGTGTGTGAGGAGCCGATGTACAAGAGGCAAGATACTTGTTTATTTCATTTCTGCGCAAAGATGGGTGCCGGGCAGTTCATCCACAAAGCCAGCATAACCCCATTAGCACACGGTAAAACATTTATAAGTTCGAGCAACAGTTAAACAAGTTACCACTACTTTCTACAGTTAGGCTGAGCCATCCTCATTCCCATTGGTACTTGCTCTGCCTTGTCTCTACTTAAGTAAAGTCACAGCATCCATTCTTTTTACTACACACGCTCCATGAGGAGGGGCTTTAGTTAGAAGATGGCTCTCCCTACCTGAGGGTGGGTTTTTTACTATATTAATTAGGATAGTTCACTCATGGTTCAAGTGACTTCTTTGGCCTTCCTTGTGGGTGGAAATAGCAGTTAGCAGTTCTGTTCCCCTTGAGCTTGTCTTGGTGTTGCCTTATTTTAGCCAATTTATGGTATCCTCCTGTTCTTTCCTGGGGACACATCTTGCTAATTATTTACTGTGGTTAATGGTACCCTTTACTTCTAGTGTTTCTCCAACACAAATGCTCTTGTGGAGCTCCTCTGCAAATTCACATCTGTAGAGAAGCATCAGAAACTGCAGTTTCCTTTTCACCTTACCAAATCCACACAGCTCTATGACAACATGTCCTGGATGAAGATGGTGACTCCAGTCCTGGGGCACTCTTACAATTTTGGTGGTGTCCAGAATTGCTAGGTCCCATGGGAGCTTGCCCTGCTGATGTGCGAAGAAAGACTGGCTGCAAGTCATCTCATTTCATCAGAGAGTGCCTGCATTTGATGTTCTCTTCATGGCCCTGAAGAACAGTATTTTGGGGGGGAGATAACAATTGCTATCCCAGAGCTAGAGTGCACATAAAATACCGGTGAGCTACAGAATGGAGAAGTGAATTATAAAGTGGTGGACCTCCAAGTTCCAAAGCTGATGATTCATAATAATAATAATAGTAGGAGGAGCAGTAGTAGTAGTAGTAGTAATAATACAGCTGGACAGAGTATTAGTTGATGAGAAGATCAACATGACTGAGCAATGTGCGGTGGCATCCCAGAAAGCCAACCACATCCTGGGCTGCATCCCCATCAGTGTGGCCAGCAGGGTGAGGGAGGGAATTCTGCCCCTCTGCTCCACTCTAGGGACACCTCACCTGGAGTACTATGTCCAGCTCTGGACCCCCCAACATAAGAATGACATGGACCTGTTGGAGTGAGTCTAGAGGAGGGTGACAGAGATGATCAGAGGGCTTCTCTTATGAAGAAAGGCTGAAAGGGTAGGGGGTGTTCAGCCTGGAGAAGAGAAGGCTCTGGGGAGACCTTAGAGCCCCTTCCAGTCCTTAAAGGGTCTCCAGGAAAGCTGGGAAAGGGAGCCATAGGATGAGGGGGAAGGGTGTTACATTGGAAGAGGGGAGATTGAGATGAGATCTCAGGAAGAAATTCTTTGCTGTGAAGGTGGTGAGCCCCTGGCCCAGGTTGCCCAGAGAAGCTGTGGCTGCCCCATCTCTGGAGGGATTCAAGGCCAGATTGGAAAAGGCTTTGAGCAACCTGGTCTTTTGGGAGGTGTCCCTCCCCGTGGCAGGGGGGTTGGAACTCGATCTTTAAGCTCCCTTCCATCTCAAACCATTCCATGATTCTGATTCTAAAACTGCTGGAAAGGATACCCTGATATCTCTGGGGACCAACTAGATTGACAACTTGTGCTGACATTTGTTTACAAAACCTCCAGTAATAGGGATACAGGGGGAACACTGATATGCAGACACTGTAAACACAGAGGATGTGAGGTGGAAAAGTTGCATGTCGGTGCCAAGCTGTTACTAGCCCCGCAAAAGCAAGGTAAGAGCACTTGTCCCAACAGCACGGCCCTTGTCCCAACAGCATGGCCCTTCCAGAGTTCACAGCTGGAGTGTGCCTTAGGCTGGTGGATGCTGGGCATCTGTGATATGACCCCTGCACTCTCAGTGAGCCACAACACAAGCCCTAGATGTAACTGCAAGAAGTGGCAAATACCTATAAGTTTGAGTTACGTACTGAAACTCCCCAGCTGGTGTCTGCGCAGAAGAAATAGAAAACTAATTTACAGTGAGTACAATGTAAATAAAGCAAGCTGCTTTCATAAGGGTTAAGATTACTAGGACCTGATGGCTATTAGTTAGCTTGCATTGCACTAGTTTTTATCATAATTTTTGTGTATTGAGTGCATACACCTGTAAAAACCTAAGTTATTTGCTCACTAATGAAGTGAAAATATAATTGCATCTATATATTGCATGTATTTGCCAGAAGACAGTAAGGCAAAGGGGTAGCATAGATTGGGAGTAGCATGACCTTACCTCCATCAAGAGCTGAGTGACTGAGTGTAATGAGCCATGACGAGCTGAATGTAATGAGCCCTGGTACAGACCATGGATTAACAAGTGGCAGAATAATGAAGGATTTCAACCCAACCTGTGAATTGCTTCCCTCAGAAAAAGGAAAGTATTAACAGTCAGAGTAGAGTTTTGATTCCTGCAGAACTGATATTTACCATAGTGTCTGCTTGTCCTTTCCTCCTCTCCACAGCTACAAACCTGGCTGATTGAGAGAAGGGAGTCCTAATTTATGTACGGTTTGGGGTACTCCTTCTCACCGACTTAGAAACTGACTTGGCTTAGAAGTTCTGACAAGGGTGTGTTTCCTCCACTAGCTTTAGATCTCTGCTTTAGGAATCCATGTTAGTCACTTTGCTCCTAATAGTGAATAGAGAATGACAGATGGTGCCAAAGGGTAGTTTAATGCTCTAGTTCCTGTTTGATGTTGGTGCTTTGAGCTTAGTTCCTGCTGGTAGCCACAGTAGCCAGGGAGCTAGCTACTCATTAGTTCATGTACTAAGTGAGGTGGGGTGGAAATGTAGTTGTCCTGCATGTGGGATGGGATAACCCCATCCATAGGTGTAGACTGGAAGCTGACTGGCTGTGGAGCAACAGACCTATGGGCTTCTGGTGGATGACATGCTGAACACATCAGCAGTGTGCCCCTGTGACAGCGAAGGTCCCCTGCATACCGGGTGTGTTCGCGAGCGTGTAGCCAGTCATTCAGGAGAGGTGCTAATTTCTTGTTCCTTGGCATTTGTGAGACTGCATCTGGAGAACTGTGTACAGTGTAGCTCCCCCCAGCCAGTAAAAAAAAACCCAAAATGTTACAAAAGTTATGTGAGTCCAATGGAGGATGAGCAAGTTGATCAGAGAACTGGGGCACACGATGCATAAAGAGAAGCAGAGGAAGAAGAAAAAGCTGAGTGGAGCTGTACTGACCACTGTCTGAAGGGGATTTATAGAGAAGTCAGAGCCAGACCTCTCAGAAGTGCATGGTGAGAGGACAAGAGGTATAGATCATGGCTTAAACAAGTAAATCCCCACTGAACGCAAGGAAATAACTCTTCACAATGAAAAAGGTGAAGCAGGAGGAGGTGTCCAGGTAAGTTATGGGATGCCGATGCTTGGAGATATCCACACTTACCTAGAGAAGATCATGAGCAACCTTCTCCAGCTTTGAAGTTAGTCTTGCTTTTAGCAAGGGATTGGACCTCTGGAGTCCTTTCCAATCTCATTTTGTCTATGGTTTGATTATATTCTTGCTGTTTGTCAGACTTTTGCAAATGTTTTCCCAGAAGGTGTTTGGCAGATTTTAATACCTAATTGGTCCCAGAGGTTTNACCCGTTATAAAAAGGACGTGAAAAAAAGAGGAAATACATTTGCCAAAAATCAAATGTGAAACTAAATGAAGGAGAAACATCATATTAAGAATCCTTTTTGAAGCATCCTAGATTGTTGTGGATAAACTGGTAACTATTTGGACCGTTTCTTAGAGTTTGGGTGTGATTTTTCAGATACAGTGAAAGATTAAAGGCTCAATGGCTTGGAAAACTGAACTTTCAGCCTTCAAACTAAAATAAAAGCTTTTAGTTGCTACTGAGGGAGTTTCCTGTTTTCAGGAACCACTCTCAGCTTCCAGATGATATCTGTCCATCTGTGGTATTAAAAATATGTGTTATGTTTTATATGTTTTGTCAGAGGGGAGTTGTTTTGTTTTGGTGGTTTTGATAAAAACCCATGAGATGATGCTAATAAAACCCTATGTTTTGCTGGAAAAATAGGCACTAAAGAGGAAAGATTTGATGGGAATAGTATGATAAGAAGAGTTGTAGCATTGTAGCTCATATCTACCTTTTTGTTGAGCATTTGTAAGGAGCATTTGAAGAAGGAAAATTGAGTGTTATGATTGGTATAGGCTATGGACTAAAATATGCTTGCTTTCCCTGGAAACTCGTTTACTTGGTGTTTATTTCAATCATTCAGAAATACCTGAAATGAGTGTGAAATGAGTCTAAAACCAGATTCAAAGATCCAGACATAATAGATAGAACTCAGGAGATCTGAGTATGAAATGTGTGTCTCTTTCTGGAGGGCTGGTGTCTGGGAGAAAAAGGACGGGGAACAGAGTTCTCCATTGCAAGCCTGCAAGGAGAGAATGCTATTGGCATCAGCCAAAGTTACCACAGCGGTGACTGTTGAAGTGGTATAGGACAGTAGTGCAGTAGACACAGCTCAGAGGACAATGTACGTGTCTCGGTTTTGGGGGATGATGATGTAAGATGATGATGATGTAAGTAGACACAGCTCAGAGGACAATGTATGTGCCCAGGATGTGGTTGGATTTCAGGGCTGTGAGTGCACATTGCCACCTCACGTTGAGCTTCTCATCAACCAACATCCCCCTAAGTCCTTCTCCTCAGGGCTGCTCTCAATCCATTCTCCACCCAACCTGTACTTGTGCCTGGGTCTGCTGTGACTCATGTGCAGGACCTTGCACTTGGCCTGGTTGAACTTCATGAGGTTTGCATGGGCCCACCTCTCAAGCCTCTCGAGGGACCACAAGGTCCCTCTGGATGGCATCCCTTCCTTCTAGAGTGTTAACCACGCCACACAGTTGGTGTCATCAGCAAACTTGCTGAGGATGTAGTCAATCCCACTGTCCGTGTCTCCAACAAAGATGTTGAACAGCACCAGTCTCAGTACCAACTCCCGAGGAACACCACTCATCATGGGTCTCTGCCTGGAATTTGAGCCATTGACCACAATCCTTTGAGTGCAGACGTCAATCCAATTCCTTATCCACCAAGCGGTCCATCCATCAAGTCCATGTCTGTCCAATTTAGAGACAAGGATGTCATGCAGGACAATGTCAAATGCTTTGCACAAGTCCAGGTAGATGCACAAGTCCACCATTGCTGTAATGCCATTGTAGAAGACCACCAATTTTGTCTGGCATGAATTTGCCCTTAAAGAAGCCATGTTAGTTGTCACCAATCACCTTTGGGGAAAATTAATTCAATTTATTGCCAATTGAAATAGTTGTAGTTTGTGAGAAACTAAGTCAAATACTAAACCAACACCTTCACTTTACCCTTTATGGTGCTCAATGTTATTCATTCATTCCAGGCTCCTCTACCATTCCTCCACCCAAGCAGCGCAGGGTGGGTGGGAGGATTATGGTCAATACATAGTGTTTTCCCTCTGCTGCTGTTTTCCTCTGGCACTTTTCCTCTGCTCCAGCGTGTGTTCTCCATAGGCTGCAGTGGATATCTGCTCCGCCATGGAGTATTTCCTCCTCCTTCTCTGATCTTGCTGTTCCCTCTGTTGTTTCTCTTTTTGTTCCCTTCTCCCTCTAGCTGGCAATTTCTGCCCTTTCTTAAAGATGTTTTCACAAGAGGTGCCACCATGGGCTCACTCATGGGCTCAGCTTTGGCCTGTGGTGGCCATTTTGGAAGTGGCGGTGTCAGGCACAGAGCAGTCTCTTTTCACAGAGACCACACCTGCAGGTCCCTTTTTACCAAAATCTTGACCTGTACACCTGTGGTGGGTTAAACTTGTCTGGCTACCAGACACCCAGCAAGCAGCTCTCTCATTGCCTTTTTTCAACAGGACAGGTGGAGAAAATGAGAAGAAAAATCTCATGGATTAAGATAAAGACAGGGAGATCATTTCCCAATTACCGTCACAGGAAATGACTGAACTAGGACCTCGTTGTGGAGCTCAAGAGGAAAAAGAAGTTGTACAATCTCTAGAAGCAAGGTCAGGTTTCGCAGGAAGATTACAGAGCTATGATTTGCATATGCATGGAGAAGACACGAAAGGCCAAAGCTCAGTTAGAATTGAAACTGGCCAGTGTTGTATCTGATAATAAGATGACTTTTTTAAGAGGATCAGTAGCAAAAGGAGGTCTAAGGAAAACATTGGATTGATACTTGTTGAAGATGATCACCTGACTAATAAGGATAAAGAAAAAGCAGAGGCATAGAGTCATAGACTCTTATAGGTTGGAAAACACCATTAAGATCATCAAATCCAACTGTCAACCTAACACTACCAAGTCCACCACTAAACCATGTACCTCAGCACCACATCTATATGTCTTTTAAATGCCTCCAGAGATGGTCACTTAGCCCTGGATCCTATGCTTGCCAACACTTTTGGTGAAGAAATTTTTTCTGCTGTCCAATCGAAACCTCCCCTGGCGCAAGTTGGGGCCATTTCCTCTTGTCCTATTTCCTTGGGAGAAGAGACTGCCCCCCCCCCAGCCCCAGCTACACCCTCCTTTCAGGTAGTTGTAGAGAGTGAGAAGGTCTCCCCTCAGCCTCCTTTTGTCCAGGCTGAACACTCCTAGCTCTCTTAGCCACTGCTCATAAGACTTGTGCTCCAGACCAGCTCTGTTGCCCTTCTTTGGACATGCTCCAGCACCTTAATGTTCCTCCTGTATCAAGGGGGCCAAAACTGGACACAGCACTCAAGGTGAGGCCTCACCAGTGCTGAGTACAGGGGGACGGTCACTGCCCCAGTCCTGCTGGCCACACTGTTGCTGATACAGGCCAGGATGCTCTTGGCCTTCTTGGCCACCTGGGCACACTGCTGGCTCAAGTTCTGCCAGCTGCCGACCAACACCCCCAGGTCCTTTTCTGCCAGGCAGCTCTCCAGCCATTCTTCCCCAAGCCTATAGCGCTGCATGGGGTTGTTGTGACCCAAGTGCAGGATCCGGCACTTGGCCTTGTTGAAACTCATCCTGTTGGTCTCAGCCCATCGATCCAGCCTGTCCAGATACCTCTGCAAGGCCTTTCTACCCTCCAGTAGGTTGACACTCACATCCAACTTGGTGTAATCTGCAAATTTACTGAGGGTGCACTCGATCCCCTCGTCCAGTTCATTTATAAAGATGTTAAAGAGAACTGGGGCCCCAGTACCGAGCCCTGTGAGGCAGGGCGTATTGCAAGCCAAAGAAAAACACATATGGCTAGACAGACTGAGTTCACTGAGCGATCATCACAAGTTTTGGGCTCTACAGCCACTGAGGACCACCAAAGGGACCACCACGACTCAAACACGTATGTGGTCTATAGGAGGGGACTATGTAAATGAATTCCGAGAATTTAAGTGAATATGTAAAACCATTCTGGGAAATCCAAATGCATACGCATGTGATAGCCTAATAAAAACTGTGTTTTGTGTAACATACGGTACGCACACTAGGAGGAGCAATCCCCCACGTGTTCAGCACTGTAATAAAGAATGCCTGCCTTCTAAAACTTCAAACAAGTCTTAGAGGGTTTTCTTTATAGCCAGATTTTGCAGTAACACCATCTGTATTTTAATTGTTTCTCTTCTCCCTGTTAAACCAGTTCCACAGAACATCATAAAGGACAGTGCCAGACAAGGCAATAATCCTAGTGTTGCCCATTAAGTCTGTTCAGTGAAAGCAGTTGCCCAATTTTTCAGAAACTTCAGTTTCTTCACTGCAAATCACAGCAGCAGATTTTGTCAGTGACAACATCTGTTATTACCATCTAGGGAACCAGAAACATCTTTGCAGTAGCAGTTCAGAAGTCATGTAGCACCTCCAAGTGGCAACTCAGCCCATATAATTTTTGACACCTGCATTAGGAAGCTGCACCAGTCTCAGGATGTGCTGATTGATTGCACATACTGGTTGTAGAGTAGCTTACATCTAATTTACACATTCCTGCAAACAAGCCAAATCACTTTCCTGGATTACACAGATGGTTCTGATTAGAATCACAGAATCATAGAATGGTTTGGTTTGGAAGGGAGCTTAAAGATCATTGATTTCCAAACCTGGAATCCCCAGGGCAGGGACATCTCCCACTAGACGAGGTTGCTCAAAGCCCCAACCAACCTGGCCTTGAACACCTCCAGGGATGGGACACCCACACAGCTTTTCTGGGCAACCTCTTCCAGTGTCTCACCACTCTCACAGTCAACAATTTCTTCCTAATATCTAATCTAAATCTATCCTCTTTCAGTTTAAAACCATTAGCCCTTGTCCTATCACTCCTCTCCCTCATAAAGAGTCCATCCTCATCTTTCCTATAGGCTTCCTTTAAGTACTGGAAGGCTGCTATGAGGTCTATATAGGCTATAAGGCTACAGGCTATAAGGTTTCCCCGGAGCCTTCTCTTCTCCAGGCTCCCCAACCCTCTCAGCCTGTGCACACAGGAGATGTGCTCCAACCCTCTGATCATCTTTGTGGCCTCCTCTGGACCCGCTCCAATAGGTTCATGTCCTTCCGGGAGCTAAAGTTCAACATGTTGCCGAGAGGGTGCCACAACTTTCCGAGAACACTGACTACTACCCGCTGTTACCCATTCATGTGAGCATGAATGACACTGCAAGCCAGAACCTGGGTAGCCATTGTTCCAAAAATGATGAAAGATTTCATCTCTTTGGAAGACTATGAAGCCCCGGAGGTGCATGTGAAAAAAACTGATGCCCAAGTTATCTTGGTGTTGGAGTACTTGATACGGGAACAGACAGTCTTCTTATCAGAGCAATTAATGAAAAGGGAGGAAAAGGCTTTAATATGGTAATTTAATGCTGAACATATGAGACAGATTTTCATCTCTGAACTTTTCACTTTCCTGTATAAGGTTCAACTCTGGGTCAAATGCTTCTTTAAGCAGCCATTTTCCCTCTGTGCCATCCAGCAACACCTGGGTATTCTGAGCCTGTCCATAATGCTGTAGATGAAATGGTTGAACAGGAGACAAACCCCAGTGTTGTAGAGACTGTTTTGCTGAGATGCTCTTCTGCTGTGTGTGGGATTAGGTCACACAAAGAGGCAGCTATCACTGGAGATGGAGATCACAGTGAGCTGTGAGGTGCAGGTGCAGAAAGCATTTTACCTTTCCTGATGCTGAATATGTTACACTTACGATGATGTTAATATAAGTCTGTGGGAAACTAACGGAAGATTGGCGAGGAGGACTGTAAATACGCTCAAGTGACTCGCATGTGGGGTGCTGGAAAACACACCTATCACACTAATTGTTGCTTAGTTTTGTGTGCTCAACAAGTAGAACATCTGCACTTAGATAACATAGGCCTGGGATGGATTCACGGGCACCTTATCAAACACGCCTGGGATTCTTGCCCTGCTGCTGAAGAGATAAAAGCACAGCAGAGAACTCTGCCTGCCAGAATCCTTGAAATACAGGCCCAAGCAGCAAGTGGGAGCTCCCTCGCTCCCTCACTCCCTTGCTAACAAGGACTCTCATGCTAATAAGGACTCTCGCACCGCAGTGCCTGCGTCCCCTGCTTGCCTGCCTCTGCCCGGGTGCTGCTTCAGAGGTTCCTGGATCCATGAGGTATTGACATTAAATGGTCCTTTGCCCTTAATCCGTGGTTTTGTGGTTGTTCCTGTGTCCTGCCTGCATCGGCTCACACAAAGACACAGAAGTGATGTTGAGTGCATCCAGGAGAAAAAAACACCACCACAGCTGTCAAGAAACTCAGGAGCTCTGTGTCCCTGCAGGGGACAGTTACCACCATTGGTTAATGGCTAGAAAAAGGTAATGGCATCTGGGCTGCAAAAGCACCAGTACAGTGTGGAAAAGTACAGGCCCTGGGCCAAAAATAAGGAGGAAGGACCCTGGCCAAGACAAGCAGAGCACATACTCCCATGTTTGTTGTGCTTATATAGTGTAGTGTCCTACAGATGGCCATATATCTATTGTTCTCAAGAAATACATATTATTTTGGATAGCCAGCATTCATTCCTGTTAAATTCTCTCAAGTGACAAGGGTCTGCTTTCTACTCACCTCTCCAAGTATAACATATTTTAGCTGTCGGTGAGCAGTTAAATCAGTTATTTGTCATGATTTCTTTCCAGTCCTCTCCTTATTGCAGCATATTGCAATATTTGAGGTGCCCTCTTTTGTGATCATTAGCCAGAAGTAAAATATGAACCCATATATTTCTTATTTTGTATATTAATTGTCATAAAATTTGTATCAGAGAAGGAACATGATGAGTTTAGAGGTAGTCAGTAAAGCTGACTTTTTTATATATGTATCTTTTTAAGTTGGACCTACAAGATCCAGAATTTTTACTGAAACCAAATTTCATAATTCTGGAAATTATGGCAACTCACATATATTGAGTGAATAGAGTGCTCCTTGTTCCTTGTGTCTTTATGACTTGGCTTGTTTCTATCTCATTTGAATGCTTCTTTATATATATTTACTTATCTTTTTCTTGTCCTTTCTCTCTCCTGCTTTTCTCTGTTTCTTGTAAGGACTTATCTACTCTCCTCAAGTTTTAAGCAGATATGGCCAGCCTTTCTATAAGCCAGAATAATTAACCATTGCATTCCTTCAGAACAGTTTATAGACATTGAGAAATGCCTGATTTCTAAACTGCTGATCTGTGTAGCCAGCTAGCCCCTGGAGAAGATGTCTCTTCATCCCAGCAATGGCATATAGTACATGAAAGTCAACTTTGTCGCCTGCTCTTTTTGGCACTTGAAAAGGGGAGCACTACTAAAAGTCTCAGTGTGGGGACAAGGTGGTGTTTGGTCACCTTCTGCACATTTCTGTTAATTTATGTCTTCTCAGATTGCATTTGAATAGTATTTTCAGTTCAGTGGTATTTTTATACCACTTTGAACTTCATCTAGCACTCCATGTACAAATACTCAGTCTTTTGTGTCCTTTTCTCTTTTAAAAGACCATTCCATTATTTATGCATGGGTGTTGAAAGCACCTGGTATAATGAGCTTCTCACTTCAAGAAGAGTTACTGAAGGCTGGATTTGGGAATTTTGTATGTTAATAACCTTAAACTTTACCAACTTGGTTGTTTCTACATAAAGGTCTTCTAGGACTATTAGATTAATATATTGTTTAATAGCATCATGATTTATACTACTAAACAGCTCTATTTTAATTGAACAGATCTAATTTTTTCGTGTGTCTTTGGCATCTACAAAGTACCCTGTGTGGAACATGCACAACATTCAAGTTTAAACATTTTTTATATTCACTGGAAGGAATTTCCTATGAGAATGAAACATGGTGAGAAAAATCATGCACACAGGAATTCTGCTTCTTGCAAAGCAACCTGAGATGAGCTGCAGTTTATGTATAAAGTTGGGAATGTGGAGATCTTGAGAATGTCCTTATTGTCCACTCAATTTACAGTTCACTCTGAGAGCTTTTGTACCACTTAGGACATGGAAGGCAGTGTCCCTCAGAGCACCCCTGACTTACTGCTTCCTCAAAGTGTGGATGAAAGGATTAAGCAAATGAGTGAAATCAGCCCTCTATTTTCACTCTTCTTGATTCAGGGGTCTGTAGTAAACACCCACGAAAGTGTCTCCCATATTAGCCTGCCCCTTAATTCTTACCCATAGCCTCTGAACATGTTCTTCATCCACTTCAAGGCAGAGCTTGGAATATTCCAGTTGCTCTCTCACATAAAGAGCGACTCTACCACCTTGCCCTGCTGGCCTGTCTTTCCTAAAAAGGACATAGGCATCCATGACAGCATTGCAGCCACGTGAGCCATCCCACCATGTCTCTGGAATTGCAGTGAGAGATCATGGCCCTGGGACTGCACACAGATCTCTTGTTCTTCCTGCTAATTCTCAATGCTGTGTACGTGCAGAGAGGTAGTAGATCTCACAGGTTTCCCTGGAGGGGAGCAAGAGGATCCACCACAGACATTCACACCTTTGAGGCGGTTCTGGATCTCATCTTAGGAGGTGGCTAAGGAACATTTGTTGCTGTTCTGCTTCGCCTGGCTTATTCCCCAGTTGGATGTGATGGTGTGAGCATTGCTATCTTGGACTCCATGCCCTGAGTCATGCAGTATAAAGCTTGCCTCACCAAGTTGGCCATCCTGCTGCCAAAGATTCCCTTGCCTCTACTAGACAGGTGGATCCCATCCCTCTATAACAGGCCATATTCATCAAAGAATGTCCCAGTGTCATAAAATCCAAAACCCTTACAAAGGCATCAGCCACATAGCCAGGAGTTGATAAGACATTATCCATCCATCCATTTCTGGCAGCTCCCTTTCCTCTAGCTGGTAAAATGGAGGGGAAGATAACTTGGGCATCAGTTTTTTTCACATGCACCTCCGGGGCTTCATAGTCTTCCAAAGAGATGAAATCTTTCATCATTTTGGAACAATGGCTGCCCAGGTTCTGGCTTGCAGTGTCATTCATGCTCACATGAATGGGTAACAGCGGGTAGTAGTCAGTGTTCTCGGAAAGTTGTGGCACCCTCTCGGCAACATGTTGAACTTTAGCTCCCGGAAGGACATGAACCTATTGGAGCGGGTCCAGAGGAGGCCACAAAGATGATCAGAGGGTTGGAGCACATCTCCTGTGTGCACAGGCTGAGAGGGTTGGGGAGCCTGGAGAAGAGAAGGCTCCGGGGAAACCTTATAGCCTGTAGCCTTATAGCCTATATAGACCTCATAGCAGCCTTCCAGTACTTAAAGGAAGCCTATAGGAAAGATGAGGATGGACTCTTTATGAGGGAGAGGAGTGATAGGACAAGGGCTAACGGTTTTAAACTGAAAGAAGATAGATTTAGATTAGATTAGATTAGAATTAGATTATTTAGATTTAGATGACTGTGAGAGTGGTGAGACACTGGACAATCATAATGGTGGGAGGAAACATCAAGAGAAAACTCACTGCCCAGCAAGCTAGGACCAGCTGGAGGCAAAATCTGCTGTTCATAATTGTTGTGTAATGCAAAGGGTGGCAAATGGCAACATACCGATCAAAGGACATCGTTGCCACATGGAAAAACGTGCAGGTACCCAAGTAAAAGAAAAGCAGCATCTGAAGAAAACAACCAGGCAGGGAAACCGTCTTCCTCTCTGACAGGAGGCTGCAGAGGGTGCTGGGAATGAATGTGCCTGGAGGAGAGGCAGAGCTCAGGGGCTCAGCTGATGCATTAGAATGGCAGGAATATGAAACGTCTTAGACTTAAATCCTGACTTCCATCTTGTTACAAAGGTAACTAACTTACTATTCATGTGAATTTTTTGAAAACAGTCTCCTAGGAAAGTGGATTTATTTTCTTGCAACACCTCTAGTTTCAAATACATCACAGAGTTTAGCAGCCTCAGCAAAAATAGAATTTCTTCTTGTCCTTTAAACTTTGCCATGGTTTTCTTAGATTGGAAAGAAATTGGAAGAGATTAGTAGAAACTGAATTCAGTGACATGTTTTTCTTTTGAAATCTTATTTTAATCCTCTCAACTTTCTTTTTGAGGATTGGATTTGGCTGTACAGTGGTATTGTGAACTATAGCAGCTGTATAATTTTCCGTATTTTCAAATCAGGAATAAACAAAAAGCTAATATTGATGAAAATGAAAACAAAAGTATTGAGTAGTTTATTAATAACATGCCTTCATGTTAGAGAGTCATTTTGCTTTCAGTTCACTGCTGAATCATGTTTCATGTACATTTAAATTTAAAATATAGCATTGACTCTTCCCTTTCCTCTCCCCTGCAGTGCTGAGTACAGCACAAGGCATGTAAGAATGTTGCAATGGAAAACGGGACGACGGTCAAGAATTTCATCCTTGTGGGTTTCACAGCTGGCAGGAAGTTGCAGATTTTTATATTTGTGGTTCTCCTCATCATCTATATATCAATTATGGTAGGAAACTTAGTGATTGTCACCATCAGCATAGTGGACTGTGGGCTCCGTGTGCCCATGTATTATTTTATATGGAAGTTCTCACTCTTAGAAATTGGTTTCACTTCCTCTGTCATTCCTAAGGTCTTGTTCAACCTAGCATCAGGAGAAAAGACAATTTCTGTGACTGGTTGCTTTGTTCAATGTTTTTTATATTTCATCTTTGGCATGACAGAGTTTCTTCTCTTGGCAGCAATGTCAATTGACAGGTATGTAGCCATCTGCTACCCCTTGTCTTACTCCACCATAATGACGAATGGGCTTTGTAGCTTATTGGTACTTGGTTCATGGGGGCTGAGTTTTGCACTTCTGATTGGTCCATCAATTGTTGTCTTCCAGTTACACTTTTGTAACCAAAACGTTAACCATTTCTTCTGTGACAGTGCACCTTTGGTAAAACTTTCCTGCATAGAAACACCTGTTCTAGACCTTGTTAACTTCTCAATAGCTGTTTTTTCTCTTCTGGGCACTCTCATTATCACAGTCCTGTCTTACGCCAGTATAATTTCTACTATATTGCACATTCCATCTGCTTCAGGGAGGCAGAAAGCCTTTTCCACTTGTGCATCTCACCTTATTGTTGTCTTCATGTCTTATAGGAGTTGCATTTTCATATATGTTAAACCTATGCACATGGGTGAGCTTGACGTCAGCAAAGAGGTAGCTGTTCTCAACACGGTGGTATCTCCTCTGCTCAACCCTTCAGTCTGAGGAACAGGCAGGTTCAAGAAGCCTTGCAAAAATATTTGTCCATGTGCAATTCTTACAGAACAATTCTGAGTTTGATGACAAGTGAAAAGTGAAGAAACTTTACGGTGAACCACCTTAAAGGCTGAAGACATATAAATATTCTAAATGCACATGCATTTGTGCAGTGAATGTCAGAAACTTTGTTACTGTCTCTGATCTCTTCTCCCTCACTCACTTTTTTGCCTTAACTTCCATATGGCAGAAGATGAGTCTCCAGTGCACTTTAGCAATATAACAGCTGTTTCTGAATAGAGAACCAGGCATCTGACATACACAATACTGGAAATACAAGAGGGATTTAGGAGGGCAATAATAAGAGGAGAAATACCATATTGGTGTATGAAGACGGACTGCAGCAAATTGAACTTGGCACAGGAAGGTACGCTTGGTGAGGTTACAGAAGGAAGTTTTTCTTTGATCTAGAGTGCTCAGTGCTGTGGATTTGCAACTTAGTTTAGAAGAGCTGATTGTTATCTTTCTGTGCTAATGGAATTTTTCTTTCGGTTTTAGAGAAACAGAACTATTATTATTCTGTCAGGGACCTGATGCGTGGTGGAATACTTTAAGGCATATATACTTGCTTACTGCCTGAATCCTTGCCTTGTGATGGCTGTGTTGTGTTATAGTTTTGCCTTCTGTGGGAAGTGTAGACTTTGAATAGTAATTAATGAAGAGCTTCTAGAAATCTGTCAGTGCATTTTAAGATCCATCTTCTAGAAGAGTATTGAGAGTCTGGGGGTTGAGATGGTATTTGTACTTTTGGGAGTCTTGGGTGAAGATGTTTGACTTAATCTAGTGGGAAAATCCTTGAAGTTTAAACATACAAGAAAATTAAAACCTCCAGACTTGTTTTCGAACACCTTACAATTTTAAAGCAGTTAGGAAGATGTTTGGGGCGGCCACTTTTAAAATCTGAAGCCAGAGTTCAGAAGAAGAAAACCTCATGTTTTTTAAGTTTCTGTTTGTTCTTTAACACTGCCATCTGCAGCTGAGGCTGTACCTATCTGAGCTTGTCTAAGAAGGTTCTGGACGTGAAGGTCATGTTGACTTTACCAGCTCTTTCCAGATGAATTTTCTTTCCTAGCCTTGCTGTTTCGCTTGACCTCTGTGGTGGACCTGTTAATTGCAAGTACTGTTTATAGCACCTTCTTTTTTTAAGTCTGAATTGAAAAAACTTTTATTTTAAGAATAAAGTTTTATTTTTTTAATATTAATTTATATTAATATTTT
>QJSC01012581.1:27023-63859 GCA_003697955.1 Calidris pygmaea | reverse complement strand
AGGGGGGGGGAAAGTGCTCCGGGTTGGCTTTTTTTATGGGGGGGTTGGGGGGGGAGATGATGCCGTCGGGGCTCGACAGGGCTCCCGCTGTCAAACCCTGCCGGTCGGGGAAGAGCGGGGTGAAACACCTCCTCCCCCCAGGCTCCGGTAGCGGTTCCGTCAGGCTACAGGGGGTGGCCAGTTCTTCCCCCAAAAGTCTGGTTGTAGACACGGTCCCGGGGATTAAGAGCAGCGGTAGACATAGGCTTTGGTTTCATTCCGTTCCTTTTAAAAGTTGGGGGGGGGGGGGGGGGGAAGGGAAAAAAGTTTAGGTGCCATCTGACACCTTGGGAGGTTTGGTTTGGTTTTTTTTTTTTCCGTGTTATTGTGTGGTGTCACAAGGTGGCAGGTTTTGGGGATCTGAGCTTGGAGGTCTTCTGCAGACAGGAGTTAGTCCCCCGATCCTCAGCTTGTGCGTGTAGGAGAAGGTCCCGTACACCTTCCCTGTTGGGGGTGTCCTGTACCTGTGTAACTTCTCCCGAGTGCCACGGTGCAGGATATCCCAAGTAGAGCAGTTGGGTTGGTAGAAGCAGTTGGTTCTCTAACGTATAACCTTATATTTTGGGGAAACCAGGCTGCTCCCCGACTGCCGTCGAGCGTTTGACAGCAGTTTGCCTGATTCCTACCCCACCGTGAGCCGAAGGAGCTGCCGCTTTGTGCTGGTAGTGGTGGGGAACGGGAGGCCTTTTCCTCATCCCAGACCTGTAGCTCATGTTGTGTTACGGGACAGCTGGTAAAGTCATTTAGCCGAGGTCATGCCTAAAGTTAGAATGGGAGCGTTAAAAGCTGAGGTGGGTTCATCCGCTGCGTTCGATTCCACGGTGGCATGGAATCGGCCTCCAAATGAGCGAAGAAAGAGGAGGGATGGGGGCGTTTTCGTGTCTGTGTGCCCTGCTTCACTGTTTCCCTCTGCCTTCAAAGGAGGAAGAGGAGGAAGACAGCAGTCCTGGAGTGTCCTTCTCGCTCTCTTCAGAAGAGTCGGAGATGGAGCCCGAGGAAGAAAGGATCCGTTACAGCCAAAGACTGGTCAGTATTGGCCCTGAACAACCAAAGTCTGTTCTTGGTTCTGTTGCAACGGAAGAAAGAAAAAGCTTTTACTGTCAACAGGTTTAAACAGCCCCCAAAAAGCATTGTGATGGATCGCTGCGGCCTGCCCAGAGGCGTTAGCTCAGCTGGCGGTGGCTTAGATGGCTTCGTGGGTCCTGTTTGTGTCACAAAGCTTGCCCTAACGAAGTGGGCACTTGGCTGCTGAACTCTGGAAGAGGGGAGGGTTGGGGCCTGAGATGCTTTGCGAAGCTGCTGGATAGAAACATGAACTGAGTGTTGGTGTAGTTTCTGGCACGGCAGGTTTTCTCCATGTGTTTGTAACAAGCAGAGAAGCTGAAATACTCTGTGTTACCGTGATGTTGGCCTGGACTTGATTTGAGTGTGCTTGCGAGATCTGAGACAACCAGCTTCAGGCTCAGATTTAGTTGTGCCTGTGTCCCTGTGCATGCATCTTCTCCGGGTGTTTTCTTCTGGGGGGAGCTGCTCCCAAATTCGGGTCCTTGTTAGGTCGTGTCAGGAGCTCTGGCTCATCTGGTGTTTGCGCTGCTGGTTGGGGTCTGCGAGTTGGGCTGCACCCGTGAGCAGTTTGAGACTCTGAGATGATATTCCTGGAGATCCTGAGGAAGGAGGGAAGCTGCTGCGTCTCCTGCAGGTTGGTTTCATGTGGTTTTGAGGCAGTTTTAAAGCCCCTGGGAAGGGTGAGCGTCAGCTCTGTGATAGCTGAAGCTGTGATGGGAGTTCCTCTCTGAGTCACGGCACTGCGTGTACCCTCACCTTCAAGGTGCTGCCTCTAAGGGTAAATCCTTATCCTTTAATACTCTGAAATCATTTGGTGTGGGACAGGGTGGACTCGGTGTTAAGCTTTGCCCTCGAGAGCGAGCAGTTCTTGCTGCTGGGTGCCTGACCATAGAATGGAGGCTGGGGATTTATAGTCACCACACACCTTGTAGGTGGCCAAGGGACAAAAACCCTCTAGTGAGGGTAGAAACGGTTATTCCAGAGGAGAGGAAGATGCTTCACGGGTCATGGTTTGTCCAAACACCTGGTTTACTGAAGGTGTGCTCTTTTTGTGGTGCTTCTTGGTGTCTGTTGCGTGTTTACTTTTTGCAGAGAGGATGCTCACACTAGATAATTTGGTGACAGGCATCTATACTTTATAGTCAGCCACCTTAGCCCTCTTTGGGAACCTGAAGTGACTCTGATTTGAAGTGATTTTTAATCTTTGTTGGCTTTTTGAGAGGGTGCTTACAGAAAAAACCACCCAAACAAACAAACCGTGCTACATCTGTGGGCCCTTCAGGATGCCTTGTTTTTCCCAAGTGCTTTGGCGGATGCTTTAAGGTGACAACGCTGCCAAAAGCAGCAGTGCCACCTCGTCCTGGCACGCTTGGTCCCACAACGATGGGGCACACCACTCAAGGTGCTGGTTTGACTGGGGAGTGACTGTTTCTAGTCAGGGTGGCGGGAGAGCTTCTCTTGGAGGCAATGCCGGCTTCAGATTTTGGTTAAACTATGATCTTAGATACGCTTTGACCAGCTGAAATAACCCAAAATGTCTGGAAAAGACGAGGGAGATGAAGGGGGACTAGCGGCCAGCAACTTAGCTGCTTAAAAATGCTTATAATCTCATAAATAAGAATCATCAGGAAGGGTTGCTGTCCCAGTGTAGGTGGCCTGGGCTCCAGCAGAATGTGCTAAGCTGGATAAATGGCTGCAGGGTGATGAGCTCCGTGCTTAAGGGGCTCGGGAAGGCACGTGGGCAGCAAGCAGAGGATGAAGCTCACCTGGGCTTCTGTGGCCTCGTGTGCATGTTGTCTCTGCTGGCCTGTAGCCGAGAAGAGGTGGCATGACCCCTGTGTGGTAGGTGAGGCTTAGGTCATGCCTCCTGATTTGCTTTTCCTGGGAACTTCCAGCTTCTTTAACGCTCTTTTGCTGTGTTAGTGAAGGTCCCCTGTTGAAGGGCCTTAAAAAGATCGGATTTTTTTTTTCCCCCCCAAGATACATGCTTCGAAATGTGGGGAGCCGTTCTCTTAGGGAGTTCCTGGCCCTTGCAGAACAAGGTATCACGGGTGAATTATCCAGGAAGACAAAAGTGCTGAATACGACTTACACATGGGAGTGGGATATTCAAATGTCTTGGTCTTGGGAGTTGGTTTTAATATGCCTACATTAAAAGTTCTAGGCAGGGAAACAGGTAGTTGGTAGTACAGGATGTTTCTGCTGCTGTAAGCTGCGTTTCTCGTGTGTGACTGGGGATCGACGTGGGTGTGATAGCAAAAGAAGAAATATATTAAAAAAAAAAAAAATTAACTCCAAGTATGATAGCAGTCCTACCAGCCGAACAACCTTGACCAGAAGAGTTTGAAGCGGTGAAGGAGCTGAATTAATTGCATGTGCAAACAGTGTGGTTTGATGGTACCAGTAGCCCGAGATGGCGAGAGAAGCCTGCAGTCTGGTGTGCCAGGGTTAATTACACCGACTGCATCTTTCGGTCTGTCACCCTGGCCTTAAACCTGACTGGCTTCCATCAGGACACAGAGGAAGTCTTGAGCGTTTTGTGTTATTTTATTTGGTGATCGATACTGTTACCTTCCTCTGGTTCCACAAAAATCTGATCTATGCGTGTTTTCTGAGTGGATTTGCCAGTGTCAGTGAAAGAACTGGGTGTTGAGGAGAAATTCACCTCTGCTTCAGATCTAATCACGCTCCTACAAGAGTTTGGTGGTGGGTCACGTTGCTCTAACTGTGCTTGCTTCCTAGTTCGGGCTCTACATCCCTGGCTCTCGGGATTATAAAAGCCTGGGTGAGTTGGTCTGGAGGCAGGGGTGTCATTGGGAGGATGTCCTGCACCCACCTGAAATGATTAGTGTGTGGAAGAAGCTGTGTCCCAGCTCCGGGAGGCTGACACGGGTAGGGGACACAACAGCGGGTTAAGGGATATCTGGGCCTCCCTGCACCATGAGTAGCGAAGGATGGGACTTCTCAGACACTGATGAGTGGTTTTCTTTTAAGTCAGCTTCTATCTTGCTGCTCCTCAGCTTTATGAGGCAGAACTTTGGGGTTTGAGGTGCTGGCTTTCGGAGCTGTAGATGTTGTGCAGGCCCTCGATGGAGGAGCTGAAATGCTCTATTGTATCCTGCGGCCCCAGTGACAGTCCAGCCCTGGCACTGACAATGCCACGGTCCCTCTCTGAGACTTGGATGTCTTCTGCTGCCTGTAGCTGGGTGGTCGCACCCAGCCCCGGTCACACCAAGCTCCTCAGCTCCCCAGGAGGAGGACGACGAGGGCACGCTGGCACCTGGAGCTGGAGCCTGGGCTTCTTAAAGACAGAGGTGGCAACTTGAGCACGAGCTGTTTGACCCAACGCTTCTCTAAGGGGCCTGCTCGAGGCGAGGTGTTCCCGTCTCGCTGTCGCAGCACTGAGTGAGGATTTCTCTCTCATTCCAGTAAGAAATAATTTACTCTTTTACTGCACGCAAAGCTGCTACACCCGTCCAGATCTGGGGGAACCTGCGGAGCTGCCGGAGGGTTCCTCAGCGGGACACTCTGCCAGTCCTGGGAGTCACTGAGTATTCCTGGGTGCTGGAAGCGGGAGGAAATCTCACCTTCTGTCTGCTCCAGGGCTAATTCTGCTGTGAACCAAGACCAGTAGGACTCTCTGAATTCCCAGTTGGGATTAGCACGTCGCTGAAGCCGTGGTCCGGGTGAGGAGTGAAGGGGCAGCGGCGTTGGATCATGTCGGGAAGGCTTGGGGAGCGGGGAGCGTAATGTGAGGGGGCCACCACCCTAAGGACAAACCCTGCCTCTTGTGGTCTCTCTGTCAAGTCAGCAGTCTGTATCTTGGGGTGTGGTTCCCGGTTGGGATTGCCGGTGTGGCAGAGCTGGTTTTGGAGGTTCCCTCCCTTCCCTCCCTCTGTCAGCGCCTCCGGAGCTGATGCCCCTGAGCCTAATGCTGCTTCGGGAGATCGTGGATCATGCCCTAGATAAAAGTTGGCGGGAGGGGTGGCATTCTAACCCAAATCGTTGCCTGTGAGCTGGCTGTCACCTCAGGCGAGGTGACAGCCTGAGATAGGGAGGTGAGGTGGGGTAGGAACCTCTTCAACTGGCTCTGCCGCTGGAGAGAGCCTGTGGTGGAGCTGCACCCTCCCTCGGGGCGACGGGTGCTCGATGGGGCTGGGGCACAGCTCCTGCTGAAGGTGACCATGCCTGGCTGGGTGCAGTGACATCCTTGTTTTTGCAGATGGAGATCTGGGGTGACAGCCGTGAAGGGAAATGGGCCGGTGGAGGAGGAGACCTGGCCTCCCACCTGTGCTTTGGGAGGTGAGGGGGGAGGCAGAATGTGAAATGCTGTTTCTCCCGTCGCTTGGGGCAGTCCGTGTCCTGCCTTAGCCCTTCCCTGCCCTGCCCTCTGGTCAGATCCTCACCTGAAATTTGAGAGGAGGCCTCTGCCTGTCCCTACCAGCCAAAACCTGAGGCCTCTCCTTGTAAACAGCAGTGAGCAAACTTGTCTTTACATGTCGGTGTCCACGCTGCTCCCCCGGGCGAGAGTTCACTTGAGCTTTGCAGTCTGTGGAGTCATCAGATGAAGGGATGAAGCTTGGGGAGCGTGGAGAAAAAGGTTTCTCTTGCAGCCCCTTGTCCTGTGGTGTGGAGTGACACCAGGGATGGCAAGGCTGGCTCTGAAAGGTGACCAGAGTCAGAGCAGCTCTGATCTTGTGGCTTCCAAGTTGTTCCTGTCAGTGAGATCAAACTCTTTCTGCAGGATGAGGTGATGTCAAACGTAGGACGCAACCTGCTGGCCAGGAAGGGCCCACGTGCAAGTGTTCACGTGACACTTGTGACAAAGTTCCAGCCCTTATCCTCACACCACCAAGGTGGCCTCAAAGCTGAGAGAGGGAGGTCAGCAGGGAGCAGGCTGTGGGCTGGTAGGACTGCTCGTGGCTGGTGAGATAGTGAAGAGGAGGACACGGCTACTTTCCCGTCTCTGTACTGGCCAAGTGGCTGCCCTTGCTCTCTCACGAACGGCTCACGCTATCCCAGCAGTGGGATACAACCAGTAATACCAGTCAGGTTCTGCCTGACTTCTTGTTTGTCCTCCTTGCGGTGCTGCTCGTTACCAGGTAATGATCCCTTTGCGGTTGCTGGTGTTTGTCATCCTCAGATCTTGGTGTGCTCGACAGAGGCTGGTCCTGCTGGATACTGGCTTTTCCAGGGCTGGTCCCATTGACCTGGGACTCGTCCATGTGTCCTGGTGTGAACCTCCCGGCGTGGCTCCCACGATACTGAAGTGTGGGACAAGCCACCTGCGCTGGGGGGTGGAATCTGGGTGGCTGTACATGGCCCCTCAGTTTAAAATTTGGCACTGGTGGCCCTGTCAAGCAATTCTGCCTCCTCTTTGTCTGCTGTGTCCCCTGTGTGAAACCCTGTCCGGCCAAGTGTCACTGGTCTGCTGGTCACACCTCAGTTTCCTCAGCTAGACAGGACCTGTGCAAGTAGGGTAATTAATCTCTCCCCTGTGACTCTGCCTCAAACTGAAGACACTACAAATGACTCATTCCAAATGACCCAGGTGTAATAATTGAGCTCTAAATAATTTAGGGACTGTTCAGATTTGATCTGGGCAGCTCTTTGGTGGAAGCTCGGAGCAACTGAAGGCTCTCTTTGGAAAGCTTTAGCAATCCCTGTGAGCGTTTGGATCCTGAGAGATGCGAGAGCGTGCTGCTCCCTGGGAGAATACGTCCCCAAAACCCACTGGATGATGTTCTGTGTCAGCAGAGAGGACCACAGGGGGGTAAATATCTCTATCTCTGGTGGCTTCTTACCACCCCAGGCCTGGCTGTGCCTTGAGTGTGTTCCTGGAAGCAGCCAGACACCACAGGAGCGCTTTGAAGTTACTCCAGAGTTACCAAACAATATTTGCAAGTTGCATTTATGTCTCTTGTTAATGAGCAGGAGTAGTTTTTCACAGGGTTATCCCAGCCGGAGGTGACACTAACAAGTTAGGAGAGCAGTCCCCCACGCCCCTGGTACTTTTTTTTTTAATTGTTCACTAATTAGGGCAGGAGCCACCCAGACGGGGGTCTGCAGGTCACTGGCTGGGTTTTGGGGAGAAATGGCACGCATGGGGGACGCGGTGACATGATCAGAAGGTGGAGAAATAAGGTGATGTTTCGGCTGTCCTCCAAAAATGTATGAGGGAAAGCAATTACTTGTCTTCAGGCTGAGATGTCTGGTGCTGCTGCAAGAAGAGTGTTGCTGATTCTGGAGAAGACAATGGGTGAGCTCTGAGGGGGACAGCCTGAGCTCTGGAAAGCTCAATTTGCTGCCGGAGCTGACTTATTAGTTCACAGGCTTTCTTACGCGACGCCTCACCTGCTTTTATTTGGGTGGGAGAGGTTCAAGGCAAGTGGAAGCGGTAGAAGGTGAGGAGGAACGTGGCACGCCATGGTCAATCACTGCATGTGGTCGTACAGCTGTGGAAGGCACGATCCTGTGGCAGGAGCTGGTTGGGGACATGTACCTGCGTGCTCAGAGAACAGGAGTTGTTGGAGATGGGCAGATCTGCCTCACTCTGGATGTCCTGCCCATTCTTGGTGGAGATGAGAGCAGAGAAGGATCTCACTTGGTTTCCTTGGGAAAAGCAAAAGAGCCAAGGGAAGAGCAAACCCTGCGGTAGGACATCAGGGCGTATAATTAGATATCAAAGATACTAAGCTGTCAAAAGCACTGGGAGGCAAGAAGGGTGGGGAGCGTGTATCTCAAAACTGGAATTACCTCCAGTCAGCTTGGAGAACCTGGGATCTCAGTTAAATTGATCTTCTTGGGGTGGGGGTCAGACAGAACAAATCTGGGAGGGAACAGGGAGCAGCAGATAGGCATATGCCTCTGGAAAATGGGTTCTGACCGTTTCAGCTGAAGCTCAGAAGCTGTCTGTGGCTGCACTTGTACAGATGCATCATCAGAAAGCCTGTCAATAAAATCTGAAACCAGCTACCTTCCCTCTTGGATGGTCTCCAGCTGGTTGAGCTGCAGACTGAACTCTGCTGTGCACTCGTACAGCAGTGCTTGTGCTGGTCCAGGCTCCATTCCTTTTTCTGGAGGGCTTGGGGTAGGGTATCAGCCTCTTTGGGGGCTGTAGGGAACTTTGGGGTTCTTCTTCCCTTTCCACAGCTGTGGAACTCCCTGTGCTGCCCACCTTCAGATCTCCCTTGGTGAGGATGCTAATGACTTCTGATTTTTGAGGGCCAAGGAGTAGCGAGAAGCCATGTTCGTGCTGCTTCCTCTCTAACTCCCTACCTCTCAGGTCGTGTCAGTGCTGCCCAGTAGCAGCTCTGGGAGCAAATGCTCTGCCACCTCCGTGTTGCATTTCGGGCAGTTAGGAAATGCTCTGTGCCGTGTGTCCTAACAGTTGGACCACGCTGGCTGATTTTCACTTGTCCCTGCTCATGCGATGGGGAAATCACAGGCTCCAGGATGGTGTAAGAGAACGAGCGTGAGCTGCTGTAGATCACTGATGCTCAAAGAGCTCTGCTTATGGACCCTGGAGCTTAATCTGGAGAGACCAAAAGGGATGTGAGAAACTTGAAGTTTTCTCTTTGCTGATCCTCCTTGTTTACCTCTTTTTTTTTTTTTTTTTTTTTTCCCAGCTCCCAGGAACCAGGTGAGGAAGATGCATAGTTGTCTGCTGGTGTTTCTTGCTGGCATTTGAGGTGGTTCAGATAAACCTGGTGAGGAAGTGTAACCTGTGAATCCCTGATGGGGTAGAGATGGATCCGTTTGACACAGTTTCTCTCTGTTTTGTTTCTTTGAGTCCATGTTTGTGCACCTCCGTTGCTGTAGAAACGGTACCGGTGGTAAACAGCATGAGCTGCCTGTCCAGGGACTCTGAATCCCTGTGGAAGTCCCAGGAACTTGAACCGGAGGAGGTTTTGGGGCTGGGATCTGCCCGGGGTTGCAGGGTGGTAAGAAGAGTTGGTGGCTTTACACTTGTGTGATAGTTTGATGGGGTGGTGTGCTCTCTGTAGTGCTTCCACCCTGGTTGGGTGCTTGGCGGGGAGCAAATCTGGGTGGCATCTTTGCTGCCTGAAGAGCTGAGGTGTGGTTCACAGCAAGCTGGTGGGGGGAAAAGGAGTGACATTTTTTCCTGTTGTCAACCAGAACAGGTCATATTGATGGTGAGATGGTGAGCGGAGCAGTCAACTTCCCTCCCTACGGTTACATCAAACACCGCCTGCTTTTTGTCTTTCCCTGTATCTCGCGTATTTTAGCTATCACACTGTACACCAACAAAGGGTTCTAACAAAACTACCCCCCACACCCTTTTATGTCGAGGAAGAGGCTCCGGGGTGTGATCCTCATCTGTGGTTTTTTTGTGAGCGCTGCCCCTCGGGGTTGGGAACCAGCTGCAGAATGGTCCTGTCATGGCTCAGCCAGTTGTAACAAGAGTTTTGGGGAAGCGATGGCTTGATAAAAGGCACCGAGGGGAAGGATGGGGATGTTGCTCGATAGAACCGTTATCGAGAGAAGCAGATCCCAACCAGCGAGGCGCGTTCTCACCACCAGCGGAGATACGCGGAGGGGATGGTCCTTTTCGTTGTTGCCTCTTTACCTCGTCCAGCTCTTCATGAGGCAGCGGTGAAAGTCTGAAGGAGCAGAGAGAGAAGAGAAATGGCGCTGCAGAACTTGGAGAGACAGCAAAGGGAATGCTGGAGGAACAATCAGAAGGTGTAAGAGCAGAAAAGCTTTTATTTTTTTAAAAAAAAAGGCTGGCCTGGGCTGTTCATCCAAGAACACCCTTGCTCTCCCATCTACTCCTGGCTTTTGGGAACTGTAATCTTGGGATTGAGTTGAGGCAGCTGGAAGCAGAAAGGAAAGAGTAATGTATGTTCCTCTACGGTCAGACTGCCTCGGTAGCTCTAATTCCTTGTGCTTAAACATTTCCATGTGTCGCTGACCTCCTGAGCCCCTTTGCCCCATTTGGAGGAAGGAAGGGGCAAGTCCTGGGCTCCTTGTAGAGCAAAAGGGGAGGGAACGCATGCAGTGATGGTGTAACAGCATGGAGTAAGGAGGAAATCTCCTTCCTAGTAGATGGTTTTGCACTGTCCATGTTTATCCCGGTGGCTCTGGGTTGTTTTCAGTCTTCATAGAATCTTCTAGGTTGGAAGGGACCTTAAAGATCATCTTGTCCTTCATAAGCGTCCTAAGCCCCAATTTGAGCAGCCTGTGGCTATTCTCTTTAAAGGACAGTGTCAGCTTAGCAGGAGTTGTGGTGCAAACCCCGAAGCTTCCCATGCTTTTGCTGTCCGAGTACTCCAGTGGTCCAGCCTTGTTCCGTTTGGGTGATGGGACAGGACTGGCAACAGGTTTCTGCAGAGTTGGGTTAGGAAGCTGGGAAATTTGGAAGGTGAGCTCTTCTCTACTGAAAAATCCACACTAGTCCTCTGAACTCCCACCGTAGAGTGGACAGAGAGGTGCTCTGTCTGTTCCAGCAAGGAATGAAGCATAGAGTTGACCTATTAATGCCAGATCAGTTGCATTTCTGTCCCCAAATGCAGGTGGCTCCGTGTGTCCCTTGTGCTGGCTCTGCTGGGTCTCTGCCTGATGGTATGTGTGGGCTGGAGGGAAATGGTCCGCTCTTTCCCAAGTGGGAAAATGGGATTAAGTGCGTGTAATTTTCAAGCCTGCCTTTTTGGAGAACTTTGGTCTACTTTGTTCCATTTTGGGGGTGCTCTGTTGCCTTCCTGTGCGAAGGAGAAAGAGTAGCAGAGCTGGTAATGGTCATCCACCTGACTGCACAGCACCTCCTGGGGACTCCCTGGCAGGGAAGGGGGTCTACACAGGAGAGTTTTTCTTTGGATTTCTTCTGTTTTGGAAGGGGTGAGAGGTAATTGAAGGAGTTTGCTCCAGCATTTCTCATTTACTTGAGAAATAACAAGGCTGAACATCAAAGAACGGCTGCGAACGCAGCCTGCGTGTCTCAGGGGATCAGTGTTTGGTCCTAAAAGGTAGGATGGTGGAGGGTTTGATGGTTCTTCATGAGCTTCCTCAAGGTCTCGTAGAATCCAGGCGGGGTTTGTCCCAGTGCCAGGGTTCTACGGATGGGTACGGTGGTGGGTACGGATGATTTAAGGGTTGGTGGGGACAGTGGCTGCATGGGAAATATGCTGCAGGTGTCCTTTCCTAGGAGCAGTGATGCCTTATTGGGCCTGTTGCCAGGCTTGCCCATCTGTGATCTGCTCTAGCACCTTCCCCTGTCTCGTGGTTTTGCTGCTGTGGCTGGTCAGCCTGTGGTTTAGCAGCAGCTGCTGCAGTTCTCCTTGGCCCCCTTGGTCCCGTCTCCCCACCTGCCTCTTTCAGCCTTGCTCCAATTCCCCAATTATTCTTTGTGTACGGCCAATTTCGTAACCCAAAAGTGCAAACCAAAGCGTTCTCCCTCCGCGTTCTGAAACGCTGCCAGCCCTGCTCGTGATGGGTATCCCTCCTGGAGCTGTGAAGCCTGGAAGGGCTCCAGTTCTGAGTAGATTCCTCTTCGCTCCTCAGCCTGGTTCTTTGAGTCTTTCTTTGTCCGGGAATGTTCAACCTGGGATACACCAGTTCTGCTCTCCAGCTCTTGAGAGAGACAGGAGGTGATGAGGGACATTGATAGTTGGACTCGATGATCTGAAAGGTCCCTTCCAACCTAGATAATTCTATGATTTAACCTGGGTTAAGCCCTGCTGGGTTAGTTCTTGGGTTCCTCTTATGAAACTGGGCAGGAGAAGAGTTAGTTTAGTGTGGTCATCTTGTCCGGACAGTCATCGTTGGTGGAGAGGGCACGCAGAGCTGCTAAAATTAGCCACCTCCTGGCTTCTCCTAGTGTTGGGCTGGCCCTGAGACAGACATGGCCACTGACAGGTTGTTCTGGATCTCTTACTTGGGACATTACGGCCTTCTCTTCAGATCCTACTATGGGACCTCCTTCTAGCTGGGGTGAGTGGGGAGCCCAGGACCACTTTATTCATCATGTCTGGGGCACTGGCGGTTGTTTGGCCAAACAAATGGCCCTGCAGAGCCAAAATATTAACAAAACGACACGGGCCCATCTCTGGAGGACCCCTTTGTGCCCCAAGGGTGTCAGGAGGGGTTACGGTTTAGTTATTGCTTCCCATGCTTGGGAGGAAGAGGAGGAGAAACTGAAGTGGTTGAAGGTTGAGGCACAGAGGACAGAGAGAAACACAAATAATTTGTTTTTATGGACCAGATCATGGAGACCCAGAAGCTGGAAGTGGGAGGTGAAGGCTTGGAGGAGAGGAATATAGAAAGGTAAAGCTCTTGTGCTTAAGATAAGCGGTACCTGGCAGGCTTCTGATGGGATTTCATAATCTTCATGCCTTGGTTCTCCACGCTGTATCTGAAAGTACTTGCAAGGGAGTGTCTTCCCCGCATGGTACAGTTCTGGCATTGGCATCTGGGTCTGCCTTGCTGTTTCCACGCTTGTCCATCCTCCTGCCATGTGCCTTGTGCCTTCCCAGAGACACGGGACCCTCTCCCACTGATATAAAGGATTTAATTTGGCTGTTAATTGCTGGTGGATCTCAGTAGGGTGTCTTGGTGACTGGATTCTGGACACTGCTCTTTGCCACAGGCACTCGCTGAAGATTAAAACACCCATCAAGGAGTTTGGATGTTGAAGGTCTGAGCTTACCTAGGCAAAAAATGTAGTTCTTTGAAGTAAAAATATGTGAGAAGTTAAATTTGTCAACTGAGGAGAGTTGAGCTTGTTGGTTTATTACCAATTTGGATGCATTTCAGCAAAGTAAACCTACAGAGGGATGGGTGGCTGGGGGGCAGCCGATGAGGAAACTGGTGAATGAGAGAGATCCACTGGTAAATCATGCTGCTCTCGATGTTTGCTGGGAGCCAGGTAGAAGTCGTAAGACCTGCAGCGAGGGGAGTTTGGAAGGAGGGAGTTCAGGAACGGGAGTGACACGGGGCTGCGTTCTTCAGGTCGATATCTTTAATCTGGAGGAATAAGAGCGTCGGGGGAGGCTTCGGACCAGGCAAACTGCTCTGGAAACCCAGCAGACAAAGGAGAAGGGGGCACAGGGAGAGGGAAAGTGAGGAGTCCTCCGGTGTCCTGAAGAGGAAGGAGCTGTGGCACAGCAGGAGGAGGCTTCCCGGGGACCGGGAGATGGAGATGTTTGGAGATCGGGGAGGGACCAGCAGGAGACGGGACAGGAAGTGACTAAAATACTGCGGTGTTTGTTGGTTTCACTCTGTAAATATGTGAGGCTCTTTCAGTGTAAAGGACAGCTTGTTCTTTGTTGGTTTTTTTTCCCAAATGTGACCTTGTACTTGTTCTTCTCTCAAAAAAAAAAACCCAAAAAACACAACCCCACAGGAGAGTAGTCTTATGGTTCTCTTCAGCTGAGGAGCTGTCAGTTCCTTTGCTGTTGGAGGTAGTCGTGCTCCATCGAGGCAGCTCTTGCTTGATGGAGAGAGGTGTCCAAGGAAGGGTTTTGAAGAGTGTCACCGTGGAGCTGCTTCCTCGGCATCCCTGAGAGAGAGAAGCTGAAGGTGAAGGGATGAGAATAGAAGGGATAAGACTGGAGCCGTCCGTGGGATTAATATTCATGCTTCCTATTTCCTACATTAAGTGAATGGTACCCAAGAGGCCCAGAAAGAAATGGTGAAGGCCCAGCTATCTTAGATGAGAATTGCTGGCTGGCTGGTGTTGGAGGATGAATGAACTGCCTTTATCTTGACCCTGCCTGACACGCAGAGAAAGACTTGGGGCTGCTTGTCTGTTCTTCCTTAGTAAAACTCTCAGAAGGATGAAAAATGCCCGAATCCTAACACAGATCACAAAACTGGGTGGGGGAAAAAAAATATTTAAATATTTAAATATTGCTGAGGTTGTCCAATAGAGATATATGTGTGATGTGCCTGACTTATCCCTTGCTTTGCTGGGGCCGAGCTTCATCTGGGACGTTCATGGATGATGGTTTTGGGGGTGTCTCCTGATCTCCTTTTTGGAAGTTGTGCGTCTCTGGCTGAACCAACAGTTATCACTGGAAAAATCTCCCGGTAGTGGAAAGAAAGGATTCTTGGAGTGTCCTACACAAGCCTTAGGTTCAGATGCTGACCACATCTAGCCTAGTACCGAGACCCCACTTTGACATCTAGGGAGCCGTGGGTTGTGTAAGTGGTGTGAGGAAGCTGCAAGGCTCCAGGAGAGGGAGAAGAACTGCTGCAGAGATTTGCCCAAAGCCCCAGCAGATGCTGCCTGTGTCCCAAAACACACAGCTTGGGAGTGCAGAAGCCGTTCGTTCCTCCTGTCTGCTCTGCGCGCGCTGAAATGTTGTGTTTTTTTTATTTTTTCCCCCACCCTCCCAAGACAACAATGACATGAAAGCGCTTGTGGCCCTGGCCCAGGACGCGAGAGGCCTTGTATAACTGATGGGAGCTATTTGTATTGTGGCAGCGCTTTTTGGGTCCTCAGCCGTGACTGGGATCCTCTTCTCCTACATACTGGGCAAATTAGGAGGCCAGACTCTTCCCTGCCCACGGGAACACGCGAAGCCGATCTGGAACGGGTTTTGGAGCTGATGCTGTGCCGATGACAGGAACGTTAGACTCTGGAATTTGCCGGGCTGGAGGAGAGGACCTTTTCCTTCCGCGTTCACCATCCCCGTTCCCCCATTGCAAAGGGATTAGAGTTGAAGGGGCTTCTGCCCCGTTTCCTCGTGTTTGTACCTTTGCGGTGTGGCCATTCGCCTCGTGCTGTGAGGGACATGAGGGGAAAAGACGTTCCCCTGATCCCACAGGGTGGATTTAGCTGGAGTAAAGGGCGGGTTTTATCACTGCTGTTTCGTGTGAGGCCACGGCAAGTTGGGCCGATGGAGCGGCATCCTCTGAAACGCGCTGCGTTTCTCCGGTCAGAAAGCCTCCAGGTTTGTTAGCGGGCAACCAGATGGTTTGCTGTGCCTTGACGTGGGGTGGGAGTGGGGGTTCTGCCCTCCAAGTTGTAATTTTTTGCTGGGGATTAACCTGGGCAAAGGGGTTTCGTGGCCCAAATGCCGAAGTGGAGTGAGTGGAGCCAGCAGTGACAGGGCACGGGGAGGGAGCGGGTGGATGGGGAAGGGAGAGGGAGCTCCCTTCTGCACGGCATCTCTGGGGCTTTATCCCTCGCTCAGTCTGTGTCATTCTGTCCTGGTGGGACCCCCTTTTTTTTGCTGGGACTGTCCCCCGTCCCCCCCCCCCAGCACGAGCACAGCGTCCACCTACAGCACCGGTGGGATCTGCGTTGGGCCGCGATTCCGTGTAATAAACGAGCCGTCCCACAACAATCCAGAGCCTGCGCTGGCCTGGTGCCACTTCCAGAGGGACAGACAATGCCGCGTGTGGCAGCCAGTCTGGCAGGGCGGTGACTGCGACCGCTCCAGAAGGAAATCTTTCAGGGAGCTGTCAGACCGAGCTTGGCGCTGGGTTCGTACCGGGTTGTGGTGGCGCTGAACTGATTCGCTTGAAAAGTATCTTCCAAGCGGTTGCGTCTGTATCAGGGAGTCCTTTTCTCTTTTGCCGCCGCTGTTTAAATAGGTAAGATTAAAAAGAAGAGAGGGAGGAGCGAAGCGACGCAGTGATGGGATTGATGGATGGGTAATACCAGGCTGGAAAATATCCCCGGTGTGTTTCATTCAGCTTTTGGGGGTGCGATGGGACCAGGGGCTAAGGGGAAGGTGAATGAGGCCAGGCAAGGCTGGGGCTGACTCTTTGGAGCAAAATAAAACTCTCTCAGGGGTTTTCACCATCACTGCGAGGTGGGCTTGTACCTCCTGGGACTTCATGTGGTCCAGAGCAAGCCCTGCCTTACCCTTGGCTGGCTGAGGAAGACAGAAGGGAGTGGAGAGTGGCTTTGGGTGAAGTCCGAATGGGTGCTGGACGCCTAGGAGGAGATCTGTGGCTTGTTGGGAGCGCTGGGAGGAGAATCCGAGACGTGAGAATTCCACACTTGGGAAAGGGCACCCTAGCTTTTTCCAGGAGCCCCTAAAAGAAGGAAGAAACGAGCTGTTAAACTCGCAGGAGGTCAGGCAGCGGCTGTGATGCCATCAGTCACCTCTCTGGCGATGGTGAATTCCAGCATCCCAGTCCGTGGCTGGGACCGGTGGTGGTTTTTGAGGATGTGCTGTGTCCCCTTGCTGCAGGCAGGTGCCACCTTCCCGGGTCCCAGATGTGACAGTAGCTGCTGCGTCACCTCCTGTCCCCCCGTCCTGTCCCTGGCTGGCTGCTGGCACGACGATTGGCGTGTGACGGCTTTATAACGGGAGCATCCCTAATTGGGGGAAGTCAGCTTGGCTAATTCAGACCAGGTTGGCTTTTATTTGAGGGGATTTAGGGAGCGTTTCCCACGAACGGCTCTGCCAGAGCACGGCCGGTCTCGGGAGGGGTAGCCAACAGCTGGGGACAGTAATTTCTTCCAGATCCAGCAACGCTAGAAGAGGATGTCTGTCAGGAATCCCACTACAGATGTACTTAGGAGACCCTCTATGAAAAGGGTTACTCCTCCCCCTGCTACTCCCCCACAAACAAACAAGGGAATAAATCAACTTTTGCGTACAAGCACAGCCGAAGATGAACGTTTGAGAACTGTCTTCAGCAAAAAAAAAAAACCCTTCCTTTATCACTTGGGTGTTCTGGCAGGGATTTGAATTCTCAAAGTGCCTTTGCCTCCAGCACAATAAAATACCGAGGCACCTGTAAAAATGGGAAACTGAATCTTTTTCCTTTGCCCCAGTTATACTGAATTATCTCCCTTCTTCCCGTGTTTCTGCGTTAGTACTCATTAGGAGTGAATTATCTGTCTCCCCTACAGCCTCACTCGCACGAATCTGTTGGTTGTAAGAGGAGCAAAAATGATGTTTCAGTGGTGTGTTTTGGATCCAGAAGAGACATTGCCTAAATAGATCTTCTCCAGTGTGTCTCTCTTGAAAACTGATGCCAACGGTGCTTTTTGAGCAAGAAACCTAGTGAATAATATACTGCAGTAATACAGGGTCTCTTCTCTCTGGGAGAAGGAGTGTGGGAGCTTCCCAGGGCGAGGGATCTCCTGGAGGTCCTGGCTGAGCTGTACTAGGTTGAGATGAGACTTGGAAGCCAACTGGTTCTTCCTCCTGGTCCATAACTCTGTCCTTCCTGCTCTGTTCTCTCCTCAGCGTGGCACGATGAGGCGGCGTTACGAGGACGATGGCATCTCCGACGATGAAATCGAAGGGAAGAGGACGTTCGACCTGGAGGAGAAGCTGTCCACCAACAAGTTTAACTCCACCTTCGTGGTCTTCATGGAAGGCAAAGGTTTGTCTTGGGCCACGCTGTGCTGCGGCGTGTGCTACCGCTGTCAGAAAACCAGGCAGCTGCCCTGGTTGGCCGTTTCTCCAGTGAGGAATGGTGGGGGAGATGACCTTTCCCCGAGCCTTTCGTGGAAAGCTAACAGTGCTCGCGGTTGGATGTGCTCTCCTCCGTCCGACTACACCCAGAGCCTCCCCGACTGCCAACTTGAAGGGCGGTGACAAGGCGATGGAAATGAAATACGAGGATTAACGAAATCCTCTCCCCCTCTCCTGCGTTGGTGCTGCTTTTTACTTTTCACCCTTCTGTAAAGTTGGGAAAACTGCTCTCCACACCAGTTCCCTGCTTTCCTCCGCTCTAGAGGGGTTTACTTGCGTAACCCAAGCGGTGCAGAGCTGGGGGGGGATGTTTTTGCTGCCCCCCCCCCCCCCTCCTCCCTGCAAGTCCTGCGGAAGTTCTCCAGCAGTTTGAAGGCAACTTGAGGCACATGGGTGGAGGATTGCCTCACGGCTGCTGAGCCCTTGGACCAGGGGAGGTGGTAAAGAGGGAGGGCGTGTGGGGAAACGGCAGGGAAGCCGCTCGCTCTGGAGAGCCACGAGCCAGTCTGCGGCGCCGCGGGCTCGCTGGGACACGTGGCGGCCAGGAACCGAGAGGGTTCGCCTGGGTCAGCACCTGTAATTGCAGCCACATGTCTACTAGATGCTTAATTCCAAGACCGTGTGGGATCTCTCCCCTTTCCTTTCACCACGCGTAGGGCTCGGTGGGATGTCTTTTCATCACGCAGTCGGTGCGGGCCTCGTGAGGATTTACCGTGAGGGAGGAGCGTTTCTTCAAGGCATCTCTTTGCTTGGCCGGGGAGCTTCTTGAGGAAGCTGGGGACCAAAAACCGTGCTGTTCCCCTGTCTGGTACAGCCTGTTGAGGCAAATTCCCCCCTCCCTGGGGGGTCTGTCTGGAGCTTGTCAGCAGCACACACCATGCTGCTCGCAGAACTGCCGCAAAGGACTTCCAGCATCTCTGGAACTTGGGAGGAACGGGGCTTTCTTCCGCTGGCTGGCCTCGCCACGGAGATAGGAGGAGGTTCTCAGGTCTATTAGGAAGAAATTCCTGATTGTGAGGGTGGTGGGAGCCTGGCCCAGGTTGCCCAGAGAAGTTGTGGAGGCCACGCTGTAGGTGTTGAAGGCCAGGTTGGATGGGGCTTTGAGCAACCAGGTCTGGTGGGAGGTGTCCCCGCCCAGGGCAGGGGGCTGGAACTAGATGATCTTCAAGGTCCGTTCCGACTCTAACCATTTTGTGATTCTCAACTGCAGAGGGCCCTGAACAACCCGCTCTGAGTCTGAAGTCAGTTTGCTGGGAGCAGGGTTGGCCTAGAGCTCTCCAGAGATCCTTCCTAACCTCAGTGTGTCTATAGACCCCTGAAGGAGTCTCCCCTAACACCTTCCTCCTCCTTGTCTCCCCACCCTAGACTTCACAGTTGAATACATCCAGCGGGGTGGCCTGAGAGACCCTCTCATCTTCAGAAGCTCGGACGGCCTGGGGATAAAGTAAGTGTTGGGGGCACAGAGCAGTGGGTGTCTCTGGCCCAAATTCTTCCCTCTCTCCACACTGTGTGGGCTCTGATCCTGGTAGCTGGATCCATGCCCTGCCAAGGTGGCATGACTGTGCTCCTGTCTGTGCTGTTCTTTACATGCTGTGAGAAGTAATCTTCCACCTCAGTTATCCTGTTCTTACGAGTCTGTTTGGATTTAAAAGGAGAGGACTGAATTGGCTGTAGGTGATCACGATTCAACCAAATGTCTGGAAAATCCCACTGCTGCTCTGATGCAACATCTGTCTGGGTTTTATTTTTCCTAGCAATATAGGCATCCATTGCCAGAGAGTCAAGCAATTTGTAGTATTTCTGGCATTTTCCAGAATTCCAACCCATTTTACCCAGCGTGGTTACTTCTAAAGCGTCATATCTCTCTCTTGCTACAGTAAGTCAGGAAAGGTTTAGAGGTTTGAGCGTGAAGCTGCATTGATGCAAGACTTTGTGCTGTTTTATGATGATCCTATAAATACGCTGTGGGGTGGTAGATGCAGTTTTAAAGTAAGAAATATTATATCAAAGCATTACAGCTGTCTTTTACAAAATAAAAAAACCCACCCTGATCTGATCCGGTGTTTCTGCTGGGTCAGTGGTTTTTTTGCTATTGATTAATACAAAAGTTAGAGGAATAAATTAGCCCTAGCAAACTCTTGACAGAGCCAATATCAGCAGCGCTGCTCTTAACTTCCTCCGCTGGCCGTGAATGGATGGGCAGCACCTCGCCCAGTGCGTGGTGTGCCATACTGGGATAGATTAGACTGGAAATTGTGCTGGGCTCAGTTTTAACTGCTGGGTGACTTGGGGAAGGCACGGATTTGATACTCAGAATTACAGTGTGGGTAAAACTGGATTTCTCCCGAGGTTTTTTGGTTATTTCTCTGGGTCAAGAGCTGCTTGAATCGCTGCCCGCCCGTTCTTCCTGTGACAGCAGTGTTTGTGTGGATGAGTTTGCCAGTACAAACAGTCAGGGTGGTTATGCTGTGTCAGTGAAATACGCTGCTTGTACTGGTCTGGCTGTGCCTTTTATATTGGGATAACTCACACGAGCACTCTTGAAAATGAGAGGTAGGATTGCTTAGCTCTAGGCCCGCTTGTTTGTTTGCCAGAAGCCGCTGTACAACAAACAGCTCATGCTCTAGAGATCCTTTATCCTATCCCCAAATCTGCTGCCCAGAAGTTGAGCCCAGTGTTTCAGCCCAGACCTGTGTCCCCAGAGATCTAGTTGTGTGGTCTTCACCCGCAGCCAAAAAGAAGCATAATAATATCTTCAGGGTGCCAGTACTGGGGTTACAGGTGAGAAGGGTCTGCAACCAGAGGCGCTTTGTGATTTATTTTTTTTAGCAAGGTGTTTTGTCCTGCAGGATGCCAGATCCGGACTTCAGCGTGAATGATGTGCGGCTGTGTGTCGGTAAGTGTCTGGGGACCACAGCGTGCCCCTGCTGCACCCCGGGCAGATGGGGAGGAATGGGGAGAGTCAAAGGGTTTATCAAAGCTTGGGGGTCTGGTTTTGTGGATGCCCCACTGTCCAGCTGGTTGAACTTGGGCTGTTCTTTGCCAGTGGATCGTGACTAGTACCTGCTTGAGTCTAGTTTGACCTAGGGCTACAAAGATGGTCAAGGGAATGGAGCTCCTCTCTTATGAGGAAAGGCTGAGGGACCTGAGGCTGCTCAGCCTGGAGAAGAGAAGCCTGAAAGAGCATCTCATCAATGCTGATCAATATCTAAAGGGTGGGCGTCAAGAGGATGGGCCCAGACTCTTCTCAGTGGTGCCTGGTGACAGGACAAGGGGCAATGGGCACAAGAACACAGGAAATTCCATCTCAACATGAGGAAAAACATCTTTACTTTGAGGGTGGCAGAACCCTGGAAGAGGCTGCCCAGAGATGGTGTGGAATCTCCTTCTCTGGAGACATTCAAACCCCACCTGGATGAGTTCCTGTACAATCTGCTCTGGGTGGCCCTGCTTTGGCAGGGGGTTGGACTAAAGGATCTCCAGAAGGTCCCTTCCCACCCCCACCAGTCTGTGATTCTGTGACCTGAAGCAGCTTCTGTTTCAATGTGGGTAATAGAAGGAGATGAAGTTATGGGAGAGGCCAAGACCTCGCACCTGTGTGGGGGTGGGTTCTTGAGGAAGGGTCCGGTGTCTCCTACAGTGTCTCTTCTGGGTGGTCCACTGCGCACAGGGACGGTTCCAGTGACGTCTGTCTGTTCTGACAGGGAGCCGACGGATGGTGGATGTCATGGATGTGAACACGCAGAGGGATATCGAGATGTCCATGGCGCAGTGGGCCCGCTACTACGAAACGCCGGAGGCCGAGCGAGAGAAACTTTACAACGTCATCAGCCTGGAGTTCAGCCACACCAAACTGGAGAACCTGGTGCAGAGACCAGCTACGGTGAGCGTGGCTCTTCCTCCTCGGGAATGTCTTCTCCCTCCGCTTGTCCTCTGTAGACTTGAACGTGGGAGGAGAGGGACTGCTGGCCACACGCGTGGGGTCAGCCAGGGATGTCACCGCTGTCCTCTGGGAGCTGCTGGAGCTGATCCCACCTTTGACTGGGACCTCAACTGCTGGAGCTGATCTCACAGTCAGGCTGGAGCTGCCCAGCTTGGGCACTCCTCAGGTCTAGTGACCACGGTCTTGTCCTGCTGTGTCGTTCTGCAGAGAGCTGACTTGGTCACTCGTTGTCAGTAATTAGAGAAATGGCAGTGATTGGCTGAGGACTAATTAGAGTGAAGCAACCTGCTCCTGCTGGCTGGTGATCAAGAACAGGCACAGAGTTTGAATAGAGAGGCCAGATTTGTGCTCAGCCACAGTGAGTGTTGGGGACAGCACGGGGACACTGCTTTCCGGCCTTTCCCAGTTAGCTGATCCCACTGCCTGCCGAGACCTTGGCTGTTGTTCAGTCTTGGACCCACCTACCTCCTTGGTGCTGCTCTGATCCTTGGTGCAGAACCCTTTCCCGCACCCCAGATCAGCTCTGGAGAGGAGCAGGGCAGGGGTTGGCTTCCCGTAACACATGGCCAGGTGTAAAATTCCTAAATTGGGGCCAAAATTGGACAGCAGAGCTCAGCCACGCTCCCTCTTTTCGGAGAGTAGGCGAAGCCTGGACACTGGGTGAGCTTTGTGGTTTCCTCGGTGTTTGGAAACCATAGTCTCATTAGGATGGTGACCCTGCGTCTGGAGGGTTGTGCAGGGAGAGTTTCTGATGCCAAATGTTGGAATCTCTGAGGGCAGAGACCTGAGATGTGCTGGAAGGGGGCAGGAAGAAAACGAGTTGCCCTTACTGGAGTGTGGAAGATGGGATGGACATCCCGAACTCCCTCTGGAGTCACTGGAGAGGAGGGGGCAGCTCTGCTGGGCCATTCACTTCTGTCAACTGTAGAGGGAGCCTGGACATCTCTGCCTGTTCTTGCTGTCCTGAAACTTAGGGAGTTGAATCCCACCCTAACGGATGCTGCCCAGTATGTTCTTTATGTAAGGCCAGTGCACAGCAGCTCCTGAGTAGCTCCTAAGTGGAAAACCAGCATCCCAGTACCGTGCTTGGGATCTCACTGTGGTGTTTGCTGCTTGTGTGAATTCAGAGGTTCGCCGTGAACCAACTGGTATCAGAACAGCTGGTCTGAAGTGCTTTACGTGTGAGATGGCACCAATGACACTGGGAAGGTTGTGTGGGGGCCAAATAGGAGGAATCATGGCCATTTGGCCAACACCAGGTCTTCCTTCCCTTCCTTGGTCCCATCATTTGTTGTGGGTGTGCTCTGAGCCGTGGCTTTGGTGGGCCCAGTGCATCCCAGAGGTGCCCAGTTGCGTGTTGGCTGTGGGCTTACCAGGCAGGCAACAGGTATTTGAGCTTCTAGGACAGGCTGGGAGGCAGCAAAAGGGACTACTGTGCCCCTTTTATCTCTACTCACGTCTCCCACCTTTCTGCTCTAGGTGGATCTGATTGACTGGGTTGATAACATGTGGCCCAGACACCTGAAGGAGAGTCAGACAGAGTCAACGAACGCTATCCTGGAGATGCAGTACCCAAAGGTGCAGAAGTAAGTGACTTCCTGAGCTGTGCCAGTGGTGGCAGGCAGCAAAACCTCTCTGGCAAGAAAACTACCCAAGGGAGAAGCACTTTGTACCAAGGGGGAGCGGGAGGAACAGTCTCTCTGCTTATTTCAGTGGGTGACACTTGTAAGGACACTGCAGTCAGTGGTTTAAGCCCCCGCTGAACGCTGCGTGGAAGGGTGGTGGCGTGGCTTCTAGGAGCTCGTTGTTCTTTGGGGAAACTCTTGGTGCTCACCACCTTGAGACGTCTGGAGTTCAGTTGTGCTGCTGGACGCTGCCCGTCCTGCCCTGTAGGCCAAACCTGTGACATGGGGGGCTTCTAGAGCTGCCCAGTATGTGAGGATGAGACCTCCTCTTGCCTAGGATAGATCTTTTCGAGGGTATGTGATATAAATGCAAAGTGGGCTCTCCTGCAAACCACCACCTTCCTGCAATTAAAGTGCTTAGCACTGCAGAAATTGGCTTCTGGCGCTGCTCTGAGCCATTGGCCTGGGTTTGGGCAGCTCAAACTCTTTGAATATGTTGTACCTGTTCTAAAAAGTGGATCAGCACTCATTTTCACCTTATCATCATCTTATTTTCCACCAGATACTGTCTGATGAGTGTCAAGGGCTGCTACACAGATTTCCACGTGGACTTCGGCGGCACTTCTGTGTGGTACCACATCCACCGAGGGGGAAAGGTAGGAGGACAGTCCCCGTTGGGAAAGTTAGAGATGGCTTTTAGTCTATTCTCTCATTGCTCTTCGAAGATGCAGGCCTCCATACAGCGAACTGAAGTTCCACCCTAAACTTGTTTATCTGTGATTCTTGGAAGTAGTTCAGGCCCTCTTGAGGTCCACCAGGCACAGGCTGAAAACCCTTGTTGTGGTTTAACCCCAGCCGGCGGCTCGGACCACGCAGCTGCGATGGGAGAGAGAATCAGAAGAGTAAAAGTGAGGAAAAATTCATGGGTTGAGATAAAGACAGTTTTAAGGGTTGACAGCAGTTAAAGACAGTAAAGCAAAAGCTGCTTAGCAACAACCAAAAACATCAGTGCACTTTGAACACTATTTCTTATCCCAAATCCAAAACACAACGCTACACCAGCTGCTCGCAAGAAGGTTAACTCCATCCCAGCTGAAACCATGACGCCCCTCAAATGGTTTCTGGTGAGAAGTAGCTCTGAAACAGCCTCANTGACAGCAGTTAAAGACAGTAAAGCAAAAGCTGCTTAGCAACAACCAAAAACATCAGTGCACTTTGAACACTATTTCTTATCCCAAATCCAAAACACAACGCTACACCAGCTGCTCGCAAGAAGGTTAACTCCATCCCAGCTGAAACCATGACGCCCCTCAAATGGTTTCTGGTGAGAAGTAGCTCTGAAACAGCCTCAGATTTGAGCTGCTCATCTGGAGTCCCTTCCCATAGCTGAGCTCAGCCCAAGATACAAAAACTGAACCCCAGGCTCCATCAAGTTTGAGTTTGTCTGGTTACAAACTTCATCCAGGAGCAGTGTTTGTTCCCTGATGAGTGGCTTCCTGACATAATTGTGCAGGGATTTCCCTGTGCCAGGCATCTGTCCCCCCAGCTGTGTGTTGTACTGGGGTCTGGCTTGGGAGAAATCTGTCTGGGAGGGGATCTGGGGAGGTGCCAGCCCTCCCGCTTGTCCTTAGGCTTAGTATTATTGGGTAAAGCTAATCATGGAATCAGAGAATGGTTTGGGTGGGAAGGGACCTTAAAAATTATCCCGTTCCAACCCCCTGCCCTGGGCAGGGACACCTCCCACCAGAGCAGGTTGCTCCAAGCCCCCTCCAACCTGCCCTTGAACCCCTCCAGGGATGGGGCAGCCACAGCTTCTCGGGGCAACCTGGGCCAGGCTCTCACCACCCTCACACCAAACAAGTTCTTCCCCACATCTCAGCTCCATCTCCCCTCTTTCAGGGTCAAANTGACAGCAGTTAAAGACAGTAAAGCAAAAGCTGCTTAGCAACAACCAAAAACATCAGTGCACTTTGAACACTATTTCTTATCCCAAATCCAAAACACAACGCTACACCAGCTGCTCGCAAGAAGGTTAACTCCATCCCAGCTGAAACCATGACGCCCCTCAAATGGTTTCTGGTGAGAAGTAGCTCTGAAACAGCCTCAACTGGAGTCCCTTCCCATAGCTGAGCTCAGCCCAAGATACAAAAACTGAACCCCAGGCTCCATCAAGTTTGAGTTTGTCTGGTTACAAACTTCATCCAGGAGCAGTGTTTGTTCCCTGATGAGTGGCTTCCTGACATAATTGTGCGGGGATTTCCCTGTGCCAGGCATCTGTCCCCCCAGCTGTGTATTGTACTGGGGTCTGGCTTGGGAGAAATCTGTCTGGGAGGGGATCTGGGGAGGTGCCAGCCCTCCCACTTGTCCTTAGGCTTAGTATTATTGGGTAAAGTTAATCATGGAATCAGAGAATGGTTTGGGTGGGAAGGGACCTTAAAAATTATCCCGTTCCAACCCCCTGCCCTGGGCAGGGACACCTCCCACCAGACCAGCTTGCTCCAAGCCCCCTCCAACCTGCCCTTGAACCCCTCCAGGGATGGGGCAGCCACAGCTTCTCGGGGCAACCTGGGCCAGGCTCTCACCACCCTCACACCAAACAAGTTCTTCCCCACATCTCATCTCCATCTCCCCTCTTTCAGGGTCAAACCCTTCCCCTCCTCCTAGGGCTCCCCTCCCTGATCCAGAGTCCCTCCCCATCTCTCCTGGAGCCCCTGGAGGGACTGGAAGGGGCTGGAAGGTCTCCCCGGAGCCTTCTCTTCTCCAGGCTGAACCCCCCCAACTCTCTCAGCCTGTCCTCCCAGCAGAGGGGCTCCAGCCCTCCCAGCATCTCCTTGGCCTCTTCTGGCCCTACTCCAACAGGTCCATGTCCTTCTTGTGCTGTGGACACCAGAGCTGGACACAATGTTAAGGAAAGTATCCTGTAGTGTAGGATTTACCAAAGGCAGGTGCCACCTCTTGCCCAGCAAAATGCACCTCGTTCCTAACTTAATCCTTGTGAGCAATTAGAAGAGACTTCTGCTTCTGATAACGACCATCGGCCAGCTAGGGCTGAATTCATCAAGGAGTTAGGGGGTGAAAAAGGCTGCCTGTGGTGGCTGGACATCTCCTGAGAAAGAGCCTTGGAAAGCCTTAGGGTAGGAAATCCTTTAGCTTGTAACTGCTGTGAAGGAACTATGTAGCCACAGGCAGTAAAGGCAGATCTCTAGGAAAAAACCTCTTGTCACTTCTTCAGGAGAAGTCCTGGGCAATTATTCCATCCTGTCTTTCTTCACTGCCTTAGACTAGACTCAGGGAAGGCAGCAATCTCTGCCCCACCTGAAGAACCTGGGTTTTTCACCCACCTTTGTTTGCAAAAGGAGATGTAGCTCCCAGGCTTCGCCAGCCATTCAGATGGTTTGTGGCTCCAGTGCTTTCTCCCAAAAGATGAACCAACCGTCTCCAAAGAGCCCAGTTGGGGATGGATATCTTCTTGTCACCTGTATTGCACGGAGCCAGATGGGTGTGCAAATCTCTAGTTGAGTTGTAGCTCTTATGAACATGGTAGAAATACGCAGGTAAAAAAATCTCCTTTGTCTCTAGTGTCTTTGGGCTCTATATCTCTTGACGCTGATGTAAATAACACCTTACAAAGCATCCCAAGCTCAGTCTCTGCGGTGCCCAGTGTGTCAGGTGAGGAAGGACCTTGTTCAGCAGCTTGGCCTCTCAAAGGGGACAGTTGTTTAGGTCACTTTGCTGGGAATTTCCACAGATTTGCATCCTTTGTGGGTGGGAAGAGCAGAGATTTAGATGTCTGGAGAGGAAGCAGAGCAGGAATAAGCAGGGGGTAGTCAGCAACTATTAATTATGTGATGACTTACATACACATGTTGTCTTTATTTGTAGATCTTCTGGCTGATCCCTCCTACACCCCAGAACCTGGAGCTCTATGAAAACTGGCTTCTCTCAGGGAAGCAAGGAGACATTTTTCTTGGGGACAGAGTGTCAGAGTGCCAGCGCATCGAGCTCAAGCAGGGCTACACCTTTGTCATCCCCTCAGGTACCGCGGGGTGGGCAGGGGCATCCTGGCCTTCGCCAGGGTCGTGGCAAGAGGATGAAACTCCTGGGACACAAGCGAAAATCAGAACAGGCAGGATTTAGCTTCCTCCCTCATAAGTAACTGGGAGATGCGATGTGGCTCTGTCCTCTTGCTTGCCAGCTCCCTGAAACGTTCCTGTCATGACACTGTGGACTCAGCCCGAGTGACAGGAAAGCCGTGGCTGGCTCACATCACATAATTGGTCAATTATTAAAGGAGTTTTTTCCCAGAGCCCGGCATGTTGACATGCAGAGTTCTGCATATTGAGGAGGTCTCTCCTGAAATCTCTGCAGAGTTATGTTCAAATTTTGAAGCAAGGAAGGGAGCCAGTGTGTGTGTGTGTTTAAGGAACAAGGTGATTGCTCTGGACACAAGAAAAGACAGTCATACTGGAGATAGAACTGGGAGTCGTGTAGCTAAAAGCAGATGTTGGAAAAGGCTGAAACCCAGTAGGGAGCTGGGAAGCAGCAACATGGAGATACGCCCTCCTTTGCAGAGGGCTTGGGCAAGGAGACTTTGAGGTTGGGAGTGGGAACACTCTTGAGTGTTCTCTGCCCTGGGGAGGCCCCATCTGGAGCACTGGGTCCAGTTCTTGGCTCCTCAGTTCAAGAAGGACAGGGAACTGCTGGAGAGGGGACAGCAGAGGGCTACAAAGATGATGAGGGGCCTGGAGCATCTCTGATGAGGGGAGGCTGAGGGACTTGGGTCTTTTTACTCTAGAGAAGAGAAGGCTGAGGGAGTCATCTGACCAACGCCTGTAAATACTTAAAGTGGTGTCAGGAGGATGGGGCTGGTCTTTTTTCGGTGGTGCCCAGGGACAGGACAAGAGGAAATGGGCACAAACTGGACCATAAGAAGTTCCACCTAAACATGAGGAGGAACTTCTTTCCTGTGAGGGTGGCAGAGCCCTGGAAGAGGCTGCCCAGAGAGGTGGTGGGGTCTCCTTCTCTGGAGACATTCCAATCCCACCTGGACATGTTCCTGTGGGACCTGCTCTGGGTGGACCTGCTCTGGCAGGGGGGTTCGACTAGATGATCTCCAGAGGTCCCTTCCAACCCCATATTGTTCTGTGATTCTGTGATGAGAAATCTTTAGCCTGACTTGGTTTAGCGAGCAGAGTAGTTGGAGGGTGATGTCTTGCCTGCATGGTCAGGGCAGTGCTGTGCTGGGAAACAGCAAAGGCAGAAGAGATGAGGCAGATGAAACAGCGGTTCGAGTTGGTTGTTGGCAAGGACCGACTCCCAGGCTTTTAGGATGTCTCTAAAATGCTGCTCTTACCCTAGGGAATACTCCCTTGTAAGGAGAAAAATTGTTGGGCCCCTTTTGAGTCTTCTAATAAAATTGTTTTATAAAAATTGTGTCCCTAAGACTGTCTCAGGTGGCAAAGGATGCCATAACCTGCTGTTTCATCTCCAGCAGCGGTGCAGGAATAAGCTGTGTTGTAAATTGTACCCCTCTAGCTTACAGCCAGACTGGGAACAGAAAGCACCAGGGACTGGCCGAGTTACTCTTTTTCATCCTGGTCTTGACTGGTCCATGACTGATGCTTCTTGTGAATTGAGTGGCCTTTCCTCAAGAAAACCCACGTTGGAATTCCCAAAATGTTGGGCTTGGCAGGGTTGCCTTGGAGATGGCAGAGTTGGGTCTGGAGTTGCTTGGAGGGTGTTTTAATTGTCAAACAGACTTTGGGAGACTCTTTTCTTGCTGCTGGTGTTCTTGGGCCCAGTGCAGCTTGGAAGCAATTTACAGAGACACCAGGGTGACAAAACGCTATGGTGGCACATGTGCCACCACGGGAGGACGCGAGGCCAGATCCAGGGGTGTATTTAAGTGCCTAAATACAAGGCTGTTTGTAGCTCTTAGATGGGTCAAGCGAGCTGGGTATTGAGTGATTCAGCAGTGACACTTCAGAAGGGGCGAACGTTGCTGTGTTACAGCAACTCCTCAAAGAACTGGAGTCTGTGGGGTCCCTTCCTAGCTCACCCCGATGTGACAAGGGGTCAATAACTAGTCTGGATGCAGGTTAAGGGTGCAACTCTCAGGGTGGACTTCGCAAAACGGCGTGAAGGTTGTGTAGATTCGACAGCCCTGCTCTAAAGAGCACAGTTTGTAAGAGATTGCAAAGGAATTGATAAGGACTGTCAGTTGTGAGGCTCTGACCTCCCCTAGTCGCTCAGGAGGGTTCTTCAAGCTCTGCTTTCTCTCCAAGGTTGGATCCATGCTGTGTACACTCCCATGGACACGCTGGTTTTCGGAGGCAACTTCTTACACAGCTTCAACATCCCTATGCAGCTCCGGATCTACAGCATCGAAGACCGTACGCGGGTAAGGACCTGGGAGAACATGGCCTCCTGAGGTGGTGGGGAGGGCACAGCCAGGGGTGGTGGTGTGCAGGTGGGCAAATTCAGTCTCATCCTGTGATTGCTCAAACTCTAACTGTCTGGAAGCTTCCAGGCTTCTGAGGGGTCCGGAAGCCTTGCTGTGAGGGTGATGGAGACCTCCCCTGGCTGCCTGAAGAGGAAGGCAGTGACATGTCCATGTGAGCACATCCAGCCTGGTGTTGATCTTAGACCTCCATGTGGTCTGAGATGACTGAAACTAAAAGCTTCCTGAGGTTTTGAGCAGAGAACGCTGTTGGGAAGTGGGTGTTCCCACTTGCTCTTTGTGGAGACATGGGTCCTGCAGTGCTTGGGTCCTACAGAGAAGCTTTGGGACATGCCGAGGCTGTGAAGGTGCAAGGCAGGGACAGGGACATCACCTCCCTGTGTGCAAATTGCCAGCTCTGATGTGACAGAGCCCTGATAGCACCCTGCTAAATAGCTGAGCTGGTAACACCTCTCCTAATGGACCAACCCTTTCCCTCCCCCCCGTAAAAATACTGTCGGATGCTCTTCTGGGGCTTGGGAAAAGGGCTCGAACCATTTCCTTCAACTGAAATCTCTTGTGGCATCTGCCACTTCTTTCTTGTACTAATGAGAAGGTCTGTGGGGGGAGAGCTGCAACCCTAACAAAGACAAATGAAATGTTAATGGGCTTGCGAGTGAGCAGGGCCTGGTCTCTGCTCTGCCTGCTGATAATATCCTTCTGCAGGGAGAATTCCATCAGGCTGCCGGAAGCGCGAGCGATGCTGTTAAACATGTACGCGCGTTTCCTCTCTCAGGAGGGGATGGATCTGGTCTGAGGCAACAGTAAGAAGAGCTGTTTCTGTGACAAAGGATGCCTGAGCTGATCCCCATTCTCTTGGTTTTTTTTTCCCCTCTTTCGCAGGTCCCAAACAAGTTTCGTTATCCCTTCTACTACGAGATGTGTTGGTACGTGCTGGAGCGCTACGTCTACTGCATCACCAGCCGCTCGCACCTGACCAAGGACTTCCAGAAGGAATCGCTCAGCATGGGTGAGCGCTGGGTTCTCCAGCCCTTTTTTCCTCCCTCACCTCTATCGGAGCCGTTTCTTCCACCCTCCTGCTGGGGAACTGTCTGGCTCGGTGGGAAGAATTTAGGACCGTGGCTTCCTCAATTTCACAAGGTGGTTTTTGGGGGGGGGGGGGGTGTATTTCTTCCCTTTTTGCTATACCGAGCACTCAGAGGGCACCGCAGACCGGCTGAAGGAGGTGCCGTTTTATTTCTTTTCCTTTGAGCAAGTAGTCAAAACCAGCCAGACTTTTGCTTCCTCCTTTGCCCCTGCGACAGGCCGGGGTTCCTCGCAGCTGCAAAACCAGCAGGCAGAGTTGCAGGCCTTGCTGGTTCATGCAAAAAAGCCTTTAAGAGAAGAGGTGGAGGGGAAGTTGCAGTAACCACTGGTGGGCTGTGGGCTGGGCGGCAGAAATGCTTTCTGGCTGATGGGGGGGCCCTTCCTGCACGCAGAAGTTAAAGCACTCTCAAGGTTCTGTGCACGGGAGGGCAGGGAGTCTCTCACAAAAGGAATGTTTGGCCTCCTCACAGCCAAGATACGCGGGGCCTGAGCAAGAGATAGTCCAAGAGATGGTTCCTTAGAGACCCTTCTTCGGGGTGGGAGAGAGCTGGGTAGCTTCTCCCCAAGGTCCTTGAAGCAAATCTGTCCTCACTCTCCTAAGAGGCTGTCAAATGCTGACTCCTGGGCACCTCTTCTCACAGCCACAGCCTCTTCTGGGCTTTATTTCTGCCCAAGGGGTCCTGGCAGAGGGACACAGCTCCCTGCTCTTCTCCTGTGTCCCTCTCGAGATCTCCATCAGCACTTTGGTTGGGAAAGGTTCTCTGTCCTCCTCCTGCTTGGAGGCCTCCAGTGCCTCCGTCGCCTTTTCTCTACCACTGAGCAGCAGGAAGTGGGAACTCGGAGAGCTGAAAGGAAGGGAGGGGTGCTTTATTTGCACGATCAGGCTCAGAGACCTCCTGGTCATCTAATGAACCCGCATCCTCTTTCTGCCATAACGAAGGCAGGATCGAGGTCCCAAGTCACTCGCAGGACCCAATGGCTGGAGGATCCCAAGTCCTCCAAAGCAAAATCAGGTTGGATGGGCCTTGAACAACCTGGTCTAGTGAAAGATGTTCCTGCCCATGATCTTTAAAGGTCCCTTCCAACATAAACCATTCCAGAATTCCATTAAATTCAGCCTAGAGCGTTGCTGTCTCCTCCTCTGGGAGGTCATCCCATGTCCTGTGCCTCACCTTCCCACAAAACGAGCCAGGGATGGGGAGGGATTTTAGCTGTTCTTTTCTCGCCACTGTGTGTCCTGTTGTGTCCTCTCACCTTCTCCGCTACGTATTGGTTGCTCCAGCCTCTCTGGTAACTGGTGAGGGGATTCCTCTAGAAACCAGACATCTCTTGTGAGAAATTTTCTGGCCACTGTGCTCTTCTCTCACTTCTCCTCCATCCTGGCAGATATGGAGCTGAGCTCCTCCGACTCGGTTAACATGGAAGAGGAGGAGGAGGAGGAAGAAGAGGAGGACGCAGCAGGGAAAGAAGCCAGGCGACCGGTCACAAGACGGTCCATTCTCACCAGCCCAATAGCCAACGGTGCCAATGTGGACTATGATGAACTGGGCAAGAGCTGCCAGAGCAGCCTGCCGGGTCTGAAGAAGACCACATCTATAGACTCTTCTGACTCCAGCCGGGGCTCCCAAAATGGCCAGGCCTGGGACCCCAACGGTGGCAGCCCGCGCAAGAGCAGGAAGGTCCACCTGACGCAGTTCGAGCTGGAGGGGCTGCGCTGCCTCGTGGACAAACTGGAGTCCCTCCCTCTGCACAAGAAGTGTGTTCCCACCGGCATTGAGGACGAGGACGCCCTCATCGCTGACGTCAAGGTATGTAGGCCCCAGGAAGCTGTTCCTTGGGGTTCCTCATTTGCTTTCTTGCGGCATCGGTGGTGGAAAAGCGTTTGCCTACAGGGAAACTGTGCTTGACCCCCATCCTGGGGCCTAGGCGGTGATGTTTCTGCAGGCTTGGTGTCCTCTTCTTCCTCCACACGAGGCTGATGTTGTACCAGCTGATGCTGAGGGACAGCCCTGGCTTGGATTTTGGGTGAGGGGCTACCAGGAGCAGTAACTGCTCCCAGCCAGCGTGGCTGAACCTCCTCTGGGGACCCTCTGTCCAGGTCCCTTATGGGTGTCAGTGCAAGAGCAGCTGTGATGCAGTTCGTTTCCAGTTTCTGGCTGTAGACTCCTTAGGCTGTTGGACACTGTGATGGTCACAGCCCTTTCCTTGCCTCAGGTGGACTTGGTCTTGTTTCTTTGGGTGTGACCTTAGGTGTTATATGAATTTTGTTGGTTTTTTTTTTCCTTTCTCCCTTCCCTGCTTTACACCCTGAGCTGTATCTGCCAAACCTGTTGTGCTGACTCCGTGAGACCCTTTGGTGTTTTAGCCCTTTCAGCACTGAACTGAGAACATTGGCCTCACTCTATTCCTCAAAAGTCCATTTTATTCCCCGAAACCACAGTTACCTTCTGCTCCCATCCTTGTTGATGGTGGTCTGTTGAGCTGCTCGCCTGAACCAAAGCTGACGTGCAGATACAGCCATGGGTATATCTTGATCTTCACTGTCGTGTTTCTTTTCTGTCTCCTGATCTTTTTTTTATTTTTTTTTTTTTTTTTTGGGGTGGGGGAGCATTTGGTAAATCCCTTTCCCTGCTGCCTTTGGAGCAGAGGATGGTGCTCTGGGGTTCCAGGGTGGGCTGTGGTTTGCTCTGGTGGAGCTTGGCTGAAGGAACGGGAGTAGGTGCTGGTGATGGGCTGCAGTTCTGGTTTCCTGTGGCTTTTTCGTGTGCGCCGTGGCCTTCGTGTACTCAGCGTGTTTCTGAGCCACCGTGGTGGGGTGGCCTTGGCCCTATCACACACCATTTGATGCTCTGGAGAAGCTCAGACTGAGCTGTGAGCACAGCATTTCACCCTTGGACTGAGAAAGGGAGGCTGGTGATGTGCGTTGGGTGTTTTGAAGGCAGAACTTTCAAGGTTGTTGTTGTTCAACTGGGTTTTGAGATGTTCAAAGGACTTGTGATGTTCTGGAGCTAATGGATGTGTGGTTTTGATGGGACCCACCAGCCTCCGTGTCCAGTTGTACCTCACAAATGAGCTGCAGGTGGAAGTCCCTGCAGTCCGGTCAGAGCAAACAGCTTCCCTGAAGGACTTGCTCCTTAAATCTGGCCATTCTCCAAGGTTCAGAAGTATCCTGAGCTGCAGGACTCTGTCCTTCAGGATCATTAGCAGCCTCCCAGGTAAAACCGGTACTACAGGGTGTCCTCAAGGCGTGGAGTTCCTTAGGCATCAGACTGCAGTGGCTGGAGAGAACAGGACAAGTTTGTCAAACTACAACAAAGCTTTACTTTCAGAACTTATATTTTCCTTAGAGGTGATGGAACTGGCAAATGTCGGTTGGTTCATAAAACCTGATAAAAGGGTAAGACATTTCTGGCTGAGCCTTTTAACTGGTCTGATCACTGAAAAACCCGATGAGTGAAGGTCTAATTTTCAATATCAACAGCTTGTGTGGAGAATACCTTATTTATTAACTTTTTTTAAGGGAGTTGTTACCAAGCCAGAGGTGAGAAGTGGCCATCCGTGCGTCTCTAACTCATGATGAGGGGTACACATCCCATTTCAGTCGTGTTTCCTGTGTAAGCTTTGGTATAAATCCCTCCTCTTACAGCTTTTGTGTTGTGGCGTGACTGTAGCTGACTGTCCCAGACCACTGTGTACGTGCAGCCCTTGCCTTCTCCGGTCTTGGTTTGATGCTCCTGCCTTCCCTCCCAACTCTTGGAGGTGGGATCCATCATATTGCCCCCCAGACCTGCTATTTCTCTTTATGCACTAGTGGAGAATTACAGCCTAAGCCATTTTCAGTTATTTAAGCTAAATGGAAAGCAGATGTCCTCCACAGCATCGTATCCTGACTCTGGGACCATCAGTAGGTACTTGGTACCCTTACGTCACCAAGTGACGTCATTAATGGACCATGGGAGCGGGCACAGGGCAGGAAAACGCTGCCTTTTTCCAGCCTCTTATGTGGCAATCGTGTCTTCGGGATGTCCATGTGTTGGGTCACATGAAAAAGAAGCTTCTGTATCTTGTTATGGGTTGAGCCTGGAGCCGTCACATGGTGGGACGTGACACTTCGGACATGATGTGACAAAGATGTGCTTCCAGTTCCATGGCAGGTGGGACTGTCCATCTGCTGGGACTCTGAACTAAAGCTGCATCAGGCACCTTAAATAGGAAGAGCAAGTGGCCACCTCTGCTTCTCCTTAACCTTTCCAGCTTTGCCCTTCTCCTTTGGAAAGCTCTTGGTGTCACCACGTTGCTGCCTTCTGAACTGGTGGCTGAGAGCTGCTCTCCAGTGGCTTAAACGGGAGGGTCTGGAGAAACCAAAAAGGCTTCTAGCACTGCCTTGAGGAAAGATCTGCCTTTGCAAAACGAGGTTGTGACGTGACGTGTCACCTTGTAGCAGTGATGTCTTGTTGAAAAATCTCCGTGTGTTTGGTGATGGTCTGGACTGGAGTCATTGGGAAGATCGTTGGCAAAGAGGGAACTTCTGAGAGGTCCCACTGTCTTTTGAGTCCTTCTGTCCATCACTGCTGACCCCTCTTGGGGTGGTTCCCCTCGTTTAGGCTTCAGAGGAGCAGGAGACTCTGGCTTTGGAGCTCTCAGACTTGCTGTTGGCTGACTTGTGGGACCTGGACCCACCTTTGAGTCATTCACTTGCCTCAGTGCCACCAAGCCCTGAGGCCTCAGTAACTGGCCCAGACAGGTTATTTTTGGAGGTGTTGGAGCTCCAACCATTGTAGAAGCAAAAAGCGTCTCCTAAAAGTGCGGATCCTGTCTCCAGAACCTCATCTCAAAGCCTCTGATCTGGCATTGCCCATGTACCTGGCTCTATGTTGTGCTGGGTCTTCCCATGATCACAGACATCTCTTTTCTCCCTCTTGAAATGTGTTTTTTCTCTCCTCGTCTGCCTGGTCTTCTCCTCCTGTGGGTCACATCTGCCTGAAACATCCCCTGTGCCTCCTGCTCTCCTTTCCCTGCCCCAGTAAATCTGCCAGCTGGAATCTGCCTCTCCCAAGACAGTTTGTTTCTCCAGGTGCTTACATCTAAGAGAAGCAGCAAACACGGCAGCTCGCTGAAGCCCAGGGGATGTAAAAGCACCGATGGGCGCCCTTGAGAGGAGAGAGTGATCTGAGGACACTCCACTCCCTCTCTGTGGCCATGGGGACAGTGCACAGTCCTCTATTTGATGCAGAGCAATGGGACATAGAGAGGAAGTGGTGAGGAACGGGGCCACCTCCACCAGGGATGGATGATGAAGGCCAGGGTGGCCTGTGAGCTGTGCTAAAAAGGTCCCCCCCATGGCAGGACAGTGACACTAGCCAGGTCAGATGACACAAAACCACACTGTGATGTGCTGAGCTGTGTGCGGTTCTTCTCCCCGTGCCTGTGGCAGTGGTGTGATGCTCATGAGATGCCTCCACCGTGGCTGTCCAAATGGGAGCGCTTCAACCTGGAGCAGGTGGGGCCAAAGATCCCTCTGCCGTCCTGCTTGACCAGGTGTCACCTCCATGGGCCACCTGATGCACTTGAGCTTGGTGATGTGACAGAGGGAACTATCCTGCACGTCTTCCACGCTGCAGGGCTGGATGTGTCCCCCCCCGTGCGATGCAGAGAGCAAGATCCACGGAGAGCCTGTACCGGAGCCCGAGGGTGATGTTGATGGTTCAGGTGGTGACAGTCTGGAGTCAGTGTGGCCCGGTGGCTTCCTGGGCTCTCCAGGGGCCACAGGAGAGAGAAAAGCTGAGGTTGCCCATCAGTGGGAGGGTTGCCCACTCCAGCGTGGTTCCTTGAGGAACCTGCTTAATTTCAAGAGCTTCCTCCATTTTTAATTGCGGTGGTCTGGAGCTGGTGGGGGGCTGTCGGGGTCCGGGGGGGAGACCTTGCTTCACCCGGAACGGGTTTGTCCCCCTCTAGCGGTTAGGTCACCGGTAGCTTTGGGACCGTGGCTGCTCCCAAACTTTAGGTGATGACGGGATGCTTGTTAGGGAAGGGTTTGTGCATCCAGGTCGGGAAGGTAAAGTCCCTGCAGCCCCGTGTGTTTGGGGGGGCGGGGAGGGGGGGGTGTTTGTCCCCCCCTCTTTCCCTTTCTTTAAATGCCCTTTCTCCCTGCTCACACCACTGCTGTCTCCTAGACCTATAGTGGGTTCCAGGAGGATGGACGGACGGACGGACAC
>QJSC01012580.1:4858-47388 GCA_003697955.1 Calidris pygmaea | reverse complement strand
GGCTCTCACCACCCTCACACCAAACAAGTTCTTCCCCACATCTCAGCTCCATCTCCCCTCTTTCAGGGTCAAACCCTTCCCCCTCCTCCTAGGGCTCCCCTCCCTGATCCAGAGTCCCTCCCCATCTCTCCTGGAGCCCCTTGAGGGACTGGAAGGGGCTCCAAGGTCTCCCCAGAGCCTTCTCTTCTCCAGGCTGAACTCCCCCAACTCTCTCAGCCCCCCCTCCCAGCAGAGGGGCTCCAGCCCTCCCCGCATCTCCGGGGCCTCCTCTGGCCCCGCTCCAGCAGGTCCATGTCCTTCTGCTGTTGGTGGCCCCAGAGCTGGAGGCAGCACTTGGGGGGGGGGGGTCTCCCCAGAGCGGAGCAGAGGGGCAGAATCCCCCCCTGGCCCTGCTGGCCACGGGGCTGGGGATGCAGCCCAGGGGGTGGGGGGGTTTCTGGGCTGCCAGCGCACGTTGCTGGGGCCTGTGGAGCTTCTCACCCACCACCACCCCCAAGTCCTTCTCCTCAGGGCTGCTCTCAAGCAGGGCTGGATGAAGGCGCTTGGTGAGGATGAGGGGGGTGCCCTGAGCTGCTGCAGCCCGGTTGGTGCGGAGGGAGGGAGGATGACACCCCGAATCGGTGTTTCCTGGGTGCAGGCAGCTGTTGTGGGGGATTAGAGGGAAGATCTGAGCTAAACCAAGCTCCTCTCCCCAGCCCCAGCCCCTTGCCTCACAGAGGGGTGAGGGAGGGCCGCCATGGCCCCTGGGCCACAGCTGGACACCGGTGGCACATGTCCCCTCTCTCCCCGTGTCCCTGCCGCTGTGGGGAAGGGCTGTGTGGTGGCCCCTTTATGGGGGCCACCTTTGGGGACCTGCTGGAGCCCCCAGGGAGGGGAGCAGCAGGTTCTCCTGTGACAGCTCAACCTACAGCAGCTCCTGTGCACCCCCATGTCCCCCCCCCCGGCCACAGCACGGGCAGGAGGGGTCACCCAGGTCCCCTGGGGCCAGGAGGGGACTTGGCCAAATCCTCTCCCCTCCCAGCAAACGCCCCAGGACAGCTCAGTGGTGCCAGGGCTGGAGACCGAAATGCTGGAGTTGCAGAGCTCAACAACACCCAAGGGGGCTCCAATCCCCTATGAAAGAGTTTGGGAAAACACCTTTTGGGATTAAAATGGGAATTTGGATGCCCAGGGGAGGCTCCAGAGCTGCCTCAGAGACCAGAGACTCACCAGCCCTATGGCCGGGGGGCTCAAGTGAGGAGACAGACTGACAGACAGACACAGACCAGGACACAGGAGACGGTGAGGATCCCGTGCACCTCCTACAATCCCAGCTCACCCCTTTTATCAACCACTAATTGTGACTGCTCCTGCCTGATTTCTACCCTCTCCTCTTGCTTGGCTCCAACAAACTCCTGCCAGAGGGCAGGGATCAAACTCCCTCCCGGGCGGGGAAAAGCCACGCAGCAGCTCAGATAATACTAATGAAGTCCTTTTGAGTACAAATATTCCACCAGGAACTGGCAGAATGCATGATGCGAGCACGATGGCACCAAGCAAATGTATTAACAACAGAAAACCTCACTGGATTATGATCTTTTAACCACTGGCAAGAGGGAACACACCTCCATGTCTGGAGTTTAAGAACAAAACCACGGAGCAGCCGTTTTAATTGTGCTCAGGACTGGACCTGAGGCGAAAAGAGCAGCAGCAGAGGTGAAGAATTAACTTGCTGCCACCTCTTGCCACAGGGGGCTCAAAGCCTGGAGGGTTTAGGGGACAACGGGGGACGCTGCAGCCCACGGACCCCCAAAAGGCAGGTCCAGCTTTAACCAGAGACCCTGGGCTGCGTGGCGGCAGCACAGGAAACAAAGAACAGGAGTGAAATAAGTATCGCTGGAAGTAATTTTCACTGGCTTGCACATTCTCCCAGTAATATTCACTTTAGGAACGTAAAACTGCGCGTAGGTTAATTATTTTCCTCAAGCTGAAATGTGTGTCGTGACCTAAATCCGGTGGGGAAGAGGCCGCGGTCGCTGTCGCTGCCACATCCCGGAGAAGACTCCAGAGACTTTCCCTTCAGTCCACGTCCAAAGGATGACAAGACTCCCTTTGGTCCTTGTCTCAAACCTCCGTGTATTCTATCAGACATGTGTTAACATTACAGCAATGGAATCTACGGGGAATAAATAGATTTGTCGTCTTCTAAAAGTTCTCCTGCGCAGCGTTACGCTGGGAAGGGCTGAAGGTCCTCCAGGCCTGGTTTGGGTAAGAGGCCACCACCGGCGTAAGGACATACCGCGTCTCGCTCCTCCGGCCTTGGGACATTTCAGCTCGGGGCCAACGTGAACCAGGAGAAGGAGGAGAATCATCACTGGTATTGTCTGTAGTCGCCGGTGAACGGAGAGGGCTGCAACTGGGAGGGGTCTTCTGAAAACTGAGGGCCTGGGAAGAAGGCGAGGGCAGGGGGGGGAAAAAAAAGGCAGATGATAAATACCAAAAGACAGGAGATTCTTCCCGCTCCCAGCACGAAAACACATTCGCAGCATTTTTAACAGAAAGCCCCTCTAGAATTAACGAAGCCAATAACAAGACTTTATATTTGGTGGGGTTTTTTTTCATTCAAGAGCTTTTTGCATCGACGGAGCCTCAGTCCAACGAGGCCCATGCTTTTATCTCCTTTATTAAGAGGAAAATGAATCGGAGCAGCGAGAAGGAAGCATTTTCAGTCACCTAAAGGAGCTGAAACCTATTCCTTATTGCCCTCCAGTTGAACTTAGCCACTCTGGAAAGGTTTACCCACCGTAACTTGCCCGACAATAAAGCAAGCCAGTGAGACGGAACAAATCATTGCGGAGTCAGCTTCCCGACTCCTCTTGCTGCCGTTCTGCTGGAGGGAAGCAATACGTTTACTGTGTGCCAATCCCAGAGAAGAAATCCTAACAGATAAATGACACCCTTCCTCTAAAGCAGCTTCATTTTAAAATGTCTCAGCACGAAGACCAGAAGCTCTTAGAATTTTAAATGGAACAGAGAACATCAATCAACAAACCCGAGAGGAAGCCTCTCAGGAGTCAGTGGCTTGTTACTAATCCTTTCGACTACTCTTTTTGGTCAGAATTCCTCCCAAAATAAGCTGGGGCGAGAGGTAGGGAGTATTTTGTGACATGAGTAGTAACACAAATGGTTCCTGACTTGGCTGACACCCCAGCTTACATTAAAAAAACACAAAAGGGATCTAGTTTATGAAGAAGTTCAGAAAAAAAATGCCCCCACCCCCCCTTTGAAATGTTTTATCTGTTATTTGTCCACTGATCTCCATCAGCCCATTTAAACCAGTGTCTATACTGGGACACAGACCACAGCAGGCCCTTCCCCACAATCTGCTGCCTGCTGTTCCCTCACACCTCCTGTGTCACCCTCCATCGACTAAACTCCTGCTGCCACCGCCTGCCAAGCTGTGGGGCGGCCCCAGGGGACGGGGCAGGACGGCAGGGACGTCCCTGCTTTCAGCCCTGGGTCCCCAATTTCAGCCCCACAACCTCCAGTCGCCCACTGGGACGGAGCTGATGATGCTCTGGGCTCCTCCTGGGCTTCCTGCAGCCTCAGAAGCTGGTGGAGCAGCCGTGCTCCACGGTGAGACTGAGGTCGGTGAGTAACGGCTGCGCTACAAGAGCCTTGCGACACCGGAGGTCGATGGTTCCTCACCGTTCGGGAACTGTGTGGAGGCAAATCTTGTTAAGAGAATCCCAGCTCCTTCGATTAAAGCCAGGAGAATTCCTCCCATGGCGGCAGATCCGACCATGGCAACGGGGCCATCTGAAAATAAAAAGCACAAAACAACACTTTTTTTTTACTTCTTTGGTGCATTATTTTGCATATTATAGCTCTCTCCCTTCAGTTATCATCTCCCCTATAAGCAGCCTCTGAATTTTGCATCCATTAAGCCTCATTAGCATCACCAACAGAAGGATAATTACTGGGCAACTCCCCTCCTCTTCCTCAAGGAAACAAAGGAACGGGGTAATGTCTGAGAACATCATTATTACTTTCATAAGTGTGCCCAGGTGGCCCAGAAGGCCACCAGCATCAGGAACAGCGTGGTGAGGACTCGGGAGGTGATTGTCCCCCTGGACTGGGCACTGGTGAGGCCCCACCTCGAGTGTGTGTCCAGTTTGGGCCCCTCGCCACAAAAAAAAAAAATACATTGAGGGGCTGGAGAGGGTCCAGAGAAGGGCAACGGAGCTGGTGAGGGGTCTGGAGCACAAGGAGAAGGGGCTGGAGAACTTGTGAGGAGCGGCTGAGGGAGCTGGAGAAAAGGAGGCTGAGGGGAGACCTCCTCGCTCTCTCCAACTCCCTGAAAGGAGGGTGTAGCCAGGGGGGGTCGGTCTTTTCTCCCAAGGAACAGGCGATGGGACAAGAGGAAACGGCCTCAAGTTGTGCCGGGGAGGTTCAGATTGGAGATCAGGAACAATTTTTCCACAGAAAGGGTTGTTAAACTGCCCAGGGAAGGGGTTGAGGCACCATCCCTGGAGGGATTCAAAAGCCGGGTGGACACAGTGCTTAGAGACATGGGTTAGTGATGGTTTTATCAGAGTTGGGCTGATGGTTGGACTTGATCTTGAAAGTCCCTTCCTACCCAGACAATTCTATGATTCTATAAGCACAGGACAAAAGTTTCAGATTATCTTTCAATTTCCCTGAGCAAGTAAATTCCAATTTGGGTATCACAGACTGTTGTTTCGCTGTAACGATGAGTATATTTAGAAAACAGAAGTTTTTCAATTAACGTCCTCCCCAGTGCTCAGGTTCTTACTTCTGGCAGCCAATATGGCTCCGGTCAGGGCCCCGCTTGTGATGGAATTCCACGGATCTTCTTTCCCTCTCATTCTGACCATGCTGCAGTCAATCATGGAGAAGAGCCCTCCCCAGACAGCAAAGCTACCTGTTAGAAAATAAACAAGAAACAGTTTGGAGAAAGCAGTTTGGAGCCAGTCGTGCTGCAGCCACGTAATCAAGAGAAACTGCTGGTCTCAGACATGGAAGTACACACAAACTCCCAAAGAACCCAAAATAAATTAAAATCAAGACTGAGAAAAATTCTCAACTTGCGGGGTGGCACACAAATTACACATATTTTATATATAATCCTACTAATTTATAGTTAATGACAAGAAGCTTAACAAACAGTGATCATAATGGAACTTCCATTCCAATAAAGCCAGATTAGCCCAGGGAACTTTCAAATTTTTCCATTTCTAAACATATTTCCACATAAAGAATGATGCAGAGCAATTTTGCACCATATCCTAATCCAGTCCTGCCCTGGGCAGGGACACCTCCCACCAGACCAGGTTGCTCCAAGCCCCCTCCAACCTGCCCTTGAACCCCTCCAGGGATGGGGCAGCCACAGCTTCTCGGGGCAACCTGGGCCAGGCTCTCACCACCCTCACAGCAAACAAGTTCTTCCCCACATCTCAGCTCCATCTCCCCTCTTTCAGGGTCAAACCCTTCCCCCTCCTCCTAGGGCTCCCCTCCCTCATCCAGAGTCCCTCCCCATCTCTCCTGGAGCCCCTTGAGGGACTGGAAGGGGCTCCAAGGTCTCCCCGGAGCCTTCTCTTCTCCAGGCTGAACTCCCCCAACTCTCTCAGCCCCCCCTCCCAGCAGAGGGGCTCCAGCCCTCCCCGCATCTCCGGGGCCTCCTCTGGCCCCGCTCCAGCAGGTCCATGTCCTTCTGCTGTTGGTGGCCCCAGAGCTGGAGGCAGCACTTGGGGGGGGGGGGGGTCTCCCCAGAGCGGAGCAGAGGGGCAGAATCCCCCCCTGGCCCTGCTGGCCACGGGGCTGGGGATGCAGCCCAGGGGGTGGGGGGTTTCTGGGCTGCCAGTGCACGTTGCTGGGGCCTGTGGAGCTTCTCACCCACCACCACCCCCAAGTCCTTCTCCTCAGGGCTGCTCTCCAGCCACTGGGTTTGTGCTTGGGGTTGCCCTGACCCAGGTGCAGGACCTTGCACTTGGCCTGGTTGAACCTCATGAGGTTGGCACGGGGCCACCTCTCCGGCCTGTCCATGTCCCTCTGGATGCCATCCCTTCCCTCCAGCGTGTCACCACACCACACAGCCTGGTGTCACTGGGAAACTTGCTGAGGGGGAACTCAGTCCCACCGTCTGTTAACCCTGGCTTATCACACCATGAACAGAAGCATCTTCCCTCCCAACCTGAACCAATCCTGGATGCAATCAGAACCACATTTACCTCCTGCCTGGACTCACAAACCCCCCTGATCTGCCCCACAGCTCTCATCCCACGTTATGTTCCCAAACTGGGTTATCTACCAACAGGCAACCACAAAATGAATTACCTCCCAGTTGTGGAGCTCTTGTTTTAATGGCTGTCAAACTTCCCCGCAGCCGGTGGTTCACACCCTACAATAAAAGAGAAATGACAGTTAAAAGAGTGAAGACTCAGACAATCTGTAGAGAGCAAAAACTTGCCACAGGCCTGACATATTTCTAAGTGCCCTCAAGAGAGGAGCTTAGCTTTCAGGAGCTGATAAAAACCATTTTACACATCGCTTAGTATTTACCACTCCCTCATAATGCACCCATCAACTACAGAAATGAATCACAGCCATCAGGCATTAAATAATTTGAGTGTAAAGTCTGAGTGGTCTACTGGGGACTAAAGGAGACATTTCTCATTTCTCTGCTCCGATCTGCTGCCCGGTCACCTCATGCAGTTGGCACAGGAGCCACCAGCAGAGCATGAGGGGCAGGAAACCATGGGGAGGAGACTCTGTGGGGAGAACAGGGAAATCCACCCAACAAGAGCCCCACGGGGCCGTGCGAGAGGAAACCCCTTCTGTTATATCACATTTCCATCAGCATTTCATCTATTTTAGTACAAGCCTCTCTCAGATCCCCACATCCCCGGAGGGCTGGGCTGGGCTGGCAGCAGCAATCTCACTGGTTGTCCCCAATTTAGTCATTTCTGGTCAGGTGGAGGATTTAATCTTTGTCCCGTCAGCCCAGTCTCGGGAGCTAAGGGAAGTGAGGAATTCAGCATCTGAACGTGGTGCTGAGCCTTCCAGAGTCTGATGCTAAACACGTCACCCAGGACCCCACAGAATTATCACTTGGGACTCTCCTATGCTTTAAGGAGATTTAAAGAACATACACCAAGTTTTATTTTTGATACAAGCACTCAGAAGAGCAAACAGGTTTATTTAGTAAGTCTTAAGCAAAATTAAGAATATAGTTAAGTCTATAATCCTTTTCAATTTAATTGTCTGCAGGATCTGACTAGTTTGGAAACAGTTATTTACTTACAAAGTTATTTACTTACAAAACTTACCTCAAACCGATGGCTTATTAAGTGTCACACAAGTAACACCAAAAAACTTGACAAAAATCCCTTTTTTTGCCAGAGAAAACCTTTTAAAACTTCCTAAAATGTTTTAAAAGGTTTCTAGTCAAAATTTGGCAACAGAATCCTGAAAGTGAAAACTGACTTGAGCATCAGCTCAACTTCAACTTTCACGCTGACACACACTTCTGCATTTAAACAAAACCCGACTATCAAAAAAATCTAGTTAATAAAGAATGTTAATAATTAAACAAGAGATTAATTAAAGAAAATAATGCCCCTTAATATAAATCTGAAGGAGAAAAGATTCTTGCTTTGTGTCTTTCCATTTGTGAAAAGGGAGGGAGAGGGATGGCCAGAGCAGGAAGAACAGCCCAGGCTCCACGTCTTTATGTGCAGACGGAATCAAAGGCAGAAGATCAGCCAAAATGGAAATATTCTGCTGCACCCTCCACTTCCCCATCCCGAGGGAGATGTCCCTCAGCCAGGGTGCCACTGGTGCCACCAGATCAAGCAGGGAAAGCAGAACTTCTACCCAGAAAGACGAAGGAGCCATCTGGATCCTGAGTCGGTCACCAGATGTATCCCCCTGCTTTGGGTTAATGACAGGCAGGTCATTAATCACTCCCACTCCTGGCACAGGGATGATTTCTCCTCTACCTTCGGCTGGCCAGACTCACTGCTGATGGGGAGAGAAAGCAGGACGCGCTCAGAAAGTGCTCTCAAATGGTTTTACTCACCACTGGGGAATTCCTGAACCCCTTGATAGCTTGGAAAATGCCACCGCCTATCGCTCCCATCGTGAAAGCACCTCCGCAGTCATCCACTATCCTCCAGGGACTAGAAAGGAAAATAAAGACAGAAACGCTAAATTTCATCACTTTAAACCATACAAGTAACAGCAACGGATTCACCACTCGAGCACTGAGCGTAACTGGAGTGAAAATCAAGCCTGTGCTGTCTCACACCCAGCGTGCTGAGCAGACACCACCAAAACACAGGGAATATTACAGCAAAACAAACTCGAGGTTTGCCAAGAATCTATCAACCCGGCTCCCTTGAGTTCCCTTTCTATATCCTCCCTGAGCTCCCTTTTTATATCAAATACAGAGAAGAATTGCCCGAACTCACTCAAGGCAGAAAGACCTATTTCCACCATGGAAAACTTCTGCAGAGTTCTGGCTCTGCCCTACTTACAGAGCATAAATAGCTTCACGTTTATTGTTCTCATTTTCCTCCTGACCTACGGAAAACTTCCGTGGCAAATTAAACGAGACTTGGTTCACAGCTGGCACAAAACACCGCTTTCCTGGATTACTCCTGGTTTTCCTTAGTTCTGGTTATGCAAATGAGAGGCTTCAAAGTCATCTTTTGTTAAAGGGAAAGGGTTTTTTCCTGGTGCATCCTGGATCTCTGAAATTCACTCGACCAAAACACAGACGCAGTCAGAGACGGCTGCGATTCCTGCCTCCGACGACACCGAGAGTCCAATGTTTCCGACCAGCGCGGAAAAGCTTTGCAAGGGAAAGAGCAACGCCCTCACGGCAAACGCTTTCAACACCAGCGAGATGAGCTTTAATTTGGGGTTCAAAATCCGTTGCCCAACACTAGAACTCTCCGCCACCAACCTAACTCCTAAACCAGGTGAGCACTAACCTGGTAATTAACCTCTGTTGCCACTGCTGGTAATTTCGAAGCACAAAATAACAAAGCTATTGTGTTTCTTTCATCTTCTACCAAAATCTTACAGCAGAAGCCAAGCACTCAGGTGATTATAACTCCTGCGCTGTCAATAATCAGAAAACCGAGCAAAAACCAGATTACGACACCGCGCAGGGTGACAGAACTGAACTCTGTGGCACCCTCACGTTGGCAAATCACAGCTACGAGCATCCACGTGCATTCCCCATCGCACTCTGAATTTCACGTTTCTGTTCACGAGGGCTCCTCATAGCACCCAGCTCCTCCACAGAGTCACAGAATGCTATGAGGTTGGAAGGGACCTCTGGAGATCACCCAGTCCAACCTCCTGCCAGAGCAGGGACACCCAGAGCAGGTCCCACAGGAACGTCTCCAGGTGGGGTTTGAAATGTCTCCAGAGAAGGAGACTCCCCCACCTCCCTGGGCAGCCTCTTCCAGGGCTCTGCCACCCTCAAAGTCAAGAAGTTCCTCCTCATGTTGAGATGGAACTTCTTATGTTCCAGTTTGTGCCCGTTTCCTCTTGTCCTGTCCCTGGGCACCACTGAAAAAAGACCAGCCCCATCCTCCTGACACCCACCCTTGAAGTATTTATAGGTGTTGATCAGATCCCCCCTCAGCCTTCTCTTCTCCAGACTAAAAAGCCCCAAGTCCCTCAGCACCTCCCTATAAGAGAGATGCTCCAGGCCCCTCATCATCTCTTTAGCTCTTTGCTGTGCCCTCTCCAGCAGCTCCCCATCCTTCTGGAACTGGGGAGCCCAGGACTGAGGGTACATCTGTGCTGATCCCTTTTTAATCTGCCACTTTCCTACTCCACAGAACATGCTAATCCTCTTCTGCTGTGAGGAGTGACAAACACTGTCTCTTTTCCCCAGACCCCTCGCTATACTGCGTATCTTGTCACGAGGATTTTCATTTTGGTTTTTTTTTTGAATTCCTGCAAGTAGATCCCAAACTGGCAGTCCCTCCTCCTACACCTTCTCCCAGGCTCCTCACTTCCCTGACCTACTTCTGCATCCCTCCCTCCCTCCGCAGCCACTTTAACGAGAGCGTGGCCAGCTCTGCACGCCTTCCCAAGGAAGGCAAATTGCTTGTTTACACACGTGGCATCAGTTGCTCGCTTCGCTTTTCCATCCCGGCATCGCCAGGTTGTTCCAAACGCACCAGATCCCCACCCAAATGTCACCAGTGATGTCCCCAGTGACAGCGACATCCAGGTCACAAACCCACTCAGAAACCAGCGGAAGGATTGTACATTATCCCTCCTCACATCACCTTTCCTTTTTATTGCTCTGCCTGCAACACGCTTTCATCTCCTACTCCTGACAAATCCCCTCTGGCTTTGACTAAATTAAATAATTTAGCCCCGCTTCACATTTGATTTTCCTTCCCCTATTTCCTGCATTTAATGATTAGAAAAAGGTTCGAGGCACACTGTTGTCAGAGATGCCGAGATGAAAAGCCACAAAGTCTTTCTTCTCGGGGCTTTTTTTGTTGTTTTGTTCTTCTCCACATCTTCTGTCCAGATTTTGATCTACCCTGTTATGAATAAAACATCTCATCACAACCCTCTTCCTTCATTAGCTTGCGAACAGTGATCTTGTTAAAAAGTTTTCTGGAAATCTAAATAGTAAAGTGGTTTTCCTTTACCCACAAGGTCAAAGAATTTCAGTTTAGCAAATTATGACTGTCCTTCACAGAAGCTTTGTTAATTAGACCCCAATCACCAAATGCTTCCCTAGACGTTTTCCATCTTTAACCCTACTTCAGATGTCAAGCTCATTAGCTGTTACCTTTGGGGCTCTTAATTTTCTAGCCCCCAAGCCTCCGCAGGAGCAGCTTTTAAATGAGAAAACGTCTTTGATACCAGCACAGTCATTCCATGTGTCAGCTCCTTTGAACTCCTGGACAGACGCCGTGTGTATCTGAAAGCCGACACAAAACACCCCCCAGTCCCTGGCAGTGCTCCACCTCAGCAGAGGGAACAATCGGAAGAGAATAAAAGAGATGATTCCATTATTAATTTGGCACTTTCTACCAGCTTTATGTTACTGTTAATTGTTTCCCTGACTTTAAGGGGAGCCCTCGCAGCAGGGAAATGATGTGCTCGCTGCTACACGCGAGGTAAGGTCGGGTTCCTACTCCTGACAGCAACCGAGGTCGCTTAGAGGTGAGGAGAGCAGAGGCCAGGACTTTGCTTACGCCGTGGCCCCGCTGACGGCAGAGGCTGAGGATCCCCCACACCTCAGTGGGAGCTGCAGGGGCTCATTGCACTGTTTCGTTCAGTAAAAAGAGGAGAGGGTGGCAGGGCCGGCGGGGCGAGGGCATCCGGTGGGCTCCACGCCAGCTCAGACAGCCCCTGAGCCAAGACCCTCGCTCCGAGGGGTGAATCGTCCTCCTGAGCTCCACGGCTGCCTGCAGCTCTCCTCACGGCCAACGAACGGCAAGAGTCAAAGGCCACCACATTTTAAAGCATTTTAAATAAACAAAGTTGCCTCTTCTCAGCGCCGAGGGCTCTGCGGGGAGCCAGCCTGGTACCAGCTCTGCTGTAAGAACGGGCAGCACTTCATCCTTGTCGTCAAACCGTCGTGACGTGACATGCCAGCCCGACCTCTGCCTCCCCGTCAGCTGCTTGGGCCCTTCCCAGACTCCGCAACGACCCGTGCTTCTAACGAGGGCAACTGCGATGCAAACTGCAGCCAGGTCCTACAGCGTCACCTTCCAGCGAGGTCACACTGCTCCCCGAAACAGCAGCTCCCAGGGAGTTGAACCCCCCCCATGTCACTGCAGGGGGAAAGAGATAACGGGGCCACCAGCAGCAAACGGGACAAAACAGCGTGGGGCATCCCCAGCTCCCCCCCAGCTCAGCAGCAACACGTCCCTGTGGCAGGATCCTGCTGCAGGGAGAAGGAGATTATCTGGGGCCCACAGCAGTCAATCAATAAATAAAACTTATTTTACTGATGTCCCGAATTTTGTGCTCTGGAAAGGCGGAGCTGACATTTACGGAGAAACTTAAAACGTGGCAGCAGAGCAATCTGCCAAGCTTTGGGAAAAAGCCCTGAGAAGTCACAGGTCTGTATTTGTAGAGGCTGCACACCTAATCCCGAGCCTAACCTTCACTTCAGTGTTTTATTCCTACAAATAAAACCTTTTGAGTTGCAACCAAGGCGGCTGCGGACGTTTATAAAAGACGCCGCTAAGACGTGATCGGTATGAGATGCCACCAGCTCGGCGGGGCGAGCAGGCCTGTGGGCTCCGGCCTCGTGGAACTGGGAGAAGGAGGAGGAGAGAGTCACCGGGCCCTGAGGGGACACCGAGGGGACAGTGAGGGGACACCGAGGGGACAGTGAGGGGACACCGAGGGGACGAAGCGGCCCCGGCCCGGCAGTGCCTCCGGCCCTCGGAGGCCCAGGCGCGGGGCAGGCCGCAGGGCCTAACCGCCAGACCGGTACCTCCCCGCCTCAGGGAGGCTCCTCCGGTGTCGGTACCGGCGGGGCTTTGCCCACTCAGGCCCCGAGTCGCGGGGCAGCCCCTCAGCCGGCGCGGCGCGGCCTCCCCCGCCGCTGCTCCCTCAGAGGGGCCCGGCCAAGGTCACACCCGCACCGCTCCACCGGGGAGCGCTCGCCCTGCTCTCTCCTCACCCCCTTTCCCGTCCCCCCTCTCCCCGGTGTACCCCCCCCGGTCCCGGTTACCCCCCAAGCCCCGGGAGACTCTGCCAGGCCCCGCGGCCGCCCCTCACCAGGGCTCACGCGCGTATTCCTCCATCTTGTCCGGCACCGCCGCCCTCGCCCGCCTTCCCGCCTCGCGATTGGCTGACGGGCCCCGCGCCGGCCAATGGCGGCGGAGGGCGGGACTAAGGCCTGCGCCGCGGGGGGGGCTGCGCACGCGCCGTGCCCCCTTCACTGACTGACGGGCGGCGGCGGCGGCTCTTGGCCGGGGCCTCAGGCCGCCCGTTCCGCCGTGAGGCTGCCCCGGGGAGGGCCCGCTCTGGTCGCTGGGGCCCCTTTCACGTACTGGGCCCCCTCCGTCGACTCGGCTCGCTTCTTCCGCCGGGTTCGCTTCCCCTGCGGGGCCGGCTCTGTCCGCCGGGCCTCTAGGCCTGCTGGGCGCGCTAGGCCTTGCCTCATCCCTTAGGCCCGCTTTGCTCGGCGGGCCCACCCGCCCCGCTTGTGCCATTCTCGGGCACAGCCATCAGCGTGTGTCCCATGGGAGTGTCCCCAGAGATGGTGCTGGCCCCACCAGGGCCCCCTGAGGCGGGTGTGGAGCATTGGAAAGGCTCCAGTGAACGAAAAGAGCCTACAGGAAAGCTGGGGAGGGACTCCTGATGAGGGAGGGGAGCCATAGGAGGAGGGGGAAGGGTTTGACACTGAAAGAGGAGAGGTTGAGATGAGATTGAGGTGCTGGAACGTGTCCAGAGCAGAGCCAGCAAGCTGGTGAGGGGTCCGGAGAACAAGTCTTACGAGGAGAGGCTGAGGGAACTGGGCATGTTTAGTTTGGAGAAGAGGAGGCTGAAGGGGGACCTCATTGCCCTCTCCAACTACCTGAAAGGAGGGTGTAGAGAGGTGGGTGTTGGCTTCTTCTCCCAAGGGAATAATGACGGGACCAGAGGAAATGGTCTAAAGTTGGAGCAGGGGAGGTTTAGATTAGATATCAGGAAGAATTACTTTACTGAGAGGGTGGTCAGGCACTGGAACAGCCTGCCCAGGGAGGTGGTGGAGTCACCATCCCTGGAGGTATTTAAGAAACGTGTAGACGTGGCTCTTCAGGGCATGCTCTAGTGCCCAAGATTATTGGTTTGTGGGTGGGTGTGATGTGGTGGGGTGTTGTGTGTGTTGTTTTGGGTTTTTTGTTTGTTTGTTTGTTTTTTGTGGTTGGACTCGATGATCTCAGAGGTCCCTTCCAACCATGATGATTCTGAGATGTGGGGAAGAACTTGTTTGGTGTGAGGGTGGTGAGAGCCTGGCCCAGGTTGCCCCGAGAAGCTGTGGCTGCCCCATCCCTGGAGGGGTTCAAGGGCAGGTTGGAGGGGGCTTTGGGCAACCTGGTCTGGTGGGAGGTGTCCCTGCCCAGGGCAGGGGGTGGCACTGGGGGGGCTTTAAGGTCCTTTCCCACCCAAACTGTTCTGTGATGTATGATGATATAATGCCTCTGTTAGGGCTAGACCCACGGCACTCTGACAACAGTCAGAAACACAAAGCAGCTTTTATTTAGGCCTCTAATAAATCATGCCTGCAGTAAAAGCATGAGCAAATCCAGGAGGCTGGGGTCTGCTCTGTCGATCCTCAGGTGACTGATGTGTCTGTAAATGCATCCTGATGGAAAACGCTGTGGTGCCCTGAAAGTGGACGGGGAGAAGAAACCTGGTGGCACCTGGCTGAACTGGAGGAGGATGTCTGGCTGGTGACAGAGGGGTCAGTGCAGGGCTCATGCTGAGGGCTTCTGTCCCACCAGAGCTGCTGAGACACTCAGGAGCTGCTGAAGCAGCTGGGCTGACCTCGGGGTGTCCCTGGGGACACTCCTGTGGGCCGGGCAGTGTAGGGTGGGCAAGAGCTGGGCTTTGAGGTCAAGAGACTCAAAGTCAGCCTCACCTCCATCCCTGGAAAGATGATGGGATGTCTCGTTCTGGGCATAGGAGTCCTGGTGGACAATAGGATGACCATGAGCCAGCAATGTGGCCTTGTGGCCAAGAAGGCCAAGGGCATCCTGGGGGGCATCAGGAAGAGTGTGACCAGCAGGTCGAGAGAGGTCATCCTCCCCATCTGCTCTGCCCTGGGGAGGCCCCATCTGGAGCACTGGGATGAGTTCTGGGCTCCCCAGTTCCAGAAGGACAGGCAACTGCTGGAGAGGGGACAGCAGAGGCTACAAAGATGATGAGGGGCCTGGAGGAGAGGCTTATGAGGAGAGGCTGAGGGACTTGAGACTTTTTAGTCTAGAGAAGAGAAGACTGAGGGGGGATCTGATCAACACCTATAAATACTTAAAGGGAGGGTGTCAGGAGGAAGGGGTCAGTCTTTTTTCAGCGGTGCCCAGGGACAGGACAAGAGGGAACGGGCACAAACTTGAATATAAGAAGTTCCACCTAAACATGAAGAGGATCTTCTTGACTTTGAGGGTGGCAGAGCCCTGGAAGAGGCTGCCCAGGGAGGTGGTAGAGTCTCCTTCTCTGGAGACATTCAAACCCCCCTGGAGACGTTCCTGTGGGACCTGCTCTGGGTGTCCCTGCTCTGGCAGGGGGTTGGACTGGATGATCTCCAGAGGTCCCTTCCAACCTCGTGTGATTCTGTGACTCTGAGATGGTGCCTGCAAGCGGGTGGTTCTCCAGTGCGGCCGGGAAGGCAGAGCTGAAAACAGCAGAATTAGTTTCTGTGCTGGCAGCAAATGCCAGGGCAGCCTGCAAAGCCCCTGAAGCCTTTCCCCACGTGTTTGCAAATGCTCTGAGTTGTAAATTGCTTATTCTTTTCCCACTCCTAATTTAACCTTACACACTGCGCTCTCTTGTAAGGGCGGTAAATCATGGGGTGGCAACAGGCGATGCAGATTGTGCACCAAGGCACTTAATTGCTCTAATAAATCACGGGCTGAAGCAAGGGAAAGGAGCTGAAATGCTCCCCCTGCTTTAATTTTAAAGGACTCCTTGTGACTATAAGCTCACGGTCTGGGTGCTGCGATGCCGTGTTTGTCCTTATTTGAGGCAGGATGAGAGCAGAGGGTGCTGCAGTGACGGGGATTACCAGAAGGTGGTATTGTGGCTTCTGCTTTGGCCGGGGAGGAGAGATGGGAAGAGTGGAAAATCTCAGCCTCATCCCAGCCATCGTGGCCTGATCTCCTTACTGTCCTCTGTCGCTGCTGTAACTGGTCCCACACTGGTCTGACCCTCCTTAGGATGGCAATTTGTCACCCAAGTCCTTGTTCTTTCCTCCTAATGAGTGGCAGGTTAATTATATCAGGCTCAATGGTGACTTTGGTCATCCCTTTCACAAGCTGTGGGAGAGCTTATGCAGAGCCTGACCTGCAGTGGTGAGGGTCACCAAAGGGACTTCCAGTAGATCAGCTGGGGACACTGGTGACACCCCCGGGCAGGCTGCAGGAAGGCGCTCAAGGGCTTTCTGGGGTTTTCTGAATTTCCCTGCGGCCAGGAGCCAGTTCCTTTCCCGATATATAACATCTTTTCCCCATTTCCCTTGCTCTCATGTGAGCAGGTGTTTTTCAGAGGGAGGTTTTGGGTGAAGTTGCAGGTGGGTTTGGGAGCAGTTTCTCTCGCTGGCCAAGAGACCAACATGTTCCAGAGCAGCCGTGTGTCACAACCAGGGAGGGACATGTCACTTGCTTCCTCAAGGAACATCTTCTGAAATGAAAAAAAGATCAGTGCGTTTAACCTTCTGTCCTGCAGGCTCTGAAGGAAAGGGAAATAAACCAAATTAGAGGAATCCATTCAATTTTCAGTTGTCCTTTATCAGCTAATAAAAAAAAATGAAGGAAGATGGACAGTCCTCGGTGGTGGCACAAGAGATGGGGGCATGGAAAGCTTTCCCAGCTCCGCTGTGGAAGCGATACATGTGTGGTACGTGTGCTTAATCTGCCTCTGTCTTGGTTCCTCGTCTCTAGACGTGGCTAATCATGTTGCTGTGTTTCAAAGGAGCGTTGTGCAGAAATATTCATTAGTGCCTGCGAGGTGCTCAGTTGCTATGGAGATGGGGATCCTGATAAATGCAGAAACTGACGGAGCCTGGGCAGAGCTGCTGGGAGCTGCTCTGCGCCAAACCACGCCGTGCCGCACCGCGCTGTCCTGCCTGGCACGGCTTCAAAGGGCCAGAGTCAACCCATGGTGGCCAGAGCTGCTGTGGAGAGTCGCCTGAGAGTCCCCACATGCAGCCCCAGTTGCTGGTGGCCCGTGAAAGAGCAGCCATTGCAGACGTATCCACAGCTCCTCTTATTCTGGGGTGAAAACACTACATTTTCTTTCTTACAGCACTGAGAACTCTGGAATATGGTGCAGTCAGAGCAGTGCTAATATCCCTGCCTCAAGAGAGACACGCGACAGCCAAGATAAACAGCAGTAAGACCATCCACTACAAACCATGACAAGTTTAGGGTGACCCCTGCTTCTCCCCCGGCTTTTCTGCTAATGAAGGAATATTTCTGTGCAAAGCTCTGACTCAGTGTTACCTCTGCGTAGCCAGCTGTGCAGCTCAGCGGAGCTGAGCTTTGGGCTCCCAAATCTGGGAAGGATGTGAGATGCTTCAGGAGAAACTCGGAGCCTCCCAGGTCTCCTTTACAGCTTCTCAAGGAACTTGGTGTCTGGTGCTTCTCATCACAGGAGTCAAGATTCAGGAACAATGACACAGAGACTTTGGCATGGTGTCGATTATGATTTTTATTCTGTTGAAAACCGATTTGCAACCCATCAAACAGTCATGTAAGAAAGGCAGAGAGAGACAGAAAGACAATTCCAGGTTTTACTCACCGATGGAAAAATTCTTTCTCTGTTTTAGCATTGCAAATTGTCCCTGGGGCGGTCCACGTTCCCTGCCCCTGAGCCAGGGGTGGCACACCCGAGAAAGCTTGGATCTTTCCTGAAAGGAGACACGTAGCTGTGATTCCTTGTTTCCTTTTTTCCCTGCCCTCTCCAGTTGGGAAATAAGACTCCAGTTTGTTACTTACCACCTACAAACACTTGGTGGCCGAGCGCAGCCACACTACCCAGCATTTGGCCATTCCTTCCATCCCCAGAGTCTGTTAACTCAAATTTCTCTTCCAGAAGACACGGTGTTAAAGCTTTTTGAACTGTGTATCCTGAAAAGCAACCAAAAAGTGTGTTAGAGAGGTCCAGGGCTGTAGAAAAGTGGAACAAGAAGACATTCATTTGGCTTCTTCAAGCGAAAACGGCACCAAAAGGACACCCATGTGCTGAATTCACTCTGGTTCCTGTTGCCTTCAGCGCTGTTGCAGCCATGGCAGCTTTGGGGCGAAGGAAGGAGGAGAGACAGGGCTGAGACCAGGAGAAGAATCACAGAATGATATGGGGTTGGAAGGAACCTCTGCAGATCATCTGGTCCAACCCCCTGCCAAAGCAGGGCCACCCAGAGCAGGTTGCACAGGAACGTGTCCAGGCGGGATTTGAATGTCTCCAGAGAAGGAGACTCCACCACCTCCCTGGGCAGCCTCTTCCAGGGCTCTGCCACCCTCAAAGTCAAGAAGTTCCTCCTCATGTTTAGGTGGAACTTCTTATGTTCCAGTTTGTGCCCGTTTCCTCTTCTCCTGTCCCTGGGCACCACTGAAAAAAGACCACTGAAAAAGAAGGGGAAGGGGATTTCCATGTTCCTCCTGGTCCTCGGTGACCAGTGAGCACCAAGACAAACATCATGATACTGGGGAGACGGAATTGATGGGGTGAAATGGGATGAAATTCAACACAGCAACGTTTAAGGTTATGCGCTTGGAAACTAAAACCATGTTTCTTCTACAGTCTGGAAAAAATCTGGGTTGTGCTGGTGAATCATAGGAGGACTATGAGCAGGAGCCGGGCCTGGGATGCTGGAGATAAATGAAATCCTAGCGTGCAAGAAGAATGTGCATTTCCCGTCAGGATGGGGGAATGTCTGGTTTGTAACACGAGGCATAGGGAGACTCACCTGCAGGACCCTGTGCCTCTGCTCTGGGTGGGATCTGAGCCGGGGAGTCGGGCAGAGAAGGTAATTAGGCTGACGAGATATATCTTTGGAGAGCTTATTTTACAGAAGAGAACCAAAGGGCTACTTGCTTGGACTAGCAAAGAGAGAGGCCTGAGAGCAGACGGTAACTATTAGGAGGATGATAAAGGAGAAAGGATGAAGTTGGCAGCGTAACAAACAGGTACAAAATGCTGACCGTGAGGTAAAGCTGCCTTCAAACCTGGAGAGAAGCGCCCGACTGCCCCTGTCCCGCTGGGAGAAGTTGCAGGTACCGGTGAGCTGCTTTATGGATTAGGGTGATGGAAAGTAGATGCCTCCAGCCAAAGCCCGGACTTAGAATCATAGAATCATAGAATGGTTTGGGTTGGAAGGGACCTCAAAGATCATCGAGTTCCAACCCCCCTGCCATGGGCAGGGACACCTCCCACTAGAGCAGGTTGCTCAAGGCTCCATCCAACCTGGCCTTGAACCCCTCCAGGGATGGGGCAGCCACAGCTTCCCTGGGCAACCACCCTCATAGTAAAAAATTTCTTCCTGATATCTAATCTGAATCTTTTTTCTTCCAATTTAAAACAGTTTCCCCTTGTCCTATCACTACACTTCCTGGCAAAGAGTCCTTCTCCAGCTCTTCTATAGGCACCCTTCAGGTATTGAAAGGCCACTATAAGGTCTCCCCGGAGCCTTCTCCAGTTCTTAGGGCACTGTCTGAAGCAGAAGCAGGAGAGACTCGGGGATTTAGTCTTGTGCAGAAGGAGGGATGCCTCAGGGGCTTGGCGAGGGAAAATGGGAGCGTTGTGATGAAGAGCAGCTGCGGAAACACCCCTGGCAGAGGATGGGGAATCGGCAGGAGCTCTGATAAAGCAACCCAGGGACGGTGCTGGGGTCAAGGAGCCGGCGCCGGGCTGGGCTGGCACTCGCTGCCAGCTTCCTCCCCGCATCAAAGGCACTGGAATTTCCACATCCTTCCTAAAGACACCAGTCCCCACCGGCAACATCACCCTGCACCACCTCTCTCCCGAAGGACTGGGCGCTTTGGCCGCCACACAGATCCTGGAGAGCAGCGGGATGAAGCTGAAAACTCTGTCCCGGGGTGGGCCCTTTATTGCCCATTTCAGCCAAGAGCTGTCACTGTCACAGCAGAACCTCTCCCCTCCTGTAACGGAGGAGACGTCCCATTATCTTCGGAGCCACGCTGACCTCTTTAGTAGCCCTCCAGCACCCATGGGCACACGCTAGGGCTCTGCCTCCCCCACACCCAGATCCCCAGCCTGCCGGCTTGTGCATTTTTGCCTGTTTTCTCACTAGGTTGGCCCATTGCCTTTAAAAGGCTAAATGCTCCGGACTAAATTTGGTCATGCAGCTCTGCATGGTTCCCTGGAATGTCCTCGGGTTTCAGGCTCCTCTGATAGCACCATTCCCCGCCTCCCGCTGGGCTCCATTGGCTTCCCAGCACCCGAATCGCGGCTGGGTCCTGTTATTGGCCAACTCTTGGACTGAGGGGTGTCCCCTCTTTATAACTACTATATCCCGGGCTGCGGGGATTGAGAGCTGCTGAGATTTAACACTTCAGCACCTGCTGCCGCTGGGGGAAGCAGTGGTGGAGCTTCGGCTTCTGTTTTTTTCTCCTCTCTTGGGTACCACACACAACCGCAACCGTGTCTCGCCAGCGAGCCAAGATGTCCAAAGTGGCCAAATATCGGCGACAAGTAAGCGAAGATCCGGATATTGACAGTTTGTTGTCGACGCTGTCTCCGGAGGAGATGGAAGAGCTGGAAAAGGAGCTGGATGTGGTGGATACGGATGGAAGCATCCCTCTGGAGCTCAGTCAGAAAAACCAAACGGAAAACTCCCCGCCTGGCTCGCAAAACTGCGACACGGTGCTCAATCACTGCGAAAAGGAGACCAGGAAACGTCTTCAGAGGGAACAGTCCGTAGACGTAAGTCACATCTCCCCGCGCTCGAGCCTGGTTCTGTGAGAAATGCAGGGGACGTACCCGTGAACCCCGCGGGGCTGTTGTAGGGGATGAGGTGGAAAACACAAACCCCGAGAAAGGTGTGCTGTGCTGGCTGACCAGGAATAGCTGTCGTGTGTAGGGGCCGGAGGAGCGAGGCAGGAGCTGCTCCAGGCACTCTGGGAGGGAACGGGGTATTTCCTGAAATCCCAGTGTCACTGGCAAAGCCAAAACCTGTGCCGGTGCCGGGGATTTTCTCTCTGCCTCTGCTCTACCACCCTCTGGCAGGGCTGGGAGCAGAGATGGTACCCCCAGAAGGCAGCTGGAGGTGCCGTGACAGTGATCCCACAGGCTGCATTTCTTTTTCCTCCTGTTTTGTTTTTTTTTTTTCCCTTCGGAGAGCTCCGGACTCTCCATCCCTTCAGCTCCACCTGTGCAAAAGCTTAAACAGTCTTCAGTTCTTGTGGAGTAAAAAAAAAAGTTTGCTGCTTTGTGGAAATCACCCCGAGAAGCAGGTTTTTCCCCGAGCTGTTTGTTTCATTGTTCTTCAGTTAAAATTCATTCTTTTATTTTGATTTGGGTACATTTATCTCCTCCTTTGCACCTGGCAGATCCTTTAATAGCTGGCTTTGAGCTAGAAAGCTCCGTGCCAGTCCCTCTCATCTTTTTGCCTTAGTGGGAGCCAGTCCCACTTCTCTGTAACATTTATTAACCTCTGCACTAAGAATATTTGGTATGTGCCTCGTGCGTGGGAGGCTGGGAAGCATTTGGTCTCCCTGGTTTTTCACGGCAGGGCTGAGCCAGAAAGTGAAAGAAGGAGACTCTGCGGGTGTTTATCTGTGTAGTCACAGGCAGATTTCACATCCCAGGCTGGATTTGCATCTGCTGGGACAGGATGGGGCTGGGGAGGATCGGCAGCGTAAGCAGAGCAGAGGGTTATCTGGATACCCCTCCGGCTCCGATTTCTTGCCTGTTCCAGCACCCTGGGTCTCCCAACGGAGTAACTGAGCTCTGACTTGCCCGTGAGCACTTGGAAATAGCTCTTTAGGGATGTGTACGGAGTTTATTACAGGAGGGTCCTCTCCCGACTGGGTCTTAGGAGAAAACGGGTAGAAAAAGATGAAAATTGCAGTTGTAGGAGAAATTAAGATTTATTTTGGAGGCTGGAACAAGGGGTTAAATAGTTCCCCCCACCCTTCTCCACGCTGGGAGCTTTCCTCTGGCTGGGAGGACAAGGCACTCGCAGCCTTCACCTTCTATATGTGGCCTTAGCGTGGGCGGGGGGACAGAAAGCGCCGTGCCCCACGGCACGAGGGCACTGGGTTTGTTTTCCCAGCGGTGGGGCTGGTGGAAAATCTCCCCGCGGTGGGGAACTGCAGGCGCTGCGGGACAAACCCGCCCGCAAGGAGAAACGCTGTTGTGTGGGACCAGTTATCCCAGTGCCGCTGCGAGGGTTTGCGCTGGTTCACAGGTGATCCCGGCTCACAGCCAGTGCTGAGCTGGCACTGAAAAAGCTGCTTTTTCAGCCGGGGGGGAACTCTTGTGTTTGGCACCAGTAGCGATGCTAGTTTGTTTTTAACCATAGGAAGATGAGCAGCCGAGTGGGAATGGGACTGGGAAGTATCCAGGATCAGGAGGAAGGGAGGGAAATTGTCATTTTGGAAAAAGAGAGCTAGGAAATTGCAAACACTCTGATATTTGGAAGGCACCTGAGAGTCTGTGTGTGTGTTCTGAGGACGGGGATGGTGGCAGGGGATGGCACGGGGGGGAGAGGTACCCCAGGAGAGGGTCTACAGCACCAAGGTCCTGAGAAAGGAGAGCACTCCTTCTGCTCTCCTTTGAACTTCGGGAGCTTCGGGCCGTGAAAGACAAAGCAAGTTGGCTGCCAGTCAAATTTATCAGTGAAACTGGCCCAGTTAGATTGCATTGCGGTAACTGGATATGGCAGAACTGACTTTCTTCTATTTCAATCCCTGGAGGCCAAGAAAAAAAATATCCTCCACCCCTTCCTCCTTGGCATTGTTAGGAGCTGGGATTAGCACCTAGAAGATGCCGGTCAGCCCGTGGCGGTGGTGGAGCGGGGCCTTTGCTCCACCATGGGGCACAAGGACAGGATGGGGATGGGATGGGAAGGGAAGGGATGGGATTATCGGACCACAGAAGCAATTGCAGAAAGCAGCCCAGGAAGCTGATGGTTCCCTCAATCCAAGGAGCCGCAGGGCTGTGTTTTGTCACAGGATGGCATGAGAACACGGAGCCATCCGGAGCATCCCAGGCGGCTCCGGAGCTCTCTCCCGGCTGCTCAGAGCACCGAGGCCTCCGATGACAAATCCCTCTCCCGTATCAGTGGATTTCACATCGCAGCAGGCAGCGGAGCACTCGTGCCTGCCAACGCCGGCGATGTGGCTGCACACCCACGGTGGTGGCATCACCCCGGGGGTGTCCATCCCTGCCCCTCTCCCTGGACGCCTCCCAGCATCGTGCATCACAAACCCACGCAGCCCCCGGCACCCCGATTAAATCCATCGAGCAAAACCTTTGTGAGCGAGATGCAGACTCAGAAGGGAAGGGGAGGAAGGGAAGCGCGGGCACGAGGGCAGGGAAGGAATGGGAGGTCCTTCCAGCGGGACTGGCCCTCTGGACATCTGGAAGATGTTATCCTGCGTCTGTGGTGTGTCTCTTCAGTGGGGAGGGACAGGAGGTTAGATTCTTGTCCTTGAACTACAGAGAGCTTATAGGTCCGTACAGAGAGTTTATAGGTCTGTAGTTGCACAGAGGCACTGAGGATAGAAAATATTAGGGTTTTCCCAGCCCAGCTCTGCGGTGGAGCCTTGGGCTGTATCGTTATTGCTAAAACTCATTTTGCAGAGCTGGGAGGTGGCTGGGTCACCGGGTGCCGGGACTGGGGCTGGCACCACACTGACCCAAACGGCCACACTCCTCTCTCCCCACCTATTTTTCCTCCTCCCTCATGTTCTTCCCTCCCTCCTTTGCCCCCTCCTTGTGCTGGTGGGACGTTGGCTGTAAGCTGGGACGTGCAGGAATTGCTCCAAAGTGCAAAATAAGGTGTTTTATAGGGAAAGGTTGAGTTTGTGCCCATCTCATGGTTCTTCTTGCAGTCATTGCTCTGTTCTTGGGCTGGCTCCAGGCACCCCTGTTTCTTTCTAAATATTGGGAGAAGTGGGTATATTTAGAAATATTATAACTACATAATAGCACGTCTTCTTAGCGATGAAAAGGGCAAACTTGGGTAACTAGGAAGCAGTTTATAAACAGCCCAAAATAGACGTGAGCTTTGCCCTAACTTCTCCGCACTGGGAAGCCAAATTCGTGTCTTGGTGATGCATTAATTAATTAATCTTCATTTTGTATTGGTAAGGAGTGAAAGTATACCCCAGTTCAACAAGTGTGCCCCAGTGGGGCTTGGGACAGGGCCGCTCTTCAGATGTGCTCAACGAGGCCTTCTTGTAGGTCCCTGTGTCACGGGAGCCAAAGTTAAACTCATATTCACGAGCAGATAAATGATGAGATGACCTGATCAAGGCCAGCTTGGAGGGGGCTTGGAGCAACCTGGGCTGGTGGGAGGTGTCTCTGCCCAGGGCAGGGGGTGGTACTGGGTGGGCTTTAAGGTCCCTTCCAACCCAAACCATTCTATGGTTCTGTGATTTCTAATAGCTCGTGGCTCTTTCTGTAGGAGGCAAAGACAAAATGAGAGAGAAATTCAGGGTATAAACATGCTGTAAAGTTGAAAACGTGGCAGTGACCAAAGGAGGATTTATCTGGAGGTGCAGCTATTACTTGAAATCTTTGTTCCGTGCCTGGGATTTCTGTTCAGAAGAGGAAAAGCTGCCTGTGCCAGGGGCTTGGGTGTCTCTGTGGGATGGGTTTCTCTGGCAGCTGAGCCATAGCAGGAGATGGGTTTGTAAGATCTAGTCTGGTTTTGTCCAGTTCCTCCTCTGCTGTTGGTGACATCTTCTTTAAAAAGCATGTACCGATGCATACAGCACTATGATATACATCCTGGAGATACCCCCATCTTTCCCATTGGCGTTCGGTCGCTCCCAAACCCCCTCAGGGGTACTTCTGCTGGAGAGGACCTGTCTGGAAAGAGCTGCCCCATGGGATGGACCACTGCTCCATGTGAACCACACAAGCCGTGGGGCCAGGTGGTTGGGTGGACGAGCGCTCCTTAGCAGTTGCTATATCAATAGCAGGAGGTTTTACTTTTCAAAACATGCCACGAAATCCACCTGCTGCTGTTCCTGCCTCTCCATGGATCCCCACTTGACCTCAACACAGGACCCCAGAGGCTCCAAAACACTGAGCACCCTGTGGCAGAGGCAGCCCCTCCTTGTGCTCTCCTTCTCCAGCACCACCACCTTCCCTGGGAGTGGATGGAGCCTCCTTCCCTTAACATCACCTGTAAGGAGAGGACACCTGGATGCCCCAGTCCCATCAGAGTTCCCAGTCCTGCCTCCCAGCAGAGCTGCACTGATTTTGTGCTGCTTCAAGCAGGGATGGCTGTGAAAATGCAGGGAAATTGCATGTGGGGGCATTATCCTACTGCTGGAGGGGCTTCATTCTGGGGCCACTAAACCATTGCTTTGAGCAACACATGGTGGATGTCTCTTTCCATGTAATCCTTGGGAACAGCTCCTTGGAGGAGAAGGCTCTGAGCAGGAAACACTGGAAGCCAGGGTAGATGTGCCCAGCCAGGGCCAGCTGTGCACAGTGTGGATGATTCCTGTATTTTTAGCTCCTGAAGGTTGAACACCCTTCCCACAGGAGAAGTTGAGGTGGCTCAGGCAAGTGTCTTCCAACACCTTTCCCCTTCCTCTTGGATGTCACATTTTCCCCACACACGCAGGACACCCTCCTGGTCCAGGTCCCTGCATCTCTATCCCTGCTTTGCCTGGCCCAGAGCTCCTGGGGACATCCTTGTCACCCCAAGCACTCTTTGGTGTGGGCTGCATGCAGCTGACAATGGGTGGTGGGACACCCTTCCTCATGGCCGGGTTTTGATGCAGGGAGAGGGGTTTATTTCATCCAAATGCAGCACGTTTGAAGGATGCTGGTGCCAGAGGGCAGCAGGTCCCATTGCCATGGGTGAGGACTACAAGGATGAGGTCTTCTAAAAAGTCCTGCCTTCCTTTCCAGTTTACTGGGGTTGGCACTCACTGCTGGGTGGTGTTTAACTGGTGGCTGTATGTGGGGGGAGATACCATGAAAAGTGAAGGTCCCTACCAAGGAGCCCTTCTTCAACAGCAGGGAAAAATAAGTCGGTATTTAAATTTCTTATCAATGCTCAAAGCTTGTCATCTTTTCATGAAGGTATCCGGAGGAAAAACAAGCTCGGCGTGTAAATAGCAGGGACGGACTCGAGGGAAATTGCAAACAAGGGGAAAGAAGTGGTTGTATCATTCTTTAAGCATCTTACCAGTCTGTGACTAACACATATGTATTTAAACTCTGCTGTTCTGTTTATCAACCAGTGCTGTCGATACGCCAAGATTGTTCCTTCTCTCTTCCAAGAGTCCTCACCACTTCCCAGCTCTTGCCTCTCTTTTAACCATGTCCTGGGCAGGTCTCCAGCAGTCCGGGTGCCTGCTGTTCCCTCAGCAGAACATAAGAATTGTAGAATCGTCCAGGTTGGAAGGGACCTTTCAGATCATCGAGTCCAACCATCAACCCAGCACTTCCCAAACCACCACTGACCCATGTCCCTCAGCACCACGTCTGCCCGGCTTTTAAAACCCTCCAGGGATGGTGACTCCACCACGTCCCTGGGCAGCCTCTTCCAATGTTCGACAACCTTTTGGTGAAGAAATTTTTCCTGATATCCATCCTAACCCTCTCCTGGTGCAACTTGAGGCCATTTCCTCTAGTCCCATTGCCTGTTCCTTGGGAGAAGAAACCGACCCCCCCTGGCTACACCCTCCTTTCAGGGAGTTGGAGAGAGCGAGAAGGTCTCCCCTCAGCCTCCTTTTCTCCAGCCTGAACACCCCCAGCTTCCTCAGACACTCCTCACGTTCTACATGTTGTTGTTCTGCCCAGCTCCTGGCCTCCAAAAGAGGTGGGTGACACTGGAGCATTCTTTCTCCTGCTGCTTCTCCAGCAGCACCTGGCTCACGCTGGGGTGGGCAGGGGACCAAGGTGTGGGTCCTTCCACCAGCACAGAGTGGGAACGGAGATGGTGGCTCCCTGTTCTTTGTGTTACAATAGGCAGGGGTAGCCAGAATAGTCCCACATTTTGAAAGAAATCAAAGTTATCATAGAATGGTTTAGGTTGGAAGGGACCTTGAAGACCATCTCATTCCCACCCCCTGCCTTGGGCAGGGACACCTCTCACCAGCCCAGGTTGCTCCAAGCCCCCTCCAACCTGCCCTTGAACCCCTCCAGGGATGGGGCAGCCTCAGCTTCTCTGGGCAACCTGGGCCAGTGTTGAATCGTTCCTGTTTGGTCCTTAAAGGAGGCCACAGATGGTCCCTGCTTTGGGGCCTCTCCAGGGCTGCAGAACATCCCGTCCAGGAGAGCCCTGTTATTGTCACCTTGCCTTGTTCATAAACGAAAACTGCCAGTGCCTACGCTCGGATGTTTCCTTCATTCCTGAAAACGTCCCAACCCTGTAACGAGAAGGACAAGCTCCAGAAGCAAGAGCTGTCAGTTGGCAGCAGAGGATAAACCAGACCTCCGAGGCAGAACGAGAAGCAGGACCCATCCCGTGACAGATAACTGGAGGATCTGCAGTAGAGAACGGCTGAAGCCAGCGAAGGAGCCAACGCGCCCCGGGTTGGAGCTGCATTTCTGTGCAAACGGGGCCAGAAGGAACCTCGGGGCCAGATCGGTGCTTTTGTGACGCCGTTGGGAATCGGTGGCAGGAACCACCTTCTGCTGTGACTGGGGCGAGGGGCAGCACGAAGCGTTCCCAGCGACTCGCAGGACATGCTCTGTCTGGGAGAGACACGGTCCATCTAAGGGCACAAGCAGGAAAAAGAGCCGAATTTCTAGTCAGTCTGAAAAAAAAAAAAAAAAAGGAGTAAAAAGCTGAATTCTCTATTTACCTAAACCACGACTGGGATGCAATAAACCCATGGAAATGCCTGGAGTGCTCAGCTTATATGGGCCACGCTGCCCAGGAGGTTTATTTTCTGTTTATGTTGAGCTGATAAATAGACAGTGAGAGGAGGAAAAGAGCCGGGGTCCTTTACGTATCGCTTTCTTTCGCAGCGTTATGACATCATTTGGGGGCTAAAACGGTCTCGGTGACTCAGCTCCCAGCAGGACGCCGGGATTAACCGGTCGTGTCGCTCAAACCCACCCTCTGCCGTGGTGGGAATCGTGGCACGGTGGGGCGAGAGAACCTCGCTTCGCCGGGGAGGGAGTTACCAGGGCTTTTGTTTCAAAGCCTTGGGGTGGACCGGCCATGCTGTGAAGTGACACGAGTCCTGCTCAGTCCTGTCCTCCGCGCAGAACATGGTGCAAACAAGGTTTAAAACATGAAGAAGAGCTTCAGAAATGCAAGAGGAGAGGTGACGGGGGTGTTCTGCTGCATGCAGCCTGTTGGCGTTGGGTTGAGTAGCCCAGGGCTGAGATATTTGGGTCAAAATTTGCTCCAAGACCTGCTGGATGCTGCCGAGGGCTCCAGGTTGTCCTGCCTCCTGGCAGGGGGACCATGGCAGAAGGTGGCCATGGCTAGAACAGGAACCAGCCCCCTCACAGCCACGAGGTCTGCCCGTGGCAGAAAGGGAGCTGCAGTTTGCTTCCTTTCAGGGAAAACCTTCTGTTTCTGAGAACTGGAGATCATGACTCCTGGCATGCCCTGCTTTATCTCATGAAGTGCTGTGGTCTGGCTACAGCTCCCACGTGGTGTAGGAGCCCAAGGAGCCAGTGCTCCTATTTCTCATAAGCTACATAAGGGTTTTGACCAGCAGCCCAGCTCTCTGATTTGGGCAGCGGGCACCTGGGGCTGGGGCTCATCTCACCTGCTTCATAGACCTTGATTCATCCTCCCACGCTGGGTGCCCGCAGCCACCGGTGATGCCATGGGGTGTCTGTGATGGTCCCATGGGCTGGCTGATGGGACCCATGGGGGCAAGGGGCCAGGAGGTGCTTTCCATGTAGTCCCAGGAATCCTGCTTCTCGAGCATCCAGCCCCCATGACACAGAGGAAGGGAAACGGGATTTGAGACGCGCTGGGGCTGAACTGCAGTTATATTCTGTTCCTCAAAATCTGCAGAAAGGTCTTTGTGGGCTGCCCACAGAAAGCGCACCAGGCAGAAATCCAGCCTTGAGGTGGCCGTGGTGTGAATCACTGAGGTTCACTGCCCTTGGCAACCTCTGCCGAGGAGGAGGCGATCAGAGACAAGGTCTTTTCTTGGGAATATCCAGTTCAGCCATGGCAATGCCAGGAGAAGAGGCTGGGAATACAATGGATACAGGACTAAAAACCCAACTTCTAAAAGCAGATTTTATTAGAGAACCGAAAGCTTCCATTTGCAGAGGATTCAGTGGTTTAAGGGCTTTCTGGAAATGGCTGCGTGTCGCTGTGGAAGGGCTGGAGCTCTTCTATTAAAGGAAACCCAGTTGAAATGTTTGTTATCAGCCTTAATTCAGCAATGAAAGCAAAGCAAGACAGAAGTCAGGGCCAGAAGTTGTCCAGTCTCTGGAGAACAGCTCTGCATCTCAGGAGGAGGATGTTTTTAAAAGCATTGGCCTGGGAAGTGCAAAGAGACAGTGATATTTGGGGTCAGGAGGGTCTGAGCAGAAGGGAAGGGGAATAACTGGGCTCCTCGTTAAAATAACAGTAATAGCCGGGGCGGGACAGGGCAAGAAGTTGTTTACATCGCTCTGGGCTTTAGCACATAGAGTCTGGGGGGGTCATACTAGGTCTGCGTGTGTCCCAGCGCTGGAAGCTGAGGTCCTTTCACCCTTGCTTTGTGCCAAAAATCCCCAGATGTGCCAAGAGAGAAACTTTGCTGCTGGGGAAGGGTCCTACCAGGGAGCCTGTTGGGGCCAGAGCTCTGCGGGGTGTTCGAGTGTGGGGCGAGCAGGGGATGTCACGGCACCGACCCACGATGTTTGCTCTTTGCTGAGGTCACCCCGGCATGGCTGGAGGTAGAACCATGTGAGATCCCCTTGTGAGTGGGTGGGTGATACCTAAACCTGGACACGGGTGTCCTGGGCAAGCAGGGTCAGCAGGAGCCTTGCGGTCCCGCTTCCTCTGCTGGTCTCTGGCCATCCAGGTTTAGCAGCTCTCAGGACTCGGCCAAGGATGCAGCATTTTTTCCAGGAATGTCCTTGGCTCTGAGTTGTCCCTGAGTTACTCAAAACTGGCAGAGGAATGGAGGAAAGGAGCAGCTTGGCCGGCTTGTTGTGGTTTAGCTTGGCTCCAGCAACCTTCTCACATGCCTGGAGAGTAATGGCAGCAGGTACCCAAATACCCAGGAACGTCAAGTGCAAAACAACCTGCCTTTGCCCACTGGCCACCTCAAGGGACTTAGAGCCGTGGGACACTCTTGGGGGACATCCCCATCCCCTGGGACCTCTCACGTGGCTTGTGCCTCCTCAGCACCTTCAGCTGTGGTCACACTGAGGGGTGGTGGGATGCTGGTGCCTCACTCACAATCTCTGGCTGGGATTTGGGGTGGCTGGGCAGGACGGAGGGGACATTGGGGCTCCTTTAGAGCCCACGCAGTTCAGTAGGTGTCTCCAGAGGATGATGCAGGTTCCCAAGCTGTGGGTTGGATCTCAGAGTCTCGTGGTGGCTCTGGAGACCTTTGTAGGACTCAGTAGCATGTGTAGGACAGACTGAAACCCCTCAGGCAGTGATTCCAGATTGGCTTGTTAGTTATGGATCTGTAATTATGCCTAGACCCCGTACTTCAAATACCCAAACCCAGTTTCCTTCTCTTGCCAGTCTGATCTGGGAGCCCCCAGCTCACACTTCTTGGTGGGCTGTCTCTCTCTCTCTCAGAGGTCTCCTCTTGTCCCTGGGGCTCCCCCACTTCCTTGCTCTCCCACCTCCCGAGGCTCCTCCATCACTCAGGATTTGCAGGGACCAATGGAGCTTTACTGGTGGGTCTCTCTTGCCTAAGTCGTGCCAAGAGATGAACTGGAAAACCTCCTGTTGGCAGTGGGAGAAATTTATTATCTCAACAGAGGGTGGGAGAAAGGGACAGTCTCCTGGCTTATCCCCCAGCCCTACATCTCTGGAGGGATTCGGGTTGGTTTGCGAGGAGCACAGCTCTGGGTGGAGGGTCTCTATTGGTGGCCAAAGCTGCATGCCAGGTAGCCAACACGCCAAAATGGCTCTGCTGGTGGAGTTTCTGGAGAGGAGGGAAGCGGTGAGTTGCAAGGAGAAGACTTGTGGGCTTGGGTGGGCACATGCAGAAATTACCCCGTGTGGCTGAAATAATTGCTGGATTAATTAAGTCCAGCTGATCCAGTTGGCCTTAAGCAAATGCCTGCATCTTGGTTTAGGAGGGCCGTGAGCGGGTGTAGGGTGGTTTGGTTATAAGCGATGATAAACCCTTGGTGCTTTCAAGAGCGTAGGGGCAAGAGTTGTACCTACGAGGGGAGAGGCAGCTCAGCTGACTTGGCTAAATAGGCTAAATTTCCACCTGTGGGCAGTTTCTGAAGGTGCTGACATTTCCCTCTCGCTTTTCTCCACATTTTCCCCCCATATTCCTCAAGAGCGGGTGTCCCCATAACTGCGTGCAGGTGAGGACTGTGCCCCTCCGCTCAGCTGCATGTGAAGCCCATGTCCCCATTGTCCCCCGCGGTGAGCAGCAGCTGGAGCCGTCAGCCACCCTGGAGCCAACCCTGGATTTTCCAGGGGTGCTGATGGTTGGGGTGGGCCTGATCCTGGCTCAGACTTCCCCTCTTGTGCCCTTGATGCTCTCGTAGAGGGTGATGTTTCCCAGCTGGGGGATGATAGCTCACAGTTGGCTTCCAGAGGCCGCCAGAGCTGCAGGTGACGTTAGAGACCGAGTCAGTGTCAAGCCCATGGTTGAATTCACTGTTTCTGGAGCCATTTTCACATGAACTGCAGGTGCAGTTTTGGCCCCGAGATCTTTTGCTGATGGTCCCGTTTCCTCCTGGGGCACAGCGTGCCGTGTGTCCCCAGCGGTGACCCCGATGGAGGAGTCCCCATGGAGATCCCCCTGGATCTTCTGGCTTCCCTCTTTCAGCCAAGTCCTCCCCTGACCCAGATGGGACACGGTTCCCCAGAGCCAACACGGAGCTGCTGGGCAGCACGTGCTCCCCAGGGCTTCCATCCTCACGTCTTGTTCTTTAGCTGCACCAAGGACACGGCCGGCGTGGTGGGGCAGTACGTCCAGCCTGGGGATCTGGCCCACGAGGGACTCTTCCCAGGACATGCCTCTGGAAATAACTGCAGGCGGGTGAGAGCTGGCCCCTTCCAAAGACACAACATTTCTGCCTCAAACGCATTTCCATATGTCCCCTCTGCCAGGGACTGGCGTAACAGCAGCAGCCGGGCCACAAAGTGACCCTTCCCTCCAGCTTGGGAAGGAACAGATTGGCAAGTCCCTGGGTAACCCATTCTCTCCTCTCCCTCTCCTCTCCTTCTCCTCTCTCTCTCCTCTCCTCTCCCTCTCCTTCTCCTCTCTCTCCTTCTCCTCTCCTCTCCTCTCCTCTCCTCTTCCTCTCCTCTCTAGTGTGTTCCCCTTTCACTCTGAAACCTGCACCCAGCGAGGTGACCAGCCCCCATTCACCGCCCTGAGCAGCCAGCCAGATCGATACCCACCACCCAAGCAGCGCTTTTCTACCCCAAAAACGAGCTGTGGAGCTTTCAGAGCAGGAGGCGAGCACCTCCCTCCACCCTCACATCCCCACCACCCGCAGGGGACCTCGGCAGCCCCTCTGCCCCACTCCCACCCATCCCTGGCTCATCCGGCTGCTCCGGCCCCGGCCCCATCCCTCGCCCGGCACCAGGAGCGGGGCTGCGAACGCTCAGATTCCAGGCAAGAAGTTCCCAGTCTCCTTTGCCTTTTAAGGAAACATCTGAGTGGGTTTGAGGGTTACAAATGCTAACAAGCAATGGCAATGCTCATTTTGGTCTATTTAGAGGAAACGGGAAGGCATTTCAGTTCATCAAAACACTGGTGATTAATCAGCCAAGTACCAGGCTGTTTTCATTAGGCTTATTTTTAAAGGTCTGACACGCTGTGTAAAAATATTCCCCTAATAATGGTGCTGGCGGCAGAGGGAATGGCACGGGAGGGGGTGCAGCGGCGCTGGTTTCTAGGTACCCGGGGTAAATATGTCAGCGCGGTGGAGAGGAGCGAGCGGGCAGGGCTCAGGATGGCAATGGAGAAGGGACAGGGCTGGCGCTCGCCGCTGGGGATGGAGACAAGCCTGGCCGGTGGCCTGGGCTGCAGGAGAAGGTGCGCTGGTGGCTGAGGGACAGCCAGGGTTTGAAGCCCAGGGGGGAGGATGCTTTTCTCTCTCCTCTTCTGCATCACCCTCCCAGCGGCTCCTCTGCTGAGCTCCAGCTGGAGCAGCACCCGTCGTGTCCAGCCCAGAGGAGAGGACTTTGGTCACCGTCACCAGTGAGCGGAGCTTGGGCTGGTGTCACCACACGGGGCTGGCACCTGCATGGAGCCAGGGTGGTGGAGAACACCGAGAGCCCGGGGATGCGTGTGAGGACAGGAGGGGATGAAGAAATGCTCCTTCCTGAGCACGGACATTGCCTTGGGCAGGGCCAAGAGCAGCTTCTGACCTGGTTTGAGAGATGTGGAACTGTTCAAGGCCAGGTTGGAGGGGGCTTGGAGCAATCTGGTCTGGTGGGAGGTGTCCCTGGCAGGGCAGAGGGTGGCACTGGGGCGGGTTTTAAGGTCCCTTCCAACCCAAACCATTCTACGATTTGATGTCCCCAGTCTCCACCAAGGGATGGAGAGTCTTGTGCAGGCAGAGGCAAACAGGTAAGAGAGACCCCTGGTTTTAGAATCGCAGATCTGATTTCTTGCCTGGAAGTTTTTGCTCCCAATTCCTCCCCTTCTGCTGCTGCTGCTGGAGCCAGGTGTTTGCTGAGGACCTTCCCCAGCAGGGACAGGGGGGACAGGATCGAGGCAGCTCTGCTTTAAGTGAAACAGCTTGAGCTCCTCTTACCCCTTGCTGGCAGCCAGCACCTTCTGCATAACTTGGAGCTCTTTGACCACATCCTTCCAGCACATCCCAAACTTGCTGGATGCACATGATCCTACAAACACTGGTTGTGGTGACAGTAACACCCACGGCTGGTCACTGCACAGAGTCATAGAATGGTCTGGGTTGGAAGGGACCTTGAAGACCATCTTGTTCCCACCCCCTGCCCTGGGCAGGGACACCTCCCACCAGACCAGGTTGCTCCAAGCCCCCTCCAACCTGCCCTTGAACCCCTCCAGGGATGGGGCAGCCACAGCTTCTCTGGGCAGCCTGGGCCAGGCTCTCACCACCCTCATCGCAAAGAATTTCTTCCCCACGTCTCATCTCCATCTCCCCTCTTTCAGTGTCAAACCCTTCCCCCTCCTCCTAGGGCTCCCCTCCCTGATCCCGAGTCCCTCCCCAGCTTTCCTGGAGCCCCTTGAGGGACTGGAAGGGGCTCCAAGGTCTCCCCAGAGCCTTCTCTTCTCCAGGCTGAACCCCCCCAACTCTCTCAGCCTCCCCTCCCAGCAGAGGGGCTCCAGCCCTCCCAGCATCTCCGTGGCCTCCTCTGGACATTTGTTGCCTTCCCTTTTTCCCTGCCCAGGGGCACAGCTGGCTCCTTTTCCCCCGGCTCCTCTTCCACATCCTGCTTTCTGGGTCTAGTTCCCTCCTTCCTGAAGACCTGCCCCAAGCTGCAGCACCTGGACATGTGGCAACACATCCGCGGATAGATGTTTTAATGAGAACAGCACTAACGATGTGATAGCAAGACATTCCCAGCAGCTTTACTAAGCAAGGATTTGCTATGCATCTTATTTTGCTCTAGTTTCATCTTGTTTGGAGAAATATGTTGCCTTCACTGAGCACGGGATATGTCATAGGTCCTTCTCTCCAGGATTTTCCACCCTGTCTCCAGGACCTGCTCAATCCTGGCCAAAGCCTTTGCTCTGATTGGCATTGGGTGGCCCAGGGAGCTCAGGGGGGACTCAGGGCTCCCCATTGTCAAGTTGTGTGAGCTCAAGCTGGGAAGGAGAAGGTTTTTTGGAGAGCTTGGTGTGGAGATGAGGCTTCTGGCCCTGACTGGAGGCATCAGAGTGGACGCCTGTGGAAATGGAAGGGCTGCAGAGCGCTTGGGGGGCAAATGTCTCTTCTTGCAGGATCCTGCAAGAAACCTCCAACCTGGGACATCCCCAAACACGTTTGGAAGACACCGTTGGGCATTGGTGTTGGGGAACAGAGCAAGGCAGCAGAGTCCTCATCCCCCCAACACCTCCTGCCCAGCCTCCTGCCAGCAGACATGGCTCTTTCTTCACCGGCTTCACGGTGACACCGATGGATGTCACCGATGTTCCTTCATCCTTCAGGATGTCACTGGGCATCCTTGCACCACCCCAGCCCTGGGAACAGGGCGTCTCTTGGTGGCTCAGTGCCAGCGGAGGTGGCATCACCTGCTCCCTGCAGCCCACGGGACAGGGGGGTGCTGGCGTCGGGGCACCTCTGGTGGCCCCATCTCTGGTCTTTGGGGTCTGTGGGGCTGTGTGGACGCACGGCCGGGCCCTGGCATATGCCTTTCTGTCGCCTGTTTAGGTCCGTGCAGGGGAGCCAAGAAATCTCTTAACTAAATAAACAGCTCTCTCCTCCCAGCTGGCATCTGTTTATACGCCAGGTACAAACAGTCCCCACGGCTGCCCCGCTCACAGCCGGGCCAGTTCTTTCCACAAAACAGCGGTCCCTGAGGGCCAGCGGTGCCGGGACGGCAGAGCCACACTCTGCCCGGCAGGGACACCACGGGGCCCTGGGCTGGGGATGACACCGCGGCCAGGCCATCATCTGGAGGAGGAGACCAGCCCTGGCTGCAGACCGGGGGGTCTGGACTCGGATTTGGGGGTTCAAGGCAGTGGGTGAAACCATGGTGCCCTCCCAGCCCTGGGAGGACCCAGGGAGCTCCTCAAGGTGTCACAGCTGCATCTCCCAGAGGTGTTTTTCTTCCTCCTGTGAAGTCCTAAAATCCCCGTGGCAAAGATAACATTTGCGCTGCCATCCCCTCGCCTTGGTGCTTTCTCCTCCTCCTCCTCCTGCAGCCAGCATCGCTGTGGTTGTGCTGAGGACACCCAGATGAATCCCACAGCTGTAGATCTGAGCCTGACGAAATCATGGCCCCCATCTAGCAGAGTCCCAGCAGGTCACCCTCTGCTCGTCCACAGAGGTGGCAGAGCCACCTTTGGCAGAGCCAAGCCACACTGCCAAAGCCTGGCACCCAGGAAGAGCCAAGCCAGCAGCGAGGGCCGGATCTGTGTGCTCCTCGGCTGCAGAGCAGGGAGAAGGAGGTTTAAACTTCCAAACCCAGACCCAGGCTTTATGGTAGGATCCTCCTCTGTACAGCAAACTTGGTCCCAGTGTCAGGGGTTCATCTGTCCTCAGTTATCTCTTTGTAGAATCATAGAATAGAACCATAGAATGGTTTTCGTTGGAAAGGACCCTGAAGACCATCTCATTCCCACCCCCTGCCCTGGGCAGGGACACCTCCCACCAGACCAGGTTGCTCCAAGCCCCCTCCAACCTGCCCTTGAACCCCTCCAGGGATGGGGCAGCCACAGCTTCTCGGGGCAACCTGGGCCAGGCTCTCACCACCCTCACACCAAACAAGTTCTTCCCCACATCTCACCTCCATCTCCCCTCTTTCAGTGTCAAACTCTTCCACCTCGTCCCATGGCTCCCCTCCATGATCCAGAGTCCCTCCCCAGCTTTCCTGGAGCCCCTTTAGGGATTGGAAGGGGCTCCAAGGTCTCCCCAGAGTCTTCTCCAGGCTGAACCCCCCCAACTCTCAGCCTCCCCTCCCAGCAGAGGGGCTCCAGCCCTCCCAGCATCTCCGGGGCCTCCTCTGGCCCCACTCCAACAGCTCCATGTCCTTCTGCTGTTGGTGGCCCCAGAGCTGGAGGCAGCACTGGGGGGGGGTCTCCCTGGAGTGGAGCAGAGGGGCAGAATCCCCCCCTTTGCCCTGCTGGCCACGCTGCTGGGGATGTCAAAATGATGCTGCTGGGAGACTCTTCCCAGCCTCGTTGGCCATGGGTGAAGGCTGCAACAAGGCGTTTGGTGTGTCCTAGAGCTGCTGGTGCTGGTTGTGGTTGGAAGCACTCACAGGACAGGCTCTGCCAAGGATTCAGGTCCTTGAGAAAAGGGGGTTTGACTGACAAGAGGCAAATGATGAAATTGCCCAAGAGCATGAAGGGAAAGAGGAAAATCCTCTGCTGCCAAAGGTGGTTTGTAAGGAAATAGCCGTGGGGCTGCATCCCTCTGTGTGTGGGGAGGATGCCTGGAGGTCAGCGCTGGAGAGCCCAGAGCCAGACCGAGCTCCTGGGTCTGGCTCCAGACCGAGTTTGTGGGACCGAAATCCCACAAACACAACAGTGGCATCGCTCTGAGCGAAAAAAAAACGAGGCAAAGATTGCTGTTGAAGAGTGCAAATGCAAAGAGGCAGACGAAACAAAAGCAACGTTTGCTGGCCCACTAAGGAATGAGTGGGCGTCTTGGATGGATTGGGGATAAAAGAAGAAACTTGGGAGGTCCGGGGCACTCTGCTGCATGACTTCTTGGCACAGAGGGACAGGGACATCCCAGGGGCAGGGGGTGACACTGCTTTGCCCAACGCGTGCAGCAAAATCTGCTCGAGACAACCCCAGTTAAGCTCTTCCCTCCTGTGATGCCTTTGGGCACGGCAGGAAGACGGGCTGGGAAAACATCGTGCGTTACAAGGCAATAAATGCCGTGTCCCCCAGGGACCCAAAAAAATACAAACTGAGGTTAAAAGGAGTCCTGTTTCAGAGAGCCCAGGGCTGGGTGAGACTGCTGGATCAGTGGTGTCCCCTGTGTCACCGCCTGTGGATGCTCCCCTGCTTCCACATGTGTCCAGGCCGGCATGGGAAGCGCTTTGGGCTCTGGACTAGGCAGAGCATCCAGCTGGAAACCATTTAGGAAAGCTGGGAAAGCACCTGGGGTTCACGGACGTACAGGCAGTAGATCCATCCCTGGTTAAAAGGGTGATTAAAAAGAGGATAACTCTGAGGAGGTGTGACGGGAAGGGGTCCAACAGCGCAGTCTGCAAAGGGAGGTGATCGTCTGTTCGAGGGGGGTGAAGGAGGGCATCTCATGGACCTCTGGAGCCCTTTGGGAAGGGACTGGAGGAAGAAGGAGAGCAGAGATGCCGTGGGGAGCCGCAGTGGGACCTTGGCACACCTGGGTCCTGCAGGCTCTGCCTACAAACGGGGCGCTCAGGTGCTGAACCCTCCCCTGAGCCCTTTAACCTCAGCTGGGTTAAACTTTCCTCTTCCGAAGCACAACCACGGGCTGCAGTGTGGGAACACAAGGTGGTAAATCACGCCGGGGGAGATGGAGGAGACTTAGGCTCGTGTTCAGGGCTAAACCGTCCAGATTTGGAGCAGGTCGCCTCCTCCCTGATGAGTCCTGGCCGTGGGTCTGTCCCCTGCCACGGCACAGACCGGCGCTAGCTGTCCTCGTGCTCCCCCACGGCACCTCCCTCGCGCCTCCTGGGGACCTTGCATGATGTTCTCAGCAGGTTTCTCTCATAATAACCCGGTTCAGGGCAGTTCATCCCTCGTAGGTGTAGTCTAAGACCTTCCCACCACCTTCCTGCATCCTCCCGTGCACCTTCCCCGGCTGCGGTGCTGCCCTGAGGGGCCCCGTGGCTGCTCCCGTGTGACAGAGGTGCAGAAGCTGTGACAATGGGACTGGGGTGACAAGTCTGGAGGTCGGAGACATCTGTCTTTGTAACGCCTTGGTGTTTTTCTCTTGTTAGGAAAGCAGATTGAGCGACAAGAAGAAGGGAGCCAAGAATGAAGAAGAAAAGGGAAAAGAAGCTCCTTCCAAAGACCCGGCCCGGAAACAAGATACAAAAGCGGGAAAAGACTCTAAAAAGGAAGAAAGTGTTCAGAAAACGGACCCCAAAGTGAAAGCTGAGGCTGAGAGCAAGACCAAGGAGGAGAAGGCTATCAACGACAAAGTCAAGGCCATGGAGAAAAAGCTGATGGGGAAGGACAAAAAGGAGGAAGACAAAGGCTCAGCCTTAAAGAAGGATGTGGGGAAAGATAAAAAGGAGGAGGAAAAGGGCTCAGCGTTAAAGAAAGACATGGGGAAGGATAAAAAGGAAGAAGAAAAGGGCTCAGCGTTAAAGAAAGACACAGGGAAGGATAAAAAGGAAGAAGAAAAGGGCTCGGCATTAAAGAAGGATGCAGAGAAGGATAAAAAGGAGGAAGAGAAGGAGTCAGCAGCAAAGAAGGACACAGGGAAGGACAACAAAGAAGAAGAAAAGGGTTCTGTGTTGAAGAAGGGCACAGGGAGGGACAAGAAGGAGGAAGAGAAGAGTTCGGGATTAAAGAAAGAGGCAGAAAAAGACACAAAGGGAGAAGATAAGAAAGAAAAGGACAAAAAGGAAGAGGAAAAGAGTTCAGCTTTGAAAAAATCAAAGTCAGACGAGAAGGAGAAATCCCAACCAGAGGCAGAAACGGCAGCAGAGGAGAAAGAGGAGTCCAAGGCAGCGGCCACGAGCAGCCCCTCCAAGCCCACCACCACCAGCTCCTCGGATCAGGCCAAGGATGACGAAGCCTCCAGCATTTTCGATGAGCTCATCGAGAAGGTGAAGAACAACGACGCCGAGGTCACGGAAGTGAACGTGAACAACTCAGACTGCATCAACAACGAGACTCTGGTGCGCTTCACCGAGGCCCTGGAGTTCAACACCGTGGTCAAGCTCTTTGCCTTGGCCAACACCCGCGCCGATGACCATGTGGCCTTCGCCATCGCCATCATGCTGAAGTCCAACAAGGTGCTGACGAGCATCAACCTGGACTCCAACCACATCACGGGCAAGGGCATCCTGGCCATTTTCCGGGCGCTGCTGCAGAACAACACGCTGACGGAGCTGCGTTTCCACAACCAGCGGCACATCTGCGGGGGGAAGACGGAGATGGAGATCGCCAAGCTCCTGAAGGAAAACACCACACTCCTCAAGCTGGGCTATCACTTTGAGCTGGCCGGCCCACGCATGACAGTCACCAACCTGCTGAGCCGAAACATGGACAAACAGAGGCAGAAACGCCTCCAGGAGCAGAAACTGGCACAGGAGCGTGGGGAGAAGAAAGACCTCCTGGAGGTGCCCAAGCCCGGAGCCCTGCCCAAGGGGTCCCCCAGGCCATCCCCGCAGCCGTCCCCCAAAGCTTCCCCCAAAAGCTCTCCCAAGAAAGGGGGGGGTCCTGCCGCGCCGCCCCCGCCTCCTCCTCCGCTCGCCCCACCGCTCATCAACGAGAACCTGAAGAACTCACTCTCGCCAGCCACGCAGAGGAAGTTGGGAGACCGGGCGCTGCCCATCCAGGAGAAGAACTCGCGGGACCAGCTCCTGGCCGCCATCCGCTCCAGCAACCTCAAACAGCTCAAGAAGGCAAGTGCAGGGCCGCGGTGGGGTCCACCCACGGGGTTGGTCTGTGGACTGAGATCTGAGGTCATGTCTGTTGTCACTTGGATGGCGGAGAGGTGAGGACTGTCCTCCAGTGCAGGGTATGAAGCGGGACATGCGTGGTCCCAACCCCTGCCCAGAACACATGGGGTGGCAGATCCATCCCTTCGCTGAGCACGTGAGGTGGGCAGATCCATCCTTTGTACCATCCCTTCCAGGGCAGGTGGGGGTCAGCAGATCCACCCCTTGGCAGAACATCCAACAGGAGAAGACCCATCCCCTGGCAGAGAGTGTGAAAGGGCCAGATCCATCCCTTGGCAGAGCCCCTGGGGTGGGCAGATCCACCTCACTCCAGCAGCCAGGTTTGGCTCCAGGGTTTGGGACTCAAGGAAGAAGCTTTAACCTGAAACCCCAGGAGATGGAAATCCAGGAGCTCCTCATGCTTAGCTGCAGGGGGGGAAGCTCACGCACACCCACAGAATCACAGGATGGTGGGGGTTGGAAGGGACCTCTGGAGACCATCCAGTCCAACCCCCTGCCAGAGCAGGTCCACCCAGAGCAGGTCACACAGAAACATGTCCAGGCAGAGTTTGAATGTCTCCAGAGAAGGAGACTCCACCACCTCTCTGGGCAGCCTCTTCCAGGGCTCTGCCACCCTCACAGCAAAGAAGTTCCTCCTCATGTTGAGATGGAGTTTCCCGTGTCCCAGTTTGTGCCCGTTGCCCCTTGTCCTGTCCCCGGGCACCACTGAGAAGAGTCTGGCCCCATCCTCTTGTCCCCCGCCCTTTAGCTCTTGCTCAGCAGCGATGAGATCCCCTCTCAGGCTGCTCTTCTCCAGCTGAACAGCCCCAGGTCCCTCAGCCTTTCCTCAGCAGAGAGATGCTCCAGCCCCTGAGCATCTTCGTAGCCTCCGCTGGACTCTCTCCAGCAGTTCCCTGTCCTTCTGGAACTGGGGGGCCCAGAACTGGTCCCAGTGCTCCAGCTGTGGCCTCCCCAGGGCAGAGCAGAGGGGCAGGATGACCTCCCTCCACCTGCTGCCAATGCTCTTCTTGATGCGCCCCAGGAGACCATTGGCCTTCTCGGCCACCAGGACATGTTGCTGGCCCATGGGCAACTTCTCCACCAGGACTCCCAGGTCCCTCCATGCTGAGCTGCTCCCACCGCTCTTCAGAAAATCGAACACTCTGGTGACAGAGTCCTGCCCCCCATGCACCACCCAAACCCGTCCTCCTTCCTCTTGAGCCCCTCCGGCTTCTTGCCCCACACAAAGCCTTTACTGGAGAAGGGTTTCCAGCCTGGAGAAGAGAAGGCTCTGGGGAGACCTTGGAGCCCCTTCCAGTCCCCAGGAAAGCTGGGGAGGGACTCTTGAGGAGGGAGGGGAGCCCTAGGAGGAGAGGGAAGGGTTTGACCCTGAAAGAGGAGAGATGGAGATGAGATGTGGGGAAGAACTTCTTTGCTGTGAGGGTGGTGAGAGCCTGGCCCAGGTTGCCCTGAGAAGCTGTGGCTGCCCCATCCCTGGAGGGGTTCAAGGGCAGGTTGGAGGGGGCTTTGGGCAACCTGGTCTCCTTGAAGATGTCCCAGCCNCCCCTTCCCTGGGTTGGAGGGGACCTTTAAGTTCATCAAGACCAACCATCAACCCAACACCGACCAACCCACCACTGACCCGTGTCCCTCAGCAACGGCTTTTAGATCCCTCCAGGGATGGTATTTGGGGAGTGGAGCCACAGGACGAGGGGGAAGGGTTTTAAACCAAAGATTAGGAGATTGAGATGAGATGTGGGGAAGAACTTGTTTGGTGTGAGGGTGGTGAGAGCCTGGCCCAGGCTGCCCAGAGAAGCTGTGGCTGCCCCATCCCTGGAGGGGTTCAAGGGCAGGTTGGAGGGGGCTTGGAGCAACCTGGTCTGGTGGGAGGTGTCCCTGCCCAGGGCAGGGGGTGGGAATGAGATGGTCTTCAAGGTCCCTTCCAACCCAAACCATTCTCCGACTATGGATGTCCCCAAGAGACATCCCTGGAGCACTGACCATCCCCAGCAGAGAGAGGGGCTCAGCCCCACCGCTCAGGTCCCCACCCCCAGGCTGGTCCATCATCCCCTTCCATTGCCCCCCCCGGTAACGGGGTGTCCTCTCTGGCAGGTGGAGCTACCGAAGCTGCTGCAGTAGGGAACGGGAGGACGCTCCCCCCGCGGCCCCCGGGGACACCGGCCTTTCTCGTGCCTGTTTCCACGACAAGCCCTTTGGGAGCCTGCAGTGACCG
>QJSC01012565.1:732361-754551 GCA_003697955.1 Calidris pygmaea | reverse complement strand
TGGGCTCCTGCCATTTAAAAAGTTTAAAAACATTTAAAAGTGCCATTTTTAAAAAAGATAGAAAGGAGGACCCTGGGAACTACTGACCTGTCAGCCTCACCTCTGTGCCTGGGAAGATCGTGGAACAGATCCTTCTAGATGCCATGCTTGGGCACATGAAGAACAGGAAGGTGATTCAGGACATCCAGCATGGCTTTACTAGGGGCAGGTCCTGCCTGACTAACCTAGTGGCCTTCTATGATAAAGTGACTAGGTCAATAGATAAGGGACGACCTATGGATGTGATCTGGACATCTGTTAACAGGACAGAAGTCCTGTTATCTGGACTTCTGCAAGGCCTTTGACACGGTCCCCCACAACATCCTGATTGCCAAATTGGAGGGTTACGGATTTGATGGGTGGACTGTTCAGTGGATAAGGAACTGGCTGGATGGTCGCATCCAGAGGGTGGTACTCAATGGCTCAAAGTCCAGATGGAAACCAGTCACAAGTGGTGTCCCTCAAGGGTCCATGCTGGGACAGATTCTGTTTAACATTTTTATCAATGATATAGACAGAGGGATTAAAGGCACCATCAGCAAGTATGCAGATGACACCAGTCTGTGTGGTGTTGTCGATACACCAGAGGGACGGGATGTCATCCAGAAGGACCTGGACGGGCTGGAGAGGTGGGCCCAGGTGAAACTCATGAGGTTCAACAAGAACAAGTGTAAGGTTCTACACCTGGGTTGGAACAATCCTCGCCATCAGTACAGACTGGGGGGTGAGATATTAGAAAGCAGCCCTGAGGAAAGGGACTTGGGGGTGCTGGTGGACGAGAAGCTGGACATGAGCAGGCAGTGTGCAGTTGCAGCCCAGAAGGCAAATCACATCCTGGGCTGCATCAAGAGATGCATTGCTAGCAGGTCCAGAGAGGTGATTCTGCCGCTTTACTCTGCTCTGTTGAAACCTCACCTGGAGTATTGTGTGCAGGTCTGGAGCCCTCAATATAAGAAGGACATGGACCTGATGGAGAGGGTCCAGAGGAGGGCCACAAGGATGATCAGGGGGATGGAGCACCTCTGCTACGAGGACAGGCTGAGGGAGCTGGGGTTGTTCAGCCTGGAGAAGAGGAGGCTCCAGGGAGACCTAATCGCGGCCTTCCAGTACCTGAAGGGAGCCTACAGGAAGGCTGGGGAGAGCCTGTTTAGAAAGGCCTGTAGTGATAGGACGAGGGGCAATGGCTTTAAACTGGAGGGGAGCAGATTTAGATTGGAGATTAGGAGAAAGTTCTTTACTGTGAGGGTGGTGGAGCACTGGAACAGGTTGCCCAGGGAGGTGGTTGAGGCCCCTTCTCTAGAAATATTCAAGGTGAGTCTCGACAAGGCCCTGGGCAACCTGGTCTAGTTGGGGGTGTCCCTGCTGACTGCGGGGGGGTCGGACTAGATGACCTTTGGAGGTCCCTTCCGGCCTGGACCATTCTATGATTCTAAAACTCAAATTCATTCGTGCTCACTGGCACGAGCAGGGTGTCATTACGCTGCACTGATTTTTCATAGCCCCAGCCATAATGTCCCTGCTGAACTGTAACAGCATCATCTCAGTAAAAATGGTGCTTTGCATTTTAGCATCATCCTCCAGCAGATCTCCCGCGCAGCAGCGGATTCCATCAGCCTATACCCCTCACAGAGCACGGTGCCGTAATCCCCTGAGCAGGGATTAGGACAGGAGCAGAGGGACCATCCCATCAGCAGCAGCCAACAGCCTGGTGTGCTGCCTTACAGGATTCCCATTGCACTCTTCAGTGATTTTTAGAGATACCTTCCTGCAGAGATCTAAACCCAAACGTCCTTCAGCTAGCCGCTTGTTGTAGCAACGGGCACTAAATTTTCATCCTGAGTGATAGTGATATGAAAAAAAAATATCATAGTATCACATCTCAAAATATTCTCTTGGCAGAGGGAAACTCCTACACATGTTCTGAGCACCCTTTCATGGGTAATAACTCCTTAAAACCAGAGGTGAGCGCTTTGCACAAGCCGGCTTTTGTGTTCCCAAGTGCTGATGCAAAGCTTCAGCCTGATGAGCCACTCACAGCCTAACCAAGGAGCCCCCCTCCAGCCAGTGCTCAGCCACTGCCACAATCACGTCCCAGAAATGCGGTGCAAGGCAATAAAAAAAAATTAAATTCTACCTGGTTTATGATCTCTGATATCTGATATTGCCTTTCTGGTATTTATTTCTCAATCCTGAGCCTTACAGTGAGCCTTCCTCCCCCCTCCCTGACATTATGAATCTCATCTGTCCTGCAGCATGGAGAAAGTACATAGAGAAAACAGGATTATGGAGAAAAGCCTAAAATTATCGGGTCCAGTGGGATCGACGCAGTTTAGATGCAGCTAGTATTGCGGTCTACTGGTTTTTTTCCTGGTTTTGCAAAATGAATACCAAATCTGAAGGTTCATTATAGTTAATTCCTTTTTGTTTGGCCAGAAGAGTACACAGCATCATAATGCAAAATTAATCTCATTAAACTTGTCCCAATCGGCTTAATGACTAGTATGGCATTATAACCTCTTAATTCTTGTTTCAAAAATGCAAAAGATAAATTATTTTGCAAAACAAAGATAAATTATTTTATAAAATATTACAAAATAATTTACAAAATTTTACAAAGGAATAAAGAACAATGAATTATTTTACAAAAAAAAAAACCAAATGAGTTTTTTATTTTTATGCACATTGAAATTAATTTATTTACAGCATTCTGTGCCTAAAGCTCAATAAATACCAATACCTTTAGACAGAAAATGATACATTACACTAGTCTTGTAATATGTTTCAATAACGGCATTATTATCTCTACTGTGATAATGTCAGGGGAAAAAAAAATATAGAGAAATAAAAGATGGTCCCTGCCTTAACGAGCTTAGAATGTAGCTGCCCACTGATTTGTTTAAGCGGAGCAGGGTGGCTGGCTGCAGGCTCCCAGTCTGGAGTCAGGTCGGATGCCCCCCTGCCCCCAAGCCCCGCAGGAAGGTCCTTTCTTGGGCGGCTCAGCACGTCCGCAGTGGTCTTGAGGGATGCTGCTAATCCATCTGTGAAGCCACAAATAACAACTGGCCGCATCTGTGCTGTACGTTACATGCCCTTCTGCCAGCACCATCCCAGCGTGTTTCATCTCGTGGATCTTTTTTAACCCCCGTGAGCTCCTTCAGGACGCAGCCCGCTCTATGGCGTCGCAGAGAGATGCTGGTGCTGCAGACACCTCACCACCCCAGCGGTCCCCAGCTCCAAAGGGAGCCCCAGGGGGATGGAAATCAGGCCTCCGAGCAACTTCAGCTCACTTCAGCACAGATGTCTAAAAGAGGTCAGAAGAAGAGAGTTTGAGAAAAAGAGAGAGTTTGCATCTGCCTTACAAGGAGAGGCTGAGGGACTTGGGTCTTTTTAGTCTTGAGAAGATTTAGGGGGGATCTGATCAATGCTTTTAAATACTTAAAGGGTGGGTGTCAAAAGGAAGGGGCCAGTCTTTTTTCAGTGGTGCCCAGTGACAGGACAAGGAAATGGGCACAAACTCAAATGTAAGAAGTTCCACCTAAACATGAGGAGGAACTTCTTTACTTTGAGGGTAGCAGAGCCCTGGAATAGCCTGCCCAGAGAGGTGGTGGAGTCTCCTTCTCTGGAGACATTCAAAACCTGCCTGGACAAGTTCCTGTGCAACCTGCTCTGGGTGGACCTGCTTTGGCAGGGTTTGGACTAGATGATCTCCAGAGGTTCCTTCCAACCCCATGTGATTCTGTGATTCTGTGAGAAGTGCTGCTTATTCTGCTGGGAAGTCTCTCCACAGGCAAGATGAGGGGCAAGGAGAGCCCCAGTACCTACATGTCACCCACTACACACAAGCGCTGCCAGAGCACCCACCTCAGGAAACCATGACCCTGGAGATCTTTGGAGAGGTTACTTTATCACCCACATTTTTTTTCTTACTCTCCAGATCATATTTTAGTACATAGAATAAATTAATTTTGTGTTCAGTTTTGGCATAACAGATCTGATGCCTTCTGGTTCACAAACAGCTTTTTCTAACCAAACGTAACTGTGAAACTAAATTAAGGAAGTATAGTACAACAAAAAATGGTTACAAAAGACACCTGCATTTGAGACAGTCATTTTAGGCTCCTTTTATAGTCACTGGGCAGAAAACAGGCCATGATTCATGTCAAAAAACTGGCTAGAGAGGCATGGATAAATTATGCTAGAGGGTGATAAATATCCATTCTTCGTTACATTTTTCTGCAGCACAGACAAAATACAGCATTCATTATGTATTCAGTACAGTAACATCTATCAAGAGTTACAAGAAAAATGAGTCTCCCCAAAATTAAAACAGCTATCTTCATTTTTTTTGCAGTTAGAGGAATGTAGAGTGCATCTTTTCATAGTGTCAGTGGCTAATACAGGAGAGTGAAATAGGACTGTCATTTTTATATATTAATACTGTCCTAATTCATATTGTTCTTGCTTTATCTGTCTGGATCTGGCTTCCACAGTACGAGGGAGGAGGAGGGGAGCAGGGCTGTCTCTGCTGTCACCTTCTGCTAATACATGTGAGCGTCGATTCCCACCTCCCATCCGGACTCTCGTACTCCAGCTATGGATACAGGACACTGAAGAAACAATGCACAAGAAGAACATCAAAGCCCAGCTTTACCTTGCTCTTCACTGAAAGCTTTAATACCCCAAAGCCAAGAGAGTGTAAAAGCAGAGACATGAAAGAGGTCACAAAGCAGGTGTTCAATACACAATGCTTCAGCTCAACCAGCAGGCTCAAAAAGGGGAAATCAATAGGGGGAAGAGGCTCAGGCCTCTTCCCCTGCCTTTTCTCAGCTATGTGCAGACACTAATTACTATTTGTAGGATACCAAGCTGTTGCACTTGCAAAAGCCTGCTGAACCCATTGCTCTTACCTAATCCCATCCCCTCCTTCCAGCCAAAAACATCACAGGTTTCATTAGGAGAAGCAATTTTAGCACTCCACTACCTGCAGCCTGGTGGCTCTCCCTCCACAGGGTCCTAGACACACACGTGTGGGCTCACAAACGCCAGGCTGGACCACAGGAATGCGCAGCATCACTGTGCTGTACACAACCCCAGATCACACACCGCATACTAACAGGGTGCCAGTTAGGGGGCTGAGTTTGAGCCATTGTCTGCTGGATCCGAAATGCCTGAAATCTGCCATCTCTGGGCCATCTTGGTAGGGTTACAGCGGGGAACGTGCTCCCGCAGCAGCTCCGGCGGGTGCTCGCAGAGTGGATTTTACAGTCTGAGGTTGGAAGTCAGTTCCTCACCCCTGACACCCGGGTGACTCAAATCTGACAGCGCCCGCAGCCTGCCGCCGCGCTCGGCTCCGCTGCTGGGCTTTGAAGGACGACTGAACGAGCTGCGCTCAGTACGAAAGGCTGCTGTTAGCATGGCATTTTCTTTCTTATTTTACGTTTCAGGAAAACCCGATGGATTCTTGTTTGGTACATGCAATCATTTTGTTGTTAATAGAGGTGAGACACAGGCAGCCCTAGATGAATCCTTTATTCATTTTATAACTCAACGCACAGATAACAGAAAAGGTCGCAAAATACAAAGCTATCAGCTATACCGTTAGAGAACTAATAAGCAAATGAAGTGCATTTATTGGTACCCACAGAGGAAATGAGCCATATTGTTTGGCTTTTAATAGGAATCATTCAGTTCTGAAGAGCACACGCACTCCAGCTGTCCTTACTGGTGTGACAGGGAGAAGAAAAGCAATTCTACTGCTAGTCCACAAGCAAAATAAAGTGTTTTCCAACCAAAGGAAATCAATATTTCTGTGTATCCATGGACATGCATCCCATTTAGAGTGAAACACTCATGCGGTTAACTGCGTGTATGGTTGTCTCCATTTACTATTTATTGAGCGACAAGCATTTAGGAGCTTAGTACTTTAATTACACCAAAGACACTAGAGGCTAGATGAAGACAGTTGTTAAATCTTTTGATCTCAGCCTCTTTGAGCATGTTTTAAGGAAAACAGGTTGTCAGTGAACAGCAATCTGGCTATTTGCTCCTTGTCTGACCCAAGGCAGGGCAGTGGAACAATGGCTTCAGTGTTCAGGTGAGTCCTGGCCTTGGGTGACAGCCACCTGGCAAAGCCTCAGCGCGGCGAGGACTGAGATAACCTGCGTCATTTCTGGAAAGGAACCAGAAAAAGAAAGTAACAATTATATCCGTGTACCCGACTGATGGGACTCCGCTGTCACTTGTAATATAAGTACATAATAAATAGAAGTATTCCAATTACCTGACCTGCTCCTGGAGAAAGACGAGTGTTCGGCGTACCGAGGCGTTTTTCCAACCGTGCCTTTTTCTCTGCAGGCTTTGTCTCAGTTATCTGTGCTTATCTTACACTGGGACTGGATCGCAGTAACAGAAGGTAATTCATAGTCCAGAAAACTGCCCGCAGATAAAGCAAACAGTATGAAAATCAGGTGAACTGAGATCTAGGGTGGTGCCCAAACTTTTCCCAAGGTGACCCCACGAGTCTGAATTGAATTTCACCTGTACCTTGAACCCCTCTGTTCCAGGAAACACTGATTATTTCAAGTTATGGATAAAATCGAGGATTCTGATTTTAACTCAAATGTCCCGAATGGTCTTTGGGGCCTGGTATACACTACCAAAGAGCATGTGTCTCTTCTTGCTCAGTGCTGTCTTATTTAAAATTGCTAGTAGCTTTTGAGCTAGAAGCCTACTCTTCCTATAAAATAAAGACATTGCCAGCAGTGAGTTTCATTACCTAGTATATGTGTCACTCTTCAGGGCAATTTATCTCCAAAGTTGGGCTGAGGATTAAGGAAAGTTGTTCTTTACTTTGTAGTCCAAGTTTCTTCTGTTCATTTCAGACCATTATTTTGAGTCTCCGGATACCCATGCGTGGGAGAGCAAATTAATTCTCTATTAAACTTCGAAGAGAACAGGGAGCACCATCTTCAGAGATGAAGAAAATCACTTCATTTCACCCAAAACATGTAGTAGCCTGGCCAAGGACGGGTGGTAATGGCTGCCACCAGCACTGAGCAGCTCGCTGCATCGCTGTTTGCTCCAAGAGGCAAAGACCCGCTGTCCTGATCCAGCACCTCCTCTTCCCCACGGCCCCCGAGATCTTACATACTTTGCTGTGTGCAGACACAAGCACATTCTCCATTGCCAGAGTGTGTCCCTGGGATGGCAGATGAAATGTGGCAGGTGATGGGTAGAGCATCATTGAAAATCTTGGTGCCCCCACTGAAAATCTGAATACGATGAGACACAACAATCACACACCTCTCCTTTATATAGGCTGTATCTAAGTGGTGAGAACAGAAACCTGTCTCCTACTCTGGGGCTATGGTCTAGTCTGCCACTTTGAGCTTCTTTGCTTTAATAGCTTGAAGTAAAATTCCCTACAATTTTGCTAAAACCCTATACTGATACATATTGCGCCTGTTAAGAGTCAGCTTGAGATATCAGAGAAAAGCTGCTTTTCAATGACACAACAAAGCTTATTTTACAGCCCAGAAATCTGACAATACGGTATTTGTGATGTTACGTGCTTCAACTACATTTTTTAGTAGTTGAATTTTTAGTATTACATCTGATTCGAAGTTTACCTAAAATACCTTGCCGCATGTCCTTTGTAGGACATCCCACCTGAAAAAAAGAGAGCAAGTGGTTTTACTATTCTTATTCCACAGTACCAGCTCTTTGACACAGCCAAGGTTCTTGTATCATAGACCCACCCAAAATGCAGTCCAGGAGGTCATGCTTGCTGCAAACTAAGGCACACAAGGCAGTATTATCTCATGTATATCTGTTTGCGCTATAACTTGTGTGATTGCAAAGATCAAAGAGATAAAAAGCATGGGGAGCACGTAAGCATATTACTAAATTAATGCAATGTAAACAGTGTGCATGGAAAGAACAGTTTGACCTTATTTTACTTTCTGCTGCTTTCAGAACAAATACCACGTCAGCTCTGGTTAGTGTTGGAGCAGGCCTATTGCTGCATCCTCCACAAAAATTTCTGTGACCATGTAGGCAAATAAAGCACATCTAGCACTTACACATAGGGTGGTACATGGAGAAAGTCTCTGGAGAGATTCCCCTTGTGTTTTGGTGAGTCTTGGGTGAAGAGATGCCTTTAACTGAACCAGGTCAAGCTTATGGGGAAGCACTGGTGCAAAGGAGATGTTCCCATCTCTGTTGTGCTGCAAGATTCCTCTCAAAGTGCAAGGGATGGGGATGAGGATGGGGATGGGAACGGGGATGAGGATGGGGAAGAGGATAGGGATGAGGATGGGGATGGGAAGAGGATGGGCATGGGGAAGAGAATAGGGATGAGGATGGGGAAGAGGATGGAGATGGAGATGAGGATGGGGATGAGGATGGTTGCATGGGGTAGAAGTGACAACTCCCGCCAGATCCTCAGCTTAGCAAAGATGCCTGTGGCTTATCCCGGCAGAGATCACAGATCCAGGCTGTTTTAACGCGGCCCTCCTTTCTTTTCTTTTGACTGCCATGCACTCCCATAGTCTCTAGCATCAGCTCCTTCCTACCACCATGGTTTAGCATTTTCTTTGTAGATCTCAAACCACTCTATTAATGGGGAAAAATATCTCAAAATCCTCCTAAGAAACAAGGTTAATATTAGATCCATTTACAAATAGAGGGCTTCTTTGCAGCTTACTGTGATCAAAGTGAGGGGAAAATAAGAACAAATAATGGTCTGGGAAGGTCCTCTCTTACACCACGGTGGTGTTCCCGAGGGGAAGGCATCAGGTCCCCCAAACCCACCAGCACCCCACCACCATTGATTACTACCGTCTCTGCGCTCAGATAAGAACCTCAGATAAGAATGGTGAGGGAAACCTACCTCTTTTGAGTGAAAGATGGTTGTGAGCACACACATGACTCTGCGGTGTAAGGCTGAGTGGAGACTCTCTCCCCCGCAATTCACACACTGGGTCACCTGAAGGAGGTGGTTAAGTGCAGAGAAGGTACCTATCCTAGTGAATTAGCACTGCTGTCTCCAGGAAAGTCAGACAAGCATGACTTCCAACAAGTTAGAAATGTGTAAGACTTCAGAAAAAGATGAAATCTACTTGTGCCTCCTGGGCTGCTCCTCACTGGAGACCCTCTGTACAGCGAGCTTACCTGCTGCGTTTCTTCTTCTGTGCTTTTTGTGACTCGGATAAATATGCTGCCTTAATGTTTTAGAGGGTGCTTTAAATTAATAGGTACATTACTCACATTCTATCTCAATCTGGCTTGGTCTAAGAATGATTTCTAAGTTACTGGCTGACGGTGAGGCACTTCTCACACAAATCGCGGTGAATCCGTATCCCAGAATACCAGGACACTTGAAGAAAAGCCCCAGTTGCCAGCAATTTCTCCAGCAGAACAAAAGGACCAAAAAAGGCTGTCATATAAATTGCAGTGACTGCGTTGAAAGCTGCTATCATAAGTCAAGAGCAGAAAAAGGATGTATTCCAGTGACTGGCATAGAGAGAGGATCACACCTGGATCTTGTGAGCTCCCAAGGAGCTTGTCACACCGAGGGAGGCTGCCAGCAGATCTGCCCTGCTGCACTGTGAAGGGGAGGAGACACACATGAAGCTCCTTCCACACCGTCAGGCAGTTGGAATAAGTCCAAGGATTAAATGAAATAGTTCCCAGAAGATGATGTCCTCTTCTGCACCAGCTGTGTGTGGACAGCATGTCCCTATACCCTCATGGCTTAAAGAAAATTAATTCCTTTTATTACCAATTACAAACACATAGCACAAGTTGCTTTTTGAGGAGATAATGAAGTATCTAAAATATGGTCCTAAGAGTGAAGGCCAGGAAGGATGCCATGGCTGGACACAGGACTTTGAAACCCCTCAGATATCTGTTCTCATGTTTTATACCAGACTTTGGGGAGGCTGAAGCAGAGATAAATTTCTGTGACATTTTCACTGAAAGCATAAATTCTTTTAGCTTTATGCTAATGCTGAGTATTCATCACATAAACCAAGTAACCTGAGATATAATTGAACTTATTTTCTCTTAGGAGAATAGAGAAGTACCTGTGAAATCAGATGACTGACAGCCCTGAAAATTAAATAGAGCAAACTGCCTTGCTGACGTTTCTTATCCCGCTCTGGTAAAACAAGATGGGTGAGATGCCACGGAAATAAATGCATACTTTTCCTTTGATCCAGCAGTAGCATTTCAGAAGGATCAATATAGAAGGCTTTAATGCACTGTGAACACCATGAGAAGTTCAACACATGATGAACCCACAATGTGGCCAGACCCCTCAGTGAGAACATAGCCAGTGTTCCTTTGTGGTGAGGTCTTGATCCCAGTTCAGGCTCTGGACAACCAACCCGCTGCTCTTTGTTCTGTTATGGACCTGTCAGTCACCCAGGCTGCATTTTTTGAGCATTTACAGGCGCACAGGAATATCTCCATTGCAAGTCCAATGTAGGACTTTGATCTTCCTAAGATCTCCCTGGTGAATGTGGTAGGGCTGCAGGGGGACAGCACTTGAAGCAGGTGCCTGCCCACTGCCTGCCCCGGGTCCCTCCTCAGCAGCTGCTTCTTCCAGGCTCTGCCCCTGCCAGATCACCCAGGCTCTCCCAGGCTCCCAGGAGGTGGAAGCCCTTGCCAACAGATGTTGTACCTCTTGCCAGCAAGCAGGAGAAACAAGTGGCTCCCGGATCCTGATTGTACCCACTCAGATCCTGCCTCCCTCATATTCCTCACCGCTCGTTAACCCTCTCATTTGCCCTTGCTACAGCCCGGACCACCAGCGTGTGCCCCAGCTGGCACACCAGGAGCTTCACGTGGACGCTTCTTCAGCTCAGCAGGGGAAACCTGGTGTGTCAGTAAAAGCCAGTTTCTGTACATTGACTTCCTGAAATAAATACATACTCCTTCAAATGTGCAAATTGAGTTTAATTTCAATAGCAAGTGAAATGCCCAAGTCGTTCCAGGTCTAAGTCTTGATGGTGCAGCAGTCTGCCTTAACTGTGGCATCTTTGATGCCGAAGCATCTTGCAGCAAACTCTCACATTCGTAAAAGACAGAAATTATATCCATGCTGCTCTTTCATAACAAGCTTCAAACTAAAGCCCGTAGGTAAGCCATAGGGAATCAACATATGCATCCATATGACACATTAAAGCTGTAAATACACAGCACTGGTTAGGATCTCCAGTTTCACCTGAAGAGCAGCAAAAATGAGTTTAGAAGCACAGAACCTCATAACCTCCACCTTGCCAGAGATGACGGACCTGCCATCCGGCCTTAAAAAGTGACGACCAGTAAAATGGGCAATCATGGGGTACTGAGGAAATTCATTATCCACTTCTCACTTGTATTCTGTCAAGCAAGCCCTGACTTAGCATATGGACTCTTCCCTGGTCTGTCCTGAAGCTGAAAGGATCAGATTTAAACTTCTAACTGGAAGTGACAGTAGAATCACTTGAACACACAACAGCAGGTTCCCAGTTCCAAAGCTGCCTTTTATTTATGTAATTTCAGATAAACCATTTCAAAATATCCTTGTCGTTCTTAAGTTTTAACCTGATGGTTATAAAGGGGCAGTTTCATCTGAACTGACGAAATCTGCTCTATTTCTTTGCTCATTTGCACATATTTTTGTGGCAGCCTTAAAGCTGCTAGACCGTGCCAGATATGCAAAAGCAGCACAGCACAGCACACCACTGCAGTAATTGTGCTCTCCCAGCATGATTTAAAACACTGATACCAATGTAGACCAAGATAGAAAAGACATAGAACAGTTTATCTATTTTTAAAAGTCTTGTTCAAATCGCCAGCTTCCTAGCGTATAGTGTGCTCTAGACTGATAATAAGCAGGAATTTCCACAAGAGCTGATGACACCCTGTATGCTCCAAAGTCACTTGTGAAATCCACAGGATCCGTGTATGTTGACAGAACCATACAAGCCACATGTGGCTGACCAATATCTCAAGCAGCCAGATATTTTTTGGCAGCCTGCACGTATTCTAGCTGTTAACATCAGGGAAAAAAAAGCAAACTACTTTCTCTCTGGAGGCTACTTCTTAAAGGAGTCTTTGTAAAACAAATGAGGTCATTCAGGAGCAAGCTAACAGGAGATGGCCTAAATGATAAAGTCTTTCTGAGGTTCCTGAGCAGTGTATCTGGAGATATCTGTGCTAATTTTTGGGTTTGGCTTATGGGCTTGATTATGGATGTGGGGCCAAGATACGATCTGCCATTGAACTCGCTGCCTGTCTGTGCAGAGCCAGCGGACCCACAAGTAAGACTGCTCAAGTGTTCAGAGAAGCTACGAGATGTGGGGGCACAGGGATGCCTGGGAGGAGCTGGCATCTCAAAGAGCTGACCTGTATGGTCAATTCAGTCTCTGCAACCCCCAGGTAGATGTGAGCACAGGATCTGAGCCGTCAACCCTCCCACATAGAGCTCACTGCCCTCTCCGGGCTCTAGACATCTGCTAGAGGAAAGCGGATGGCCTCAAGGGCAGGCTGTAACAGTCCAGCTGCCATCGCAGTTAAGCAGGACCAAGCAGGGGAACAAGTTATGGGAAGAGGCACAAGATGAGGGAGTGCTCTGAGGCAGACGAGGGTAGAACCTAAAGTTGTAGAGAAGCAGGTGTTCCGAAAAAAGAAATGGAGATTTCCCCATACACATTTCTGATACCGTCATGGGGCACATCACAGTGCAAATACGGAGAGTTTCTTCAATTTGCCATGTAGGGACACTTGCTTCCAAGAAGCTCTTCTGTTCCTTGGGTGTGATGACCTTTGGTTAAGGTAAGGAGATAGATACACCATTCAGTTCTTCATCTCGCTTTCCTTCTCTTCACAGCCACTTGGTGTGAAGCCACAGCCTGGCTATCCGCAATCCCAAAAGGCCAGCACGAAAGAAAATCCTGTATGTACCTGTTGTTTCATGATAATAATTTTTCCCATTGGGTATCACAACCCATCAGCCTAACCTGCCCAAGCGGCCGAGCTGGTGAGCAGTCCATGAAGAGGGAAATGAAATGAGAGCAAGATGCAGAAGACTGCCCACAGCAGGAATGTTACAGATAAGTGCACATGGAGATACATCAATCACTAGAGCAATAGAAACAGAGAAAACATTTCAAACTGTAAAAAGTCGATCCAAGTACCTAAAATGGCACATGAAGCTGTCCCCCAGGCAGCAGACACTGTTTAAAGAGTCCATAGCTTAGCCAGCTGGAGAGGTTAGACAGTCGTTATGAGCTTGTAGAGTTGCAAGACCATTAGCTGTACATAAATGTTGGTTAATATCACTTCTGCCCTTGGGGCAATGGAAGGAAGGGGATCTTTCCCACAGTATGCTGCAAGCTGGTAACCAGTGCCAGGACACCATGCCTCTATGTCTGACACCTTTGTAGACACTGTCTACGAAACGGAGGAGTGAGATTTCATCATTTTTTTGAAACAGTGGAGAAGAACCTCAATGTGTCATTCGGTGCCCTGATGGTCCTACTGGTGATGCTCAACCTAGAGGCCGAGTGGATCATCTGTCTCACTTGTACGCTCAGGGTAAAATTAGTCCCAGATATGAGATCAAAAGGGAAACTACCCCAGCTCCTGCCCTGATCAGGTCACCGGGGCTGCTAGTAGCCCCCCTCCCCAGGCTCCTGCAAGCTTTTCATCTCACACATTTATTTTACAGCCTTGGTGATGTCCTTACTTTCTCCTGCTCTCTTCTGGCTGCTGCACACGGGAAAAAACTTACGGGGTTTTTATGGCTTGTTTCTGCAGGTTTTAAGCATGGGAACATTCTGAAGCTACGGAAAAGTCCTCTCCTACAACAATCCCAGATCAACTAACAATTCTCCAGGTGTGAAAAAGGACTGAAACTAGCCTTTGCCTCCCCTTGCCTCCAGTCATCTTTCTTCCAAAGGTTTAAGAAGGTTGTATGTTGGAAAGCATAATTAGGAAGATCTCCCTCCCTCTTTCCATTCATTAACCTGTTGCACACTCAAGCTCTCTCTTGAGCTCACACACGCTGGCTCTCACAGATGTTCCCATCCTTACCCTCATCCAGCGCTAAGAGCATCATCCAGAACGAGGATGGGAAAGGGACAGAAGGTTGCAAGAGAAGAGGCAGAGGAGCTGCTGGTAGCCTTGTTCTCCTCTTTGGGTCATGCGGGGGCAGAGGTAAGAACGAACAGACAAAGCCCAGGAGACACGCAGCTGACTGCAGCTGTGCATGCCTGGAGCATCTCTGGAAATCAAATGTGCTCCTGCAAAAGGGAGGATCAGTCCCACAGGACCTAAACCGAAGGCTGCAGAAGGCACGATCCCGTGCTTCAGACCAGCCCTACACTCACCAATTACTTGTCCACAACTACAGCTGAAACTTCTACAGCAAAAACCCTCCGGTTCTTAGCTCAGTGCTATAAAGCCACAAACAACTTCCTTTTCCCAGTTACATCAATGAAATATATTTCTAGATTCTTGTCATTATTTTAAAGTACATTTGTAAAATGGTAGAATACATTTAATGTCGGCATTTAAGAATAAAATCTAGATTTGACAGAATGGCAGCACAATGGAATAAAGCCCCACTCCGAATTACGAGGAAGATTGACTCAGCATCACGCAGGCTCCAGCTTTTCTCCAAGGATTCAGTGCAGAAAATAGCCCTCGCCACAGTTACTGCAACAGACAGGGCGGTCAACCTGCATGTTTTCATTAATAAGCCTGATGGTACTTTATCAAATCCTGAACCCAGCATAGTTCTGCTCTAATTAACCTTTCTTTCTTTCACAGCATAGACATACTGAACAAAGTCTTTGCCTTCATAGTCCATCTCTGTGATTCTGAGATAACACAGCAGTGGGAATTTTAGGGGTACCCGATAAAATAATCTCCACCGATAAACAGAAAACTCCCAGCCTAAGTCTCAGCTTTAAAATCTGATGTTTCACTCCAGGGTGGGGATGTGGGATAAAATACTACCATGAAAACACACTTCTCTATTTTGTCTTCAGCTTCTATTGCTTACTTGCATTTATCCCAGGACTACTGCAAAACCCGACCAAAATTCTCAGCAAAAATCCATATATTAACTTGTCTCTTCCTAGCTCTCCTTCTCCAAAGTGAGAAGCCACTGGAGCCACAGGCCTGCACACATTTGAGGAGCAACACGTGAAGGACAGAGGAGGGAAAGTAGGATTAAGCCAAGCAAAATGTAGTTTTGGGACTGGAAGGGAAGTAAGAATGTTCAGAGCTCTGCCCTAATCTCAGGAGGCCATTCCTATTCAGAAACAGATGTAAGCATGAGCACAAGCACGACCCTGAATCCATGTTCTCTGTTTTTAATTGGGGCTAGAGTCAGCTTTTTCAAGAACATTCTCTTTGTTTGGAGTTATGAATTTAAAATGTACATCCATTCTTTCCTGTAATTGCAAACCATTCTTTTTTTTTTTTAAATTTCTGTATCATTTTTCCACTTTAAATCCAACTTTGTCTTCAGGATAATTATTTTGCTGTATTCCATGTAGCCCTGTTGCTCTTGCTTCAAATAAATCCATCATCCTTAACACCACACAAAATTATTTGGCAGCATTATGAATGCACCAAAACGTATTTGCAATATGATAATCTTCTTCTTTTGTTTGATCTTCATGTTTGCAATCATCTTTCTTCATCTTTCTGCCTTCTGCTTATAAACAAGATGGCCAGTCTCCAGTCCTAGGCACTCTAGTGATCAGGATCTCAGAGCCACAGGATGCCACAGCTTGGGCATTGCTAGTGTGCTCTGCTTCTTCCTGCACTTACCTTCCCGTCATCCAAAATACCCAGAGCATCTTTTATTCCAGTGGCAAATTTGAGGATGGAAAAGCAGAATTGTCTTCCGTAATATGTAACATCAAGCCATGGGCTGATTAACTTCCAAAGACGGTTTAATAAATAAAGAGAAATGCAAGTCATACTCTAGGTTTCAAGTTTTGGACCATCTTTTGATAGCTATTAAAAGAATATTATTAAAATATTGAGCATCACTGAAATAAAGTCTGATTTTAACTCTGTTTGCAAAATTTAAACCCATGCAGTCCTCATTCCAGGAACCTAGAATCATTGAAGGACTTTATGGGCTTAGAAAATTATTTACTCCTTAAGAGAAAAATTTCCAATTGAAATGGCTCGTAGCTCCAGAACCCTTCCTGAAGACACTGAGCGAGCACTTTACGGCTGGCGGTCCCAAATCCCCGCAGCTCTCAAAGCACTCCTCAAAAACAGGCTTTGTCCTACTCCCCTCAGATATTCTTCAGATCCAGATTCTCAGGAATAGCCATCACTCCACCAAATTTAGGCTTGAGCAAGTAGCTCAAGCTCAGAAAGCAAATCATCTGCAGAATTTAGAGTAGACATAGACACTGTGGCCTCAAGTATCGTTTTTAAAATGACAGTACAGAAGAAAATACAGAATTATACAGATCATAACTGTTAAAAACAGTTGATTACAGGTGACATCTGAGTGAATCAAATAATGATTTTTGTTACTTATTTGAAATAGGGTTTTATACTTAGAACCTGACCTATCTTTAGTCAAATACCACTTAAATCCATGCTAAGTCATCATGTTCTCATCAACAGATTTTAATGTCATAGAATCATAGAATCGTCTAGGTTGGAAGAGACCCTTGGGATCATCGAGTCCAACCATCTACCCTACTCTACAAAGTCCTCCCCTACACTGTATCCCCCATCACCACATCTAAACGGCTCTTAAACACATCCAGGGACGGTGACTCAACCACCTCCCTGGGCAGCCTATTCCAATGCCCGACCACTCTTTCTGTGAAAAATTCTTTCCTATTGTTCAGTCTAAACCTACCCTGTTGGAGCTTGAAGCCATTCCCTCTTGTTCTGTCATTAATTACCTGTGAGAAGAGACCAGCCCCAACCTCTGTACAGTGTCCTTTCAAGTAGTTGTGGAGAGTGATGAGGTCTCCCCTCAGCCTCCTCTTCCTCAAACTGAACAGTCCCAGCTCCTGATTTTAGACTGAGCCAGCTCTACGTTCCCTACAAAGGACTGTTTACACTCTTAAAACAAATACTTCTTATATGACTGTTGGATAGAGAGCTGTGCAAGTGAGTTTAATCAGGCTTAACTCACTTCTTAAAGAGTCACCAAACAGGCCTGAACCCAACGTTTGGCAGAAAACTTATCTCCACCGGTTTCCCCAACCCAGAGTTCAATCACACCTGGAAAACCAGCAAACCCCCCCCATTTCCCCTCTCAGGCACGAGTAAACAAGCGGTCAGTTTAAGCTGTGCTTACAGAAGTTAAATGGGGTGGTGATACATCAGTCACCTGAGGGGTCGAAAAGTGAGGACTGTAGCACTCACCCAGGCTGAGAGTTTCAGAAAGGCTGACATATCTCAATACCTTGCACCAAGCAGCGGAGGACCTGAGTAAAGAGAGAGGTGAGCAATCACCTGCGCTGCGACCAGCGTTAGCCAAAGCTGCGGGAAAAGAGCCTCAGGCCCTTTGTCTTTTGCTGTTCAGTTGAAGGCAACGATGAACAAGCATGAAAAAAGCTGCAGCTGTAGCACTGCCTGCCGATTCCTGCTGAATATCAAAATAAACACAATAATAAACACTATCTCCATTTAATTTTGAAATTTAAGGGGGAAGGGAATCCAACTGCATTCGAATTCTCTGTAGGTCAAAAGAAAGTTTGTTATTTGGTTTTGTTTGAAATGACATTTTTCCAGCAGACATCCAATAAATGCTCCTTTTCACAGGGGAAAATAACTCTGTACAGCCTCTCCCCTACTAAAATATTTTTCCCCTGGCACAACCAGGTTTCGTTCCTAACCTCAGACAGTCTGACTACTTTGAGAACAATCAGCCACTTTTATTGATTAAACAAACATGAAAAGAAATAAATTACCTTTAAAAAGCAGCTTTCTACAGCTCTCATACACAGAAAGAAGACAAAATAAAAAAATAGGGTCATTTTGTACTACTTCCTTTATTTTTATTGAGATGCAATCTAAATAATTAATACAAAGTTACTTCATTCTATGAAGATTAAGAGACTTTACAGTATAAAATTCCCTGAGATACAACACGTAACTTAAAGGATCACATAATTCTCTGTTTCATTTATACCATAATCAAAAAGTAATATTATTTGTTCTCCTTATAAAAACCAGAAGAAAATGGTCTTCCTTTCTCTCCCTCCACCCCAATATTTTAAGGCATGGAATAAAACACTTTATCGAAATGTATTAAAATAGATTGTTCTACTTAAAATAGAAAATATATTTGCTCAATTTTTACAGATGGGTTACATCTTGTGGAACCTGGTACCCGATCTACAATCCAGCTTGCCAAAACTTTTTATTCACCGTTGAACTTGGGCTCTACAAAGTGAATTACGAAAGCCAGTTCCGAGCTCACAGTCCTACACTAATTATCAGCGGATGAGCCGAAAACCAAACTGGATTTATTAAGATGCTGTTCTACTGACTTCAGCAGCTGTAGACCAGGGCTGAATTTCCTCCCAAATCTAAAGGGAAAAGTGTGCAATGCTGACGCAAGAACTGTGAAACTAGAAAAAGCTTCTCTTCTCCCAAAGCAAGACCTCCGCACTAATTATTACAATACTGCAGTTTTCATTATACAGTTCTCGAAAATACTCAATGCATGACTTACAAACGCAGGACAACTGTGAACATCTTATTCAAACATGATGCTTTAATCATTGCATAGGTCTTTTCTGAATTTTACAGAACTCTTGTTCATCAAAGACTTCAACTGCTTCTCTTAGACTGAGAAAAAAGTATCAGATGCCAAGTATGTTTGGAAATTCCGATGCTCCTGTAGCCTGTGGCATTATTAATGATTATATGGAAGAATTGTGTGTCTGGAAACTTTTAGAAAATGCTAAAAAATTTAGGAGGACTGTAAAAAATGAATTAGTTTCAGCAGGCTGATAAAAAGTAGTGCAATCTTAGTTCACTATTTTTAAGATTGTGGTCTTGTATACGTTTATATGAACTGTGATAAAAACTAAACAGAAAACAAGGGTAATTCAATGGGAGACATATTATCCTGACACTTAGCTATTACTGTTAATGCTATACGTAAATTAAGATTTTAAAAATTATCAAAACCAATTTTATGAGAGCAGTAGCCATGGCAGAGAAAAACTTTTTCAATAATCTTTAGTTCTATGCTTATCTATTCATAAGGCACATCTTATTTTAAATAAATTACCGTAGGTTGTCAGCTCAGAGCATCTACCCAACATCCCTTATTGCTCATCAAATCTAATCCTTTTCTAACCACAAATGCCAGTAAACTCACCTGTTCTGATGCCCATCTTCTATTGACAACTGACTTTCTTCTTTCCCCACCTATTCTGTGCCCATGATTTTATTCCGAATTAAGCCTCTGGGTAACTGGACGAATCTCTTAAATCATTTGTGCAGGACTCCTGTGGGTTACCATTTTTTGCCACTAAACCTTATAGTTGCAAAGGGAAAGGAAGCTTCCTGAGGATGCGTAATTGCAATTGAAGTCTCCTTCTGGATTTCACCAAACAAGTGGTGAAAATACGTGGGAAGCAAGTGGGAAACACGTAACCAAAAAGTAACCGTACGCTGACTACTGCGAAGACTCCGGCAAAATGGCAGAGTGTGAAAGGGAGTAACCACAGTAAATGTTCCTGGGAGGCACTGAGAGAAGAAACCTTTATCTTAGGAACCTACTTATTGATTAAAAAACTGAGCCAGTAAAACCCCTCAAAACCAAAGGGAAAAAAAACCCAAACCAGTAAATTGTTGTTTTTCGTATTCTTTCCTCACACAATCTGTATTTTACCAACAGTATAGATCTTATTCTCTACAGAAATTTTCTTTTTGAAAGGCAGTGATTTGGGACTTGAGTTTTCGGGTGGTTCGTTTTTTTTTTGTAATAATTATTTTACAAACAGCAAAGTGGCATCCTGGGCAGTCTGCCACACAGCAGAATTTTTAAAAACACATGCCATAAATCAAATCACTACACAACAGGACAGCCTAATGATACCAGAGAAATAAGTTAGCCTTTCCGTATACATATTCAATATAGTAATAAAAACCCTGTAGTTCTGAGCCTTTCTCTGCTTTTTTCCTATATGGCAGTAATTTTGCAGAGAAAAACATGCAGGTTCCTGTAAACATCTTCTAATTCCTGAATAAAGGGAGGGTGGAAACGTTCCAACTTTTCTTCTACAGTCTGTCTTTTTCTGTACCTAAAGATCTCCTCCACCTTCATAACACGCTGATGGTCTCAGTAGACAGTGGAAGAAATACTCTGCATCATCTGAGCTGTTTGTTCCACTTGGATCCAGTCCCCTCCATACACTTTTTCCTAAATGGAATTATTATTTGGCTCAAAGCATTATTGGTTGGCAGCTGCAGTTTCAAGTGTTGCTAAAAAGTGCTACTGTATCATTACATTCTTACATTCAACACTTGCAGCTCAGAACTTGTCTGCAAATAGCTTTTCACTGGAAAAAATTCACTTTTGTCTTCGGAGTACAGAAAGCCAGCGCTTATCATGTATACCCTGTAAGCAGAAGAAAGCTTCATGGTCCAGGAAACTGTCACAGCCGACAAAATTGGTTTCAGTTGTGTGGCTGAAGAACTTGGCATCCGTAATTTATGTCGAGCTGTGCACAAGGTTTCAGATCGGTACGACTTCTGGAAATTTAACTTTGCTCTTTAAGAATCATCTTGCCTGATGTTTCTTTTGTACTTTCATAATTTTGCACTTTAATAAAAATCTTTTTCCGTGGGCTGTTCACAGCTCGTTTACCTGTACCTGTAGGTTTCTCTGACTGATGACAGCCTCCTGCACACCTCCTCGGCTAACGATCTCCGTGAGATCCATCCTTCCCTACACCTTGACACAGTCCACTGAGGCTGGCAAACCTCACCTGCCAGCAACATCAGCTTTCAAACCAGTCGGCCAGATTTCGTACAGTCTTGATTTGATTCCCGGCTGCCCTCACGGCCTCACAAACCTTACAGAAGTGCTCGTCCCAGAAGGAGGCGACGTGGACCTCGTACTTCTTCCTCCAGGCAAAATACCTCCTGTAGTTGGGCTTGCTTTTATCGAGGAATTTCAGGTAGGTGGCCAGCAGCCGGGGGCTGGGGAAGTCGTCGACGTGGATGAAGGAGTCGGGGGGGATGAAGCGCTCGTAGTTGGCCCTGCGGGGGCCGAGGACGACGGGCACGGCGCTGGCGGCGAAGGCGTTTCTCCAGAGCTTCTCGGTGATGTAGTCGGTGTGCTGGGAGTTCTCGAAGGCCAGGTAGAACTTGTAGGCCGAGACGGTCTCCACCAGGCCGCCCTTGGCCAGCGCCAGCCCCCGCGCCCCGTACACGTCGATGGCCAGGTGCTCCTTCAGCTGGCGGTAGTAGCGCACCCGGGCATGCTCCTCGTTCCAGTTGCTGATGACCCAGGCCACCAGCCGCGTCTTGCGGGGCAGGACGAAGGGCCGGGGGGCCGGCGGGGCGTAGAGGTAGCCGTAGGGCACGAAGATGTCCGAGTCCCGCCGGTAGGACATGGTCCAGTTGAAGAGGCCGGCCAGCCCCCGCAGCCCGGGGGAGTGCGAGGGCGACTCGAAGTTCATCCACACCCAGAGCTGCCGGGGGGGCCGCGGCGGGGGCCCGCGGGGCAGCCCCTGGGCGCCGTGCAGGGCCAGGTCGCGGTGGTGGAAGAGCACGGCCTGCGCCTCGCCGTAGCGGCTCCGGTCGGCGCTGAGGCGGCAGCCGGTGATGTTGTACCGCCGCAGGCAGTCGGCCGTGCGCCGCGGCCGCCCGAAGGGCTCCCACCACAGCAGCACGTTCACCTCCCCGCCCGCCCGGCCTCCGGCGAGGGCCGGCGGCGCCGCCACCGGCTCCGGCAGGCGGGCGTAGAGGGCGAGGGCGGCGGCGGCGCCCAGCAGCCCGGCCGCCAGCGCCCACCGCCGCCCGCGCAGCCGCCGGCGCCACCGCCGCGGGCAGCAGGGGCGCCCGGCGGGGCGGCAGCGCGGGGCCGGCTCCATCCAGGCCGCCCGCTGCCGCCGCTCTGCCTTCGGCGGCCGCCGCGGGGCAGG
>QJSC01012565.1:665140-732187 GCA_003697955.1 Calidris pygmaea | reverse complement strand
TGAGGTGGCCACAGGCAGGTGCTGGCAATGGCAGCCCCAGGGGTCGCTGAGGTGGCTATGGGCACCATGTGACCAATGGCGCCACTGGGCTCACCGCAGTGGCCGCAGGCAGGTGCTGGCAATGCCAGCCCCAGGGCTTGCTGTGGTGGCTGCAGGCAGCGTGTGGGCAATGGCAGCCCTGGGGCTCACCGAGGTGGCCACAGGCAAGTGCAGGCAACAGCAGCCTCGGGACTCGCCAAGGTGGCTGCAGGCAGTGTGTGGGCAATGGTGGCCCCGGGACTAACTGAGGTGACCACAGGCAGGTGCCAGCAATGGCAACCCTGGGGCTCGCTGAGGTGGCCACAGGCAAGTGCTGGCAATGGCAGCCCATGCTCCCTGGCCCGCTTGGTTGCTTATCCCCGACTCGGGGTTGCAAAGTGAAATTATGTCTCCGCTCTCAGGATGGGCCCTCCCGGCCGGATCCAAGGCCCCAGCTGGCACAGGAAGGGGGCTCCCGGGGGGCTTTGGGGCACCCACGGGCTGTGAGCACCTAGGGCAGAGGACCACGGGCAGCCCTGCCACCCACACCACCAAGGACAACAGTCTCTTCTGCTTCGGAAGAGGCAGGGAGTTTTCTTTTAAAACAGTTCGAAATTAGAGAGTGAAGTTGAGAGAAGGTTTGAATAAGTCACTTATTTGGCAAAAAAAAAAAAAAAAGTGACGGCAGCCACAGTACCTTTGAATTCCTGTCAAAATCAAACAGCTTCAAGCACCTCTAAAAGGAATAGCAATTTGGAAAACTAAAAGAAAAGCGATTAAAGACCTCACTGTCAGGAGCAGTGTTAGAAGTCAGGTGTCCTAGACCTGTGTGTAGACAAGGGATTTCTCTCCACTTTTCAAGGTCTCATTTCTCTTCTAGAGAAGAAATACCAGCCTGGCAGTAACTCACATCAGCTCCAGTTTGCCCCATTTCTGCCGTGAGACACAGTGTGTCAGTGGCACGATCATCATCGGCTACTCCGTTGCTGGTAGGGTTTTGTCAAGCAGTTTTGTTCAGTTCTACTTGGGAAAAGCTCCACAGACATCACGGCGAAGTGTAACATGACAGTTACCAGATACCTACAGACCTTCCAGAGGAAACACACCTTGTGTTGTCTGCTTTGGAGGTAAGCCATCCCAGGAGATGGGTCCCTGGACTGAGGACCACACAGGCATCTTGGTACTGTGTACACAAATTGGGGAACTGTGGTTTAACTGCTCCATGGAAACCACAGTAAGCTCCACTGTTGCCGATAGTCAGGAATTTAAAATAAAATGCTGACCGTTAATAATGAAGCTGTTGCAAAATAAAAAATATTTTGCTTATTTGAAGTTTAAATGTTTGCTGTTTCTAATAGCAGTAAATGTTTTCGCCTAGAGCTTCCCGGCTGGCTTCCTCTTCTACTCTGACTCACTCTGTTTTGTCACACTTGAGAAGCATTTAATCCCAGAAAAGTCTTTGAAGTTATTTGTCAGCTGTCTCGCAAACACGGTTTAAAAGGTACTGCAAGATGCGGTTGTGTTTTCAGCCCCAGCTATCAAGCCAGACATTCTGTCAGCCAGGGAAACCTGGTGGAGTTTTTTATCCTAAGAAAACACGATCAGCTTCAAAGAGTAGCAGGATGCTATCTGGTACCAAAATGACACTAAGAATGCCTTTGAACTCTCTTCTTCATAAATAATCTCCATAGTTTCAGTGCAATTTTTGTCAAGCAAGAACCTAAATTCCGTATGAAAAAGAGTGATAAAAGTTTTGTTCTATAAAAATTGCACACCGTATTTTAGCGTAAATTTTAAATGCCTGTGATGTGATTACCTGGTGTTTCATATTCAGGATTATGATCTTGCTGCTTGAAAGTTTAAAATTCTGAAATATGGCCAGAGATAAAAGCTTCAGTTGACAGCTGATGCCTGTCTTGTTGGATGAACAGTTTCCGGACAGACAAGCCCACGTTATTGCACAGGCAGCAAATGTGATGCTAAAATGCTCTGCCCAGCTACAGTTCTACTTGTGACTGTGAGCAGGGTTGGATTAAAACTACGTAAAGTTGACATTTCCAGGTCAAGGCACAGGCACGAAAAAATGTGCTGTGCACACTGTTGATGAAGGGTTCTGTCCCAGAACGCTCTTCGACCTTCCATTGCAGCACACATACTGTTGTTCACCGGTATAGACCAGAGCCAAAACCAGAGCAGGAAACTTTCCTTCCAAAACCACACAACCCTCAGACCCTTTGACATCTTTGAAACTCAAACATCGAGGCGACATTTTAGTCCAGGAGACAGGACTAACTCTAGTTTGAAGTCAATCTCCTAAATCACGTGTTGTCTAATTATGGGGCTCTTAACAACAATTGCTTTAATAACTTGACCCCCTCCTATCCTGCTTCATTGCTTGATAAAGTAGATGTAGCCTCTGAAAGATGTCAGTATTCGAACACTGTTATTAATACATGGAAACAATGATAATGTTTGTCTTTCAAAACAGTAGTGTTTAGTTTGGAAATGAAATAATATAAAAAACTTAGAGAAAAGGGTAGCTGAACAGTTCAACAGTAAAAAGTCACTATGATAAAATGTGAGCAAAGTTAAATTACCCAACACCTCATTTAATGAAATATTATAAATACCATAGTAATATCAAAAACATTAATATTATGCAATGTGATTATATTTAAACAAATTGCTTTGATTTATTCAAATGAAAGATGAGACACATCAAAAGGTCATGAATATGAACATACAGGACTATCTAAGAATTACCCAAACCTCATAACTGAAATAAAATATTCAGTAAGAGCTAAAAGACATTTCTCCCTTGTATAAGGTTGCACAAAAAGGAAGAGGGAGCAAAAGAGCAAACGAGATTCACAAATCCGCCTTGCAGCAAAACTGAGCAAGTGCAGGAATCCAGGATAGACTCAGAAAGTATTTTCATTTAGAAAACTGTAAAACAAGACCATGGGAAAAAAAATTACTAAGAATGAGATATCAGGGAGAGGAGACACTAAACAAGGAGCATAAGTGAGATGCAACAAGCTTTATCTGACTTTTTCAAACATTATTATGTATTGTATGGTTCATGATCAAATTTGCACTTAAAAAGAGAGAATAATGTTTTCAAAAGCAGCTATTCCTCTAGTGCCTCAGGTGCAATTTTCAGTGCCAATATTTTTTTTCATTTAGAAGTCAAATGGAAATGCTGAAAAGAATTGGCTTGGAGCCAACTAAAAGTTTGGGTTTTTTTCCCCTTCTCACTGATACAAAAATAAAAACAAACTTTTATTGTCAGAGTTCCAGACAACCAGACAACCAAACAACAAACATCCCATTTCATTCACAGATAATTGTAAAAAACAATGCAAAGGAAACCAAAGTCTGGCTTCACAAACTGGTCACTGAGACTCTTCCTTTTTAACAATATTCAGTGTGGCTTAGATACTCCCATCTCCACCTCTTAGGATCACACCTTAGGAAAGATGTGAGTTATCAGTCTGAGGTATAACTGGAAATAAGGAGCTCTTCAACTCTAATTTTCAATTATCCGTCAGTCCTTGTTCATTATTTTTTTTCACTGTACAACACAATTCTTTCCTTTAAAAAGCCAGTAACACTTGTTTATCCAACAAACGTGCTGGAGGGATGTCTGGGAAGAATTCTGGCAATGAAAACGGTAGGGTAAGTGCTAAATATTAATTTGGAAAAGAACATGCTACAATTTTTCTATAAATATGGCAAAGAGTGATCATTAAGTTAGACTGTTAAGCACGAAGACAGGAAATATCATCCCTACCAACCCAGTCCACCACCTCCTCACTTGATCATGGGTTGTCATCTCTCTTCCCTGTTACTTCTACTAAGTTCCCCTCCCCAGGCTGGGCAGCCAAATGATCGCTACTGTGCATTTCTCATGTTATCACAGCACTTAGGAAACAATCACGGATCCTTCTAGAGACGGTATAAACACAGCTTTCGCCCCACTTGTTGAGGGGGATCTCATCTCTTCCTAGCAGTTCTTAGTCCTCAAAGAGGGGGATATCCCACAGTCATAAAAGGCAACTCCCCATTTTCAGCACCCGTTGTGCAAACGATTGTTGTCCTACAGGATCCACCCATTCCTCTGACCCTACCCCCTCACCAGTAGGACTGAGGAGAAACTAGCTGGGAACCCATGCCTTTGACTAACCCTACAGCGATGGCATCATGCTTGATACGCTCCACGTCTCTCCTGGCAGTATCAGCAGTGACTGTGTGGTCCAAAAAAATATACAAAAAAAAAAGAATATACGAAATAAAGTGACACGATGCAATTGCTCACGCTGCCTGATGATCGATTGCCCATCCCATCACGAGCAGTGACCATGGATTTTTGCCCCCCAGCCATCCCCCACTTATATACTGAGCATCATGTCTATGGTATGGAATATTCCTTTGGCCAGATTTTCCTGTTTATGCTCCCGCTCAGCTTCTATGGGAAGCTGAAAAAGTCCTTGACTTAATATAAGCATTACTTGGCAACAACAAAACCAATACACGTTATCAACATTATTCTCATACTAAATCCAAAACACAGCAGCTACTAGAAGAAAATCAACTCTATCCCAGCTGAAATCAGGACACATACATAGAGACGCTTATTTATGTTAAACTTTTATTAAATCAAGCTAGATACTGAACCACAAACTCTTGGCTTCTGAACTGCTCAGTTTAATGAATGGGCTCAGCCGAAGGCATTTTAAGGCATCTCTTAAATTACATTATAATCTGGAACTTAGAATCACTTTGCAACAGAGAAGCCTATGAAAATGTCAAGTTTCACAGTAGCATGTTCTTGTCAGCAAAACCATTGTGTAATCTTTGGATTGTGACATACTCATCACTGGCTGAAATACGGATCAGATTTGGCTACTACAACATCAGATTAAAAAGCAGCATGAGGATATGAATAAAAAACAAGCAAAGAGGAAACAGCTCCCTATCCAAGCAGAACTTTCTTCAAAATCTTAGAAATACCGATCTACATTTCCAAAGGCAGCTAGGCATTTTGATGTTTGATTTGAGACATCAAAACAGGCTCAGGTCTCCACAGCACTAAAGTTCAGCAATCTGTAAAAAAACAAGATGTGCTCTTGATGGATGAGACACTCCACAGTGAGCCCCCCCAAAACACTAGTCACTTTAGGGAAAGGCAGTGAAAGGCAGAAGCAAAAATAAACACATTAACTTCAGTAAATTCAGCAACATGGGTATATATTTTTTTCTTATTCTTTCTTTGACTTATTTCTCCTACATCTTTTCCTTCCACTTCTTACAGTTCCTGTCTCTCCAGTTCCCTTCAGGAACTCCTGACCTTCTGTTCTGTGTCTCCTCTTTCATTCCCCTTCTCCGTGCTTCTTCCTTCTCCCTTTGCTGTGCACTAAACACAGTAGGCTCATCTTCTCTCTAGAAAGACTCTCTTCTTCTTTGTTTATTTTCAATAGCCTGTATCTACTCCATCTCCCAATTAGTAAATTACCACCTCATTTCTTCCCCAGATCCTTGCACAGAAGAGGGTGTGTGACTGGAAATGGTTTGGTGAGCACAGGAGCTGAAGGCAAGTTGCTTCCAGTTTTTCTCCTGTTTTGTATCTTTTTCTGCCACCCCTTCTCCCATTATACCTGCCTATTCCACTGCAAAACAGGCAGAACAGCTAGTGAGGACAACACCACTTGTCTCTAGCAGCAGTCCCTGGGAATGAAGGTATATCTAAATTCCCAAAGGAAAACCAACAGATCCCCTAAATTTCAGCACCTAAATCAATCTGAATAAACTGTTTTGTTTTAAAGCTGTTCTTTCTTCATGGATCTTAACAGGAAACAGAAAAGATCAGGATCTTTGACAACTCTGCGTGCCTTCACTAAAAGTCTCAGGTTCGTGTGTTTTAGAATTATGCCAACATCTCAAACTCCAAAGCATTCTTTGGTTGTATTTTCTATGGTGTGTCTAAAATATTCTTGGTTTAAGTACACACCAGAAGTGACTACAGCTAATACCTAGCATAGATTAGGCCTGCTCCATAACCAACATATTCCTACAACTAGCAACTCCAGAGTGAAGGCAGCATGGCAGAAGCCTGTACCAGTTAAATGCTTCTTATAGTAGTAATAATTTAATTCATGCTGTTGTAACTAAGATGCCACTATCTCCAGAGCTCACAAGATCAAGATAGGAAAAAAAGAGGTGCTAGTCATGAGCTAGCATGACTATTTTCAAACCACTAGCTCCTGAGACAGTGGGAAGGTGTTTTTATTTAATGGCAAAATATGGTGAGTTCATATATTCTGCAAGCTCATGGCACTAACAACATTCCTCTTACAAAGCTAATGAACTTTGTTTCCTTAGGGTTGGAAGCTCTCGCCTTCCACTATGAAGTTACTATGTTTCATAAAAAGATGGGCACATTGAGAAGGCCATGCTAAAACCCAAAAGCTCGTAAGGAACAGTTCTGGTCCACAAAAGTCACACTCCACAGACCATAAAGAAAGAAATAGCTGCCCCAGAGCACCAGCTGACCATTGCAGGCAAATGCTAAACTGCCTGAAATAATCCCTAGATCAATCTCCTTTCAGGAGGTGTACTGGAGGAGAGCTTTTCCAAAGATTTGAATTTGTTAAGGTTGGATGTTAAGAAAGGCAGGTAAGGTTCATTATGTACATGAAACCAACACTCACCACCTATCAGTAGGAAACAAATGATTATTCCACGCATTTACAAAAGGTTTCAGAACATGAAATAAGGTGACACAACATAGCAGTTCTAAACACATATCTTATGCAAAGATTTCAAGTCTGTTGGCTACTTACTAAAGGAAGAGGTGGGTTAGCTCTGCAGAAAGATGCACAGATTACTATAAGACCATATAGGTAAACTGCAGTTCTGTGAGATGCCTACGAACTACAAAATAATACTACCCTGCAATTTTAAAATGAAGTGTTATAGCAAAAGTTTCTTATTATTGACTCTTACTTTTCGTTCCTGCATGCCTTGAGTAGAACTGTGGCTGTAAAAGTAAACCATTTCTGTTCTGCGACACTGTTTTCATGCTTCCAAGGGAGAAATTCTTTTTCACACTCCAAATTCCTTCCAGAGCCGCTGTTAATAATTTGTCAAAATAATACCATTATAACTGATTACTTCAACTTGTTCTAGAATTAATGTAACTTTTAAAAGACAGTCCCTTTGGCATGTACAGTAATTAAAAGTAGTTAAGCAGAGCATTATAATCTTCCTCCCTAGTTAATGAAAAGAGATTGACATCTTCAGAGAGCAATTCAGATTGCTAAAGGTATACGACGCTCTCTACTGTCTGAAGAACAGCTTAGGACTACTAGGCTCCTAACTGAAACAGGGTGTAGCTGGTCTATAATGCACAAGAAATAGCAGTAATACCATTGATGCATCCAGCATGATTTATTGGTCATACTGGAATACTAACCGCCCTCATAAAAAGATAGCAAAACAACAAACCCCCACCACAAAAACAAAACCAACACAAAAACCCCAAAACAAAACCAACACCACCACTGAAACAAAACAAAAAAGCTGATTTGTTTTGTGGAAAGGTTACAATTTACTAACAATCTAATTTATGTAAAATAATAAGCTTACTAATTATCTACACTGTAAATCAGTAACTATCGAACCTGACAATTGTTAATCAGAGCCCAGGCCACCTAGGGAGCATCTCTAATTCTCCAGATGTATACAGGTGAAAAAGGAACTAGGTACTTCCTGAATAATCTGTACACCAGCATCTATTTGACCTTATTATACATAGCATTGTTATGCTATGCATACAACTATGTTGTATATACCATTTATATACTAAGCTTGTTTTACATTCATATTATACATTCCTGTAATTAATTTTTTGTAGTATTTCTATATTATCTGTAGTACTTTTAAGCCTTTGTAAACATACATTTAATTGGGAGACTCTCCAGAAATCATGAGAACATATATGGTAACATCTATTTATATGATTCAGACTGAAATATTCCAGACAATTTTGATCCGTTGGCAGATGGATGCAGTGAAATATAGTTGTGTTCAGCTCTTAGTGACATCAGACACATGAGCAGCTTGAGCAGACTAAGGTTTACATCTGCAATTCAGTTACTTGTTCAGAACCCCCATTATAGTCAATAGGAAAAGAACGGGCATTTTTAGAGCATGACACATGCAGTGCCTTTTTCTCCCTATTTACTCTAAAAAGAGCCTACACAAGTAGTAGCTAATTTGCAGGTGTGTGCTGTAATTGCCTAAGGAGCCTAATCACAGAAATGGAGTTGCAGATTCAAACAGTCTTTACATCTGAGAGGATACTGATTACATCACCCCGCTTATGTACATGCCTGTCTGTCAATCCAACTGTCTTAAATTCATTTTGAGTGAGTTTAGACTTGGGTCTTAATCCTACATAACAGAAAGCGTAAGGAAAATAGGAAGATTTGGAAAGAAAGGCAAAAATGTTCTTATTACATTTGTGGAGGATGTAATGCTTAGGAGAGACAGTGGTGGGCCCGTTCCAGCAAAATGCAGCTTAATATAACCAAGGAATAGCTTTACGTAAAAGAATGTGGGGCTACAGAATGGGGATTGTGTATTGTGGAGCAAAAGCATCAAGGATTTAGAAGTAACAGTTGACAAACAGTTCAAGGTCCCAGTGCTAACGTTATCTTTATTGTAGCTCTAAAATAAGTAGATTCTCTCCCTCTACAGGCTACTGGTGATACAAATACTGAAATATCATGATCAGATTTGGTATTCACATTTTAAAAGAGGATGCAAAATAATTGCTGAGAGTACATAAAGAGCCAAAACCAAATATATGTGTTGTATATACCTTCTCTGGAAGAAAATCCTGGGTACTAAAAAAGGCACTATTATGTCTCCAAGAAAAGAAAGAAGCTGAATCATGCAAATCCAAATTATGCATCAGGCTTTTTTTTTTTTTTTCTTTTAATGCACCTACCACTAGAACAAACTAATGAGGGAAGCTGCGGAATAACAAAGTTTACTCAGCAGACTCTACACAGACATCCCTACTAAAATCCAATACCTTAGCTGATAAAGGCAATATGACTTTGTAGTCAACCGGATGAAATGACCTATCCTTAAACATTACAAACTTCTGGGAATCAATTTTATACAATCAGATTAGTAGATTTTGCGGTTGCAAGAGACCATCAGCATGCTGTAAGTTTTGTCTTACATGGGTCATGTGGCTTCAGGCTCACTCCTACGCCAAGAACAGCAAATGAGCTTGGACCAGGGCTAATGCTTAAGTGAAAATATTTAAAGTGTGCATTAAAAATGGTGAATCTAAGTGATCTTTGTTAAATTGTTCCAGTATTAAGCTCTCTTTTTGTTAAAACCCGCTAATTATTTCTACTCTGATCTTACCTCATTTTTACCTCCAGTTCTCAGAACTTTCAATAGTTCAGCTAGACCAAACACCTTGCTCCCTCTTAGACTTCCATTTCCTTATTTGCCTACTGTAATCAAGTCTCTCCATAACCTTTAAGCTGCCTAAACAGACTGATTTTCCAATTGCTTTCACTGTTTTCCTGTTATCATTCTTATCAACTCCTTTTCAACACCAACGTCAGTTCTGAACTGCAGAAGGGGACAAACTACTCTAATAACTACAGCACTTGTTTCAAAGAAAAAGGTAAGAAAACCTCCCTGCTGCTTGGCATTTGTTTCTGGTTTATTAAACTGATAGATCATATGGAATTATCCATGTCCTCTACGGTCCCATAATTTCAGACCAAAAGAAAAAAAAGTGATAAAGACTATGTGCAATTCTTCTGTTTTTAAATGTTCCCCTGGCTATTTCTGGGCTGTTTTAATAATAATTTTGCCCCAGTTCCTCAAAATGATGTAAATTTCATTTGTCCTGACAAACACTTGCCATTTGCTGATAAGGAGGATTACCTGCAGCTGGGTGTTTGACATGGCACGCTTCTTTCCGGAAAGAAAGCTCTTCTTCAAGTATTTCTTTAACTCTCCTAGATGGCTCAACATACACAACTTTCTTCCCTGTTAGTAAAACATATCACAAAAGAACCAGTTATTTTAAATCCTCTGAGTGTTCACGTGCTTTGTCGAATGTAATGCCATTTTATGCTGCTCTATACCTGTCTTTAACACACTTTTAAGACAAATATTTTACAATTCGGCGCTGGTGTTGGGCCAGGCCCTGCTCCCCAGCGTGGAGCCGTTCCTCAGGACAGGACTGTGGTGGGTAGATCTAAAAGGGGAGTGAGTGCTGCGGTGGCTCTCCCATGCAGGCGGCCTCTCGAGGAGACAAGGCCACCGTGACTCCCCATGGCGAACAACCCAAGGCAGGACCACCCATAGAATCACAGAATGGTTTGGGTTGGAAGGGACCTTAAAGATCATCTAGTTCCAACCCCCCTGCCCTGGGCAGGGACACCTCCCACATGACCAGGTTGCTCAAAGCCCCATCCAGCCTGGTCTTAAACACTTCCAGGGATGGGGCATCCACAACTTCCCTGGGCAACCTGTTCCAGTGTCTCACCACCCTCACAGTAAAGATTTTCTTCCTAATATCTCATCTAAATCTCTCCTCTTCCAATTTAAAACGTTGCCCCTTGTCCTTTCACTACACTTCCTGACAAAGAGTTCCTCTCTGGCTCTCCTGTAGGCTCCCTTCAGATATTCAAAGGCCACTATAAGGTCTCCCCGGAGCCTTCTCTTCTCCAGGCTCTTCTCCATGGAGGAGGCCTCCAAGATGTCCTCACTGAAGGGGATCTCCAAGGAGCTGAAGAGGGATTAGGGCACCTCATGGTGGCAGGAGAGTCCCTACCCACACCCCTGCCGTGGTGGGGTGCCGGGAGAGGCGAAGGGCTATGCAAGGGGACGGCGCGGGTAAAGGCTCGGCTCCGCGGAGGGGACGCGCCGGGGGAGGGCCGGGGTGGGGAAGGGAAGCGGAGGCCGCAACGGGCGGGGAGGGGGGGAACGGGCGGGGAGGCGGGCCCCGCCGGGGGAACCGCCGCGCTCACAGGGCTCCCCGCCTGCCGCCCCCTGGCCGCGGACATCGCTGCCCGCCTCCTCGGCCGCCACCGCCCGCGGCTCCCCGCTCGCCGCCCTCATGGCCGCCGCCGCCGCCGCCGCCGCGCCCGGGCAGGTAGGAGGCGGACGGGCGGGCCGGTTGCCACAGGAGCGAGGGCCGGGGCGGGGGGGGGCGGGTCCGGCTGGTCCCCGCTGCGGGCGGCAGGGAGCGCGGCGGAGCGGCGGGTAGAGCCGAGGCCCGGCGGGGCAGAGCGGGGTGTCACCGCCCGGCCCGCCCTCCGCCGCCTTGGGGCCGCGCCTCGGCGGGGAGCGAGAGGCTGAGGGAGGGAGCCCGGCGCCTTGTGCCGGGGGGACAGGGTCGGGTCCGCCATTTCCAGTCACAGCTGGGGTGGTTTACCCCTTCCACAGGCCGGGGCTAACAACGGGGTGGCCTCCGAGGCGGTGTGTGGCCAGTTGCCATCCCCAGGGGACAGCAGGCGGTGGCCACCTCATTCATGCCCGCTTGAGGCACCAGGGTGGGTGACAGCTCTAGGCATCATTAACGGTTCTGCTCTAGGTATCGTTAATGGCTCCTCATTAGTCAGTCAGCGTTACCACACACACACACACACACGTCACAAACATTGTGTACCCCCGCGGGGTGTCACCACTGGCCTTATGAAAGGACGCCTTGTCCTCCTCTCCTGAGGCAATGGCCACGGTGGAGATAAAGACAGAAGAGTCCTCTTTAACTGGATAACCTATATATATATCAGTTAACCAATATAACATAGAATCTCCCCAGGGAAGTGGTGGGTTCCCCATCATTGGACACTTTGAAGATTTTAAGGGTGCTGGGCCATCTTGTCTAGCCCATGCTATTGCCAAGAAAGGTTGGACCAGATGATGCTTGAGGTCCCTTCCAACCTGGTGCTCTACGATTCTGTGACACCGATCTACCGTTACTCAGCAGTACTGTCTTGGGTTTAATAACGCTTTTCATAAAATGAGGCACCTTGAGACGCTGTTCATAGGACTGAAGTAGACTTGACTCCCCATGTTTTGCCACTGTTGAAGTTTTGAGAAAGACGAGCAGCTGACAATTTCAGTAGTCAATGGATAATGCTGCCAGCGGGCACACGGGGAAGGTGTCCTGCTCGCCCGGCCAGCAGCTTCGCCCCACGGTAGCTTCCTTGAAATCAAGACTTTGCATACAGTAGTGAGAATTTGTAAGATACAAACCAAGTCTAGTTACACAAATGCATGACTTCTGTAATTTTTCTTCATGCATTTCAAGGTGTACATCTTCCATAGATGTCCTGAAACCAAACTTTAAAAATAGTGAGCATTAAAAATCATCTTAAAAATCATCATTCATAGTTCAGAGGCAGTTCTGCATTTTCTAACAGGAGTGCTGAGCAGGGCTTGTGGAAAGGTGGGTGATGGAGATGCCTGCCACAGTTGCCTCATCAGAGCACCAAGTGTGGGCCAACATACCCCAACCCCGCTGCTGCTGCTCCAAAGGTGCTTCACCTGTTAGTGGTGTCTGGAATGAGCTTGGGATCACCCAGTAAGGATCTGCATGGGACAACAGAGCATTATGTTACAGCTCTCATACCGAGTGACAGTACCTCGGGTCTTCCATTAAATTTTCAGTTCAACTTGATTAACACAGAGAAGCAAGTTTCTCCACTCCTGAATTACAGACAGCAAAGTTGAAGCTCAAAATTATGCAGCATGCCATTGCCATGGGAAAATCTTTAGTGTCCTAATTCCCATGCAATACAGATCATCTGCTGGGCCAGCAGCATTGCTGAAGTTCTGCCAGTGTTCTTCTAAATCACTATTAATCAAAAAAGGTCTACCCATTCAGAGTAATTTTTTGTAGATGTACGGTACTGGTACTTAAAACCCCTCTCTCATTAAATAACTTGCATTTAGTAGTGATTTTTGTCTGAAACTTACACTTGAACCAAGGTGGGGGAAATAGGAAGTGCACATTGCTGGACCTCTCACAGGTAGCTAAATAATCCAGAGATGTTGATTCTCCAAAAGAAGTTGGAAGACTGAGAGATCCACACTGATGCAGTTGATGTGAACAGTGACACAAACATTAAACTCTCAACTCTAAAAATCATAGAATTTTTCACTTGCTAGCAAAAAGGCCAAACGGACTAACAGAAGCAGAAAATTATGACATCTCTTGAGAAAATTTATAGGGTTAATTAACATTTTTCTGCCAAGGTAAGCCAAAATAGTACTCACTGCTAAAGACCTGAGAACGCCTCAGATGAAGGGTTCCAAGCCTTCACTGCAAACCAGTGAGATTGCAGCTGGCAGGAACACAGAGAGAAGCTGCACTTGAGTGTGTGCTATAAGCCTCAAAATCTTAAGAAACAAACCAACCAACCAACCCACCCACTCTCATCACCCTGAGTTTGCTTAAATGATGGCAGCCAAATCTCTGCCACAGCTTTCGGAAGCCCATCTCAGATGTGAACACCTAGGATTAGTAATACAAGCCATGATGAATTAAAACGGCTTTAACTAAGAAAATAAATGAATGGTCTGGAAAATAAGGAATTTTGGGGAAAAAAAACAGTGAAGTTTTTAAACTATGCTGAGTATTTGAGCTGGCATGAGGGGTTCTCTTTGGGGATTTAAAAGCAGAAGAGAAACACTGCTGAGTGTGTCCTGCACTAAATTAGCTGTAACTAAATCAGACATAGCAGCGTGTTGGCTGTTTATCCTCACACAGTTGATGTTCATTTCTTCTAACCAATGCTGTATCCATGACACTACAACTTTACTCCTCAACTTAATTTGCAAGCAAAAAGTAAACAGTATCTTCAGAGAAAGTCATTTCTTTGAAAGGTACCAGAAAAAAAAAACAACCTAAAACTACTTTAATCATCCTATGAATAATGCTTTTGATTTATGAACTGGTGATTGCATTAATAATTAAGCTTTCAATTAAAAATATGACACCAAAATACTTAGGGTTAAATATTTTATTTTATAAGCCTTACATCAGGATCACTAAACATTTTGTGTATCACCCAAATAAGTTACATTCATTCTGAGCTTTCATGCAGTTTTAAAAAAGTTAAATTTCTCAAAAAATAATTTTCAAGTGTGCTGTAATAAACTCTGCATAACCAAGCCAGAATTCTTTCACGTCAAGTAAATGTTCCAGTTTTCCCTCCTGCTTTGACAGTACAGACCAATTACAAAAGACCCTCCAAATTTCCACTAATTAAAAGGAGACTCACTGAAATTACTGAGACTTTCTGAATACCTTGAGTAACAGTAGTGATGCTTCAAAGTATGAGCGAGGCCACCCAGCTGAGTTGCAAGAAGTGACGTTTTGCCTGAGGAGAATGCTAAAGTATCTTAAATTGAAAATCTTGCTGCGAAGGGACAGACCACCGCCGAGCAGCATGCACAACACCAAGAACAGGCAGCACGCCTCACCTCCACCAGCTTAACCACCGCTTTTAAGGGGTCACAGCGTTTATGCAGTCTTCTACTATCTCAAACAGGTAGTGATAGACATCAGTCCTCCTGGCAATGTCAAGGGCCGTCTCATCCAAGTTGTTTTTCAGGTCCGGTTTCACGTAGCGATTCATCAGCAAGAGTTCCAGGGTTTCCCTGCTGTTTTTGTTCCCCGCGGCGATGTGCAGGGGGGTCAGCAAACCATTCGTCTGCGCGTTGATGTCCGCGCCCTGCTGAAGCAAGAAGGCGGCCACTTTTGTGTTGTTCCACTTACAGGCGCTGTGCAGCGGCGTCCAGCCGTCCACTGTCTGCGCGTGAACGTCCGCCCCGTGGGCCACCAGCTCGTATGCAATGTCCAGGTGCCCGCTGTAGGCGGCTCGGTGGAGAGGAGTGTACTGATCTTCGTCACGAGCGTTGACTGGAGCCAGCTTCTCGGAAAGCAGCCTCTTCACTGTGCTCAGCTATTGAAGGAAAACAGGTTAATTTAACACAAAACTCTGCAAACAAGACGCGTGGCTGTCAAGGTTTGAAAAACCCCTAACCATTTATTGTCGCTCAGACCATTATTCTGTCACCTGATGATCCATCGCCACCCGGGGACAGGAATCAGGAAAAAACAAAGAAAACAGAGGGTTGAAGTATAAACAGATTTAATAGAATTAAGACTAAATAATTAATAATACTAAAGAACCAGTATTGATCCCAATACTAATATAAAATACACAGGGACTATCCTCAGCCCATTCGCTCAGCAGCAGGAAGCTGCACTCCCAGAGGGGACAGCAAATGTGGGACGCTGCGAGCCCTGCAGCTTCGGGAGGAAGGGAAGGGCTCAGGGGTCCAGCACTGGGACAAGGAGTTCTCAGGATCGCAGCCATCAAGAGAGAGAGAGAACTCCTCAGCAAACTTTCTAATTTATATTGAATGTGACATTCGTGGTATGAAATAATCCTGTTAGCCACCTTGGGTAAAGTGCCCAGGTCTTGCTTCTCCTCATCCCTGCATCTGGCTAACTCAGAAACACGAAGACCTTAAAACCCACGGAGCATGGCTGGCTGTAAGGTAAGTATTTTCACAAATTCAGACACTAGAGTCTACAAAAAGTGCAGTTTTCCCAAGCATTAGAAGATAAATTAATCCTGTGTCACTCAAACCAGGACAATGGCTTTTACTGTTCTGAAGTTTTGTGAGAAAATAAAACAATTTCTGTCGGTCTCAAAATGGCTCAAGTGTAACAAATTTTAAAATAAAACCAGTGATTGTTAGTTTTGTTGCTGTGGTGGGTTTTTTTGGTTGTTTTGGCTTGTGGGGTTTGTTTGTTTTAAGTTTAATTTGTTGTTTTGTTGTTTTTTTTAGGAGATAAACCATTACCATTCTGCAAAGCCACACAAACCCTAGTTCCCCCCATCTTTGCTTTAAGCACTCAGTCGCGGTGCCTCAGGAGTACCTTCACCTCAGACCTTCTCCCCATTCCCTGTGAGGACACAAGTACCTCCACAGAACTGTAGATGGAGCTTGTGCACGTGTACAAAAGGCAGCTAATGAAAATAAACGTACACACAAGGGTGTAATAAGCTACGTAACAGGAATCTCAGGCTTCTCTCCCTCGCTGCCGAGAATAAAAAGCTTCACCCCCCGTAAAGGAACAGGAAAAGTCACCCATTCTCTGTCTATGTAGCTTTTGAGAAAGTGAAATTTCGGATACACCCCTTTCCACCCCCTGTTGAAAGGCTTGTTCGCCATGAAGAAAGCATCTGGCATGCTTCCAGTTACAGAAGTTGTTATTTTAACTTGGAACCACAATCAAAGCTTTTCTTCTGAAAGCTAATGGATCCAGAAATATTTTGGCGTGTGTGGGCTACAAAAGGGGGGGGTGTTTTACACACAGCAGCCTGCAAAACCACGCCGAAATGGTTCCGGGGGGTGAAGGAAAGCGTAGGTGAGTTTTCGTTTGTCAATGAAACTGTGGATATCTGCTCAAAATAACATTCTCATCAGCGATACGTAGGAACAGGATAAACGCCTCACCCGGTTGTTTTCAGCTGCCCAGAGCAGCAACTTCTCTGGATTTTTTTCCATTTTTTTCTCTTGCATTTCGTACCATTCCTCGCTTCTTTCTTGCTCATCGTCGTCATCGTCATCGTCGGACTGTCCCGACCAACAGCTCTGAGTCCCGACAGGAATGAGGTGCCTGTGCGTCTCCAGCAGCTCCAGCTGGTTGAAATTCTCCGTAAAGTCCTCAAACTGCTCGCTGTCCTCATCATCCTCGTCCCCCTGCTTGGCTTTACTCATCTTCGCTCAGCAGCTGCAAGTGGCAGACACACAGCGGTATTTATAATAACTTTTATCGTCAATTAAAAAAAAAACAACAACAAAACAAACCACGTCATTGTTTATAAACAAAAGATTTGGAGGAAAGACTGGGATTTTAAGGCAGTGTTTCCGCCCACCCGCCCTTTCCCCTCACGGCCGGGCCCCGCCGCCCTCCGCGGGGTCCACGCCATCCCGGGAAGGGCCTCAACGCTCACCCCGGGGACACCCGGAGGCCGCCCCCGAGGCCCCCCCGCGTCCCCGGCCCTGACTGCGGGCTGCTGGCGGCCACGCACCGTCCCTCCGGTCTCCCATCCCCGCTCGGACCCCACCCGGCCCGGCTTAGCTTCGCCACCGAACCCACCTGCCGCCCCCACCGACGCAGCGCTCCGGGGGGCGGAGCCACCGCCGGGGGGGGCGGGGCCACCCGCCGAGAGGACGCACGCGCGCGCGCGCACTCACGCCCACCACCCGCCCGGCGCCCGCCAGCGGACGTGACGACGGCGGTTAGCCGGGATGGGGCTGACCAATCGCGGCGGGCGGAGCGGCTCTCGCGAGAGGAGGGAGGGGCTCCGGGCCCCGCCCTTCTCGGCACCATGGAAACGGCGCGTGGTGGCGGGAGGCCGCGCTAGGCCCTGGGGTGAGGCACCGGCACCGGGGAGGGGGACCGGCCGCGGGCCTCAGTGTCTGCTGGGCCCCGCTGGGGCACCTGCCGCCTCGTCCCGTTGCGCCTCGGGGGCTGGCAGCTGCCCGGCGCTCCTGAGGGGGGGAGCGGGCCTGTTGCTCCTTCCAATTACCGAACGCCCTGGTGGCCGTGCCCGTCCCGGGGCGGCCGTGCCCGTCCCGGGGCGGCCGTGCCCGTCCGTCCTGCCTCCCGTCCTGTCACGCTTTGCGGTCGTTGCCCTGAAGTTGGCCGTTCCTTACGTGCTTTGCCGGGGAGGGGGGCGGTGGAGCCGTGCTCCCTTCGCGGGCGGGCGATGTGGGAGAGCTCCGACGCCGCCCGGGATAGCCGTGCCTCTGCTGCGGTGGTAAACCGTTAAACCAGGCACGGATCGTATCTCGTCTTGAGGTGTTTTACAAGCAAGAATTACTAGTGAAAAAAATAGTGAAAAATTACTAGTGAAAAAACCTGAACCGATCGTTCAGGTTTCTCTGCCTTTTGCTCCCATTTGTTTATAATTTTTGTCTCTTAGGCTTTGCAAAACATCGAAGAAGTTAGAAACCAACTTCCTGACCTGAGCTGCCCAGCTGTGCCCAGAGCCGCTTTGCGAGGAGTCTTGGCACGAAGATGAGTACCATCAACTCGCAGTAAGCTCCTCTTGTCTGCAGCTCTATGCAGTTATGTCATCAGATAGCAAGTCTTTTATATGCTTGGAATAAATTAAGAACTCAGATCAGCATTTATGCTTCCCCTCGGGTCCTTATGATCATCACAGAATCATCTAGGTTGGAAGGGACCTTCAAGATCATCTAGTCCAACCATCTAGTTGGAACAAGTTGGACTAGTCCAACCATCGTGCTTGCTTTCATATACAGGTAGATTACCACTGCAAAGAGAGAAAATGGAACGGTTGTTCACCAGGTCTTTTTAAGGGCAGAAAACATAAAAAAGACCCTTTATTTTTTCATTACATACTTCACAGAGATGGTTGCAGCCCTTAATTAGAGTGATTGGCATAACCTAATTTTCAAACTGGTTGGTTTGAAGGTCTGTTTGCAATAAAAGTAGTGAAATATTTTGAGAATATTACAGGAATTGTATTTTGACAGAATGTTAAAACAAATCTCCTGTGTATTCAATGACTTTGGACAGAAGCGTTTAAAGTCTGTGTTGAAATTCTTAAGTATATTGTTCTCTAACACAGTTTTTCCTGTCTTATTCAGGGATGATGAAGATACCTTTAAAATCCTTATTGCTACTGATATTCATCTTGGCTATTTGGAAAAGGACCCGGTTCGTGGAAATGACACGTTTGTAACCTTTAATGAAATTCTAGACCATGCTCAAAAAAATGAAGTACGTACTGCTTTTTGGAAAGAGTGTGACTGTGGAAAATATGTTCCAACCTGCCGGAAACTATAAAGCAATCTTCAGTAATTAATCAGATTAAATGACTAAACTAAACTGTTTATTGCAACCAGTTATGTTTCTGTTTTAGTAAAAGGAACGGCTGTTCTTATTAAATTATGATCCTGGCTGCATTAACGATGTTTTCAGGTTGTCTGCACCAGTTCCAGTGGTATTTAGAGAGGGTTTGTCACTGCAAGAAGAGAAAATAATTGGGGGGTGTGAGGGTAATGATACAAAGGCTTCAGACAACTCAAAGTAGAGATAAAAGTTAGAAATTTTAAGAGTGTTGTTTCAGTTTTTAAGGATTGATTGTTTATTAGTCAAATTATTTGTAATTGTGATGAAGGTGATTTTTTTTTTTCCTAATGCTTTTTCAAAAAGTAAATATAGACAGAAGTGCAACTAGTACTTGCTCAAAGTAATGTGGAGATAGCTACTGATTTCTTCCCACTAGGTACCACAGCAATGAGAAGAGAATGTCTCTTCATGCCTGTCAAAGAAAATGTTCATGAGCCAATCTAGAGACCCTTATTAGAACACTTCACTGGTAGCTTTTTTCCAAAACTATCAGTTGTTTTCTGTTATAGCTCTTCATAAATGGGTCTTTATGGGTTTGGTTTTGTTTTAATGAATAATTTAGTTAATGTTTGTTTCATGAGGAAGTTAAATACTGTGTCTGCAACTACAATTTGTTTTACCTAGAAGTCCAGATATGAGGAGATATGTGAAACTTCTTAGAAGAAATAATTTAAACTATTTGCTTAGAAGTCTTTCAAAGTAATATAAAATGTTGTATTAAAATAATAGAGCTTTTTGTTACATACAGGTGGACTTTGTTTTACTAGGTGGGGACCTTTTTCACGAAAACAAACCTTCGAGGAAAACAGTGCACTCTTGTTTGGAGTCACTGAGAAAATACTGCATGGGAGATCGTCCTGTTCAGTTTGAAATTTTGAGTGATCAGGCAGTGAATTTTCACTATAGCAAGTAAGTATGTTCCTGTAAATTATGGTGTAAGGTTTTGTTTGTGTATTGGGTGAATGTGTTGAGATTTTTGTGATTTTTATCCTCTGTGACTGGAACCTTGAATTTTTAGGCCTGGTTGGGTGGAAAGTTTACAGGATGACTTCACCTGTCATAGAATCATAGAATGGTTTGGGTTGGAAGGGACCTTAAAGGTCATCCAGTTCCAACCCCCCTGCCAAGGCCAGGGACACCTCCCACCAGACCAGGTTGCTCAAAGCCCCATCCAGTCTGGCCTTGAACACTTCCAGGGATGGGGCATCCACAACTTCCCTGGGCAACCTGTTCCAGTGCCTCACCACCCTCACAGGAAAGAATTTCTTTCTAGTCATCGTTTATTATCTTTTATGATCTAAATTTATAAAGGAATGCGTACAATTTTTTGAGAAACTTCTGAATGTGTTGTGACTTTTGATACGTTAGGTGATGTATAGTTTCTATCCTGCAAGTGCAATGCAAGTAAGCCAATTTACACAAATTGCTGTGGTAAAATCAGCGGAGTCCTTTGTGTGTAAACAAAGGTTGCACCGCCCAGCCTGCTGCTCTTGCACGTACCACACAACATGTTGTACAATTCTTTTCATAGGCCTTCTCTAAAAACAAACGCCAAAAAAAATAGGATTTTTTGCTACTCTGTTCCCACTGGAAAATGCCATTCCAGCCCATAAGTAGGAATCTTTTTACACTGTGCAGCTTACTCTTATTCCTAGCCACTTAGTAGTCAATTGTGCTGCAGTCATGATGTATTTGTGATGATGTTAATGTGAAGAGAATATTGGGAATAGTCCACAAATTTGCAGATAAAGTTTTAGTTTTTTTTTCCCCCCTTCTTTTTCAGGTTTCCATGGGTGAATTATCAGGATAGAAATCTCAACATTTCTATTCCGGTTTTTAGTATTCATGGTAATCATGATGATCCCACAGGGGTAATTATTATCGTAATTGTACTATACTGTTATATAACAAAAATATTATAGAAATAGAAACTTGTATAGAAATACAATTCTTGGAGAACCGGCTCTACCAGTTGCACCACTCTTCACATAAATACTTTGTGTACCTTTAGGAATTCTGTAAATTAATGACAGCAAAGTAAGTGTGACAGTAAAAAAAGAGAACAGAAAGAACTCAAGGGATCCACATGAACTGTTTAAATTCTTAATTTACATAGATTTCTGTCACTGAGAACAGAAGCAATTTTTGTGCCAAGAAACGACAGCCTTTTATAAAGTTTCTAAAACAAATTCTATCTGTGGAGACTGAAGGCTTTTTTCTTAAAGAAGGGGACTTTTGATACTTTGACTTGTGTGTATACAGTTGATATGTATCTTATATTTTCAAGGAAGATAATCTAATAAGGATGAAATGCTAGTTTAAAAATCAACAGCTAAAAGTGAGCAGGAAAAGGACGTTTAGAAAGCAGCAAAGCGCATGTGTTGAATGAATAATCTTGCATTTTATATTCTATGATTCTATAAATAGCAGTGTATCATGAAGATGGGTGTTTTAACAACAGAAGTTTAACCTTGGACCTACTGTGAAGTAGTTAGCTTAACCAGATAATTTTCTATAGTAGTTTAGAGACTTTGGGTTGTTGGGGTTTTGTTTTTCTGAATGATTTAATGGTAAATTTCATGTTTTTTAAATAAAGCAGGACTTGTAAGGAAAAGGGATTTGCTTCTGTACCCATTAGTCCTGAAAAAAAAACCGCTAATACTTGTGGCAGGGTTTTTCAACTGCAGAAGTTACCTAAGGAAAGATACTCTCTCTCCCTTTTGAGACTGTTTCACTTAGACTTTAAAGACTAAATTCAAAGTTTTTATATTTGTTTCTCAATATTTTCTACAGGCAGATGCACTCTGTGCATTGGATATTTTAAGCTGTGCAGGATTGTTGAATCACTTTGGACGTTCAACTTCTGTGGAGAAAATAGATATTAGTCCCATTTTATTGCGTAAGGGCAGAACAAAAATTGCTCTGTATGGCTTAGGTAAGTATTAGTCTGCCAGACCGTGGCTGGGCTGTTTCTGTATTACTGAAGCTTAATAGGTCTAAAGAAAGTTGGAACAAACATACCGTGCTGCAACAAACATGAAAAGCTTTAATTTAGCATTAGTGAGACCATCAGTTCTGGGACAGTTTCTCCTTCTGCTATGTTGTCACTGGGTTACAGGTTGTGTTTTTTTTCTTTGCCTTTTTTAATTTAAAAATAAATTCTTCAATAACTTTATTTTTATACTTTTATTGGTCTTAAATGAACCCTTCCTAATATGGCTATATATAGTGCCCGTGCATTGAGTCAGGGCAGTCATACTCTTTCATTCTTACTGCTGAGTATTAAACTTACTTCCTTTAAGTTTAGGTGAAACTTAAAGGCTGTATGTGCCTGTGCTATTTTGGTTATTTTAAGAATATAAACTGTCTGAGCAGAAACCTAATGTCTGACGTGTCTGAAGTGCTTTGTAAGTAACATGTCACAGGTTTCTATAAAGAAACTTGTGAAGAGTTTCATATTTTAAAGGTGTTCTAGGGTGGGTTTTCAACTTCAGTTTGTCCCTTTCTAATTTCTCCTCCACCATCACTTCTTACTTAGAATGGTGATGTTTCACTGCTTTCTGTCTAGAGAAATTAACTATTAAGATCTTAATTTTTTCCCCTTATTTGATGTCCAGTCACGAGTGCTTAAACATTTCATTTCCAAACAACCTTTATAGCTGTAAGTTAAGTCCTAGTTGGCCATGATTTCATATGTTTAATGCGATACTTTAAAAGCTTGCTAAATGTTCTGAGGGTTAGTATTGATAATACCACAATATAAAAGTTTTCAAAAAGCATTTGAATTTTAAAGACCCAAAATCGTCACTGGAAGACACAAGAAATTTCTGAAGTGTGGGTGTTGCTGCATAGAAATGTTCACGAGATCTTTCTTTAAGCTTGTGCTAAGATTATATACCCTCTTGACTTTCTCTGATTTAAACAGCACTTACTCTTGTACAAAATACGTAAACTTCATAAGGGATTTTATTGAAATGCATCATGAACCCTGGGTATGGATGCTTTGGGTTTTGGTGGTGGGTTTTTTTTTTCTTCGCGTTAAAAACGTCAAGAAAATAATTGGTGACAAACAGATGAGAAGTATCTTTTTCCTGCGATCTGAGAAAGCGCTGACTTTGCAGAATTTGTGATTTACTTATTGTTTGGAAGGGAATTTCAAAGTATGTTTAAGAACTACTTCTCTACTCAGCGGTATGTTTTTAGACTCCACCTTACAACAAAATATACTTCTTGCTGTGACAACAAGAAACAAAATATCTCTTCTAGTATTTTTAATTCTGCCCATAATAAGTTTTTTTGGCATGGAAAACTGGCAAGAGGTCTCTATGCAGATGTAGTTAATAAAACTGCCTTTAGTAGTTGTTTAAAAGTATCTTTCATGTTAAAATGTCTTAAATAGCCAGTTTGTATTTTAATCTGTTCAAATTCATAGTCAAACCTCATTCATTTTAGATTATGAAAATGAAGATCTGTTCTTGGGACAAAGTTATGTTCTTCAGGCTCTTTTTAATAGAGTTGCTAATAAAAAAAAAAAAAAAATCTGGTTTACCACTCAAAAATGATTTCATGATTTGTTTTGTCTACTCCAGGCGCTATTCCAGATGAGAGGTTGTATCGTATGTTTGTCAATAAACAAGTAACCATGCTGAGACCAAAGGAAGATGAAGATAGTTGGTTTAACTTGTTTGTGATTCATCAAAATAGGTAACAGTGTTGAGTGAGTTATGGTGACTTTAAACTTACTGTGTTACTTCCTTAAACTGCCTTGAAAAAGATAGGTGAGAAAGCCAGCTATGCTGGTTGGTGCTCCTTGTGAGTAGCTGGTTTCTCGAGATTTTCCCAAATGAAAGCCTCGTTCTACAGCTCTTCTTACAGAAGAATCATAAAGGCAAAGAGTTGAAATAAATGAGATGGGAATGTTGGGCATTCTCTTTCCAAACCCTTATAGTTAGGGGCAGTGGAGGGTTTGTAGTGTAACATGCATATAATTAGTCTTGTCTGCCTGTTAGAACTGAAAGAGCGTTAAACTTCCTATTGTAATTTCTATCATTGAACCATAATTTGACAAGTACTGGTTCTTCACTTGCACTGCTGTGCTTTGCAGTTTCTCTTGAATAGAGGTAGCATGTGTTCTTTCTGCCTACACACTTCTCCCAGTAGTGGTAGTAGAAACAGGCAGAGTTCATTTTCAAATCCATTCTTACAATTTTTCCTGAAGAAGAGTGCAATCCTCATGTGCAAGTAACGGTGAAGCAGAAGTAAACAAATATAGCTCAGATAACCCTGTGTACTGATCTCTGTCCAGTAGGCTGAAGGAGCTCGTTCCTCCTCTGCCTTCTGGAAAGGGATGGAGGGTGGTGTGTCCCATGTCTGTTTAATTCGATGGGGTTTATCCCGCTATTTAAAAAAAAAAAAAAAAGGCCATGAGGTGCTATACAAGCATTCATATGGAAAAAACCCTAAAATCTTGCAAGCCAAGTAAGAAGGAAAATGAGATCCAAATAAAAAGTAGGGAGCAAAAAAGAAAGCAGCTGTCTAAATTGCCTTTTTGTTTAACCAAATACCTTAAACAATTACATAAGAAATAAATGTGATGGGTACCTGATGTGAAATGTATGTCGGATATTTTTGCTGGAGTTTCTGTATCATGTTAAATCACACTGGTGTTTTTCTCCTTCACTCCTCCTTTGCACAGCCGTGACTGTACACATTCTCATTATTTTTCTCTTTTCTTGAACAGGAGCAAACATGGAGCTACCAACTACATTCCGGAGCAGTTTTTAGATGACTTCATTCATCTTGTTGTGTGGGGTCATGAACATGAGTGCAAAATAGCTCCATCCCAAAATGAACAGCAATGTTTCTATGTTTCTCAGCCAGGAAGTTCAGTAGTGACGTCTCTGTCCCCCGGGGAAGCTGTGAAGAAGTGTGTGATCTTTTCTTCTTGTTCTTCTTTATCCCTTGCCTTATGTTTCTTGTGTGTTGTGTTGAGAAAGGAAAAATAATTTTATTGTGTGAAAGGGTTTGTGTTACCATGTGGATTAGCTTCAGAGTGTGACATAATAAATGAAGTAGATGGAATCAGTGCCTAGAATAACTTTTGTTTTACTTGGGATTAAACCTAACATTTGAAGCAAATGGAACTTGTCTAGTAGGGGATACACTCTGATAAACTGGAATACGAGGAACTGTGTACATACAGTTGTCTATGGAACAAGCACAATCTAAATATAATGGAACAGAAGTTTGGCAGGGCCAACCATGAAGTACAGATCCAAGAACTCCCTATAGCTTTTAAACTTTGGTCCCTGAAAAGTAGACATGAACTTACACCTGATTTTTATACTATAATTCTCTTAAGTTTATCTTCTAGTAACTTACCTTTCTCCTTCTAGACACATTGGTTTGCTGCATGTTAAAGAGAAAAAAATGAAAATGCAGAAGATTGCTCTAGAGACAGTGCGAACTTTCCACATGGAGGATATTGTTCTTGCTGATCATCCAGATCTTTTTAATCCAGACAATCCTAAAGTAACTCAGGCAATACAAGCATTCTGCATGGAAAAGGTAAGTTGTAATGCAAACAGTAAATGGATAACAGCTTACGGTCAGGGAATGTGATCTGTGACTGGTTTTAAGACTGGAATGTGAGAAGTCTTATGTTTTGAAGTGTCTTATTTGAGACAGGCGCCGTTTCCATGGGAGGCTAAATCCATGGCAGTCACTGCAGCCTTGGCTTCCAGGTTCCTTGGCTGGGATGACCTACTAAAGTAGGCTGCAACTGCTTTATGGGGGTCCACATCATCTTTGTACAAAAGCTCTCACCTGCGAGTGGGGCGGCACTGGATGTGCACTTTGAAACCAGCATAAACATGTGTACCTAAACCCTGGGAGCTGGGCTATGCAGTGTGAAGTGCCAGAAGTAACTAAACAGGTTTATTAATTGTTCTTGCTTCTTAGGTCTGTATCAGTCTCTTCCAGCTTTTCTCTGAAACTAGAAATTTAGCAAAGTATAATGGCTATATAGGAAGAGTTATGAGTCATCAGTGATGTAGATACTGCTGGACTAGGGTATATCTGAAATATAAGCCTTTCATGATGACTTTTCTTATTCATTCCTACGGCTTTTGACTGGACAGTGGTACTCCCCTGGAGCTGTATGTGTTTAAAGTTATACTTGAGGGGTTCAGGCGTCCGTAAGAGAATAAAGTGGAACTGAATTTCTAATTCTACTTCGTAGGTTGAATTGATGCTGGATGATGCAGAAAGAGCACGCTTGGGAAATCCACGCCAGCCAGAGAAGCCTCTTATAAGATTACGAGTAAGAAACTGTTCAGTTTGNTACTCCCCTGGAGCTGTATGTGTTTAAAGTTATACTTGAGGGGTTCAGGCGTCCGTAAGAGAATAAAGTGGAACTGAATTTCTAATTCTACTTCGTAGGTTGAATTGATGCTGGATGATGCAGAAAGAGCACGCTTGGGAAATCCACGCCAGCCAGAGAAGCCTCTTATAAGATTACGAGTAAGAAACTGTTCAGTTTGGATTGCTGTGTTTTGAAAGGTCACTTTGAAAAGTTTCAAAGCAAAGTCGGGCTTTTTTTATAAACACAAAATATATATAAAATTTCTTACTGTGAACAGATGGATATAAATCACCTACATACCATGATTCTGTTGAGCTGTGGTATAACTAGTGTTCTATGGCAAAGGATGAGATTGGTCATAACTATACTTCACTGCTGGTCCGAGCAAGGAGATCAAATGTGGCTATTTACAGAGAAGTTTTTCTTAAGTCATATTATCTTATGTTTGTTCCTAACCTAATTTATGGAAGCTTTCCTGAAGACTGGTAAATGAAACAAATTAGGAACAGGTTATCAATCTGGGCTGTTATTAGCTATTCTGCTAATATTATTTATTAGCTATTATTATCTATTAACTATTTTGCATAGTATAGTAAAGCATTCATTTTAAGTTTACTTATGTTTTACTTTAATTTTTCCTTTGAAGGGTAACAAACACATCTGGATTTGTGTGGCTTCTCTATTTCTGTTTGTTTCATATTTAAATTTTTCCTTTCCTCTCTTAGGTTGATTACACAGGTGGCTTCGAACCATTTAGTGTCCATCGTTTTAGCCAGAAGTACATGGATAGGGTGGCTAACCCGAAAGACATCATACACTTTTTCAGGCATCGTGAGCAAAAAGAGAAAAATGGTAATTATCAGTACCTACCATCTAATGTATTATAGAAGAAGTAAAGTTGCATAGTCTCATTTAAGCGTAAATATTGCAGAAGTATTTGTGTTCTATTTCTGGGTTTGTCTAAAATTCTGATATTCAGCACAGCATCTGCTGACAGTTATTCATAAATAATTCCTTTTTTTTGGCCTCAAACCTGATTAAGTTGCTTTTAGTAATAAATATAGCCCCATACCAGACTGTGAGTTATGCCATGATTCTATGATAATTACTGTGAAAGGTATTAAATATCTCACTCCTGAGACTTCTCAGAATTAGATGGTTGATTTTGGGCACTTTGCAAGAAAAGAGGTGGGTGTTGTGTTTTTTTCCTTCTGGTTTGTTTGGTTGTTTTTTAATGTACTGCTGTAGTAATTCATTTGTTTACACTTAAAATACTAATGAAGGGGTTGGGCTTGAGAAATGTTTGTGCATTTAAAAAAACCTCAAGAGGTCTGAATGTACAATAGCATTTTATTTGCCCTAATTAATCATGCGTGTGGGGTACTCTTGACTTTTTAGTCTGTTCCAGGTATGTCTCTATTCAGACATTTGTGCAAAACAAATAATGGCTGTTATTATTGTGGCATTTCTCACTTCGCCTATAATTTTTAATAAATGGTTAATAGACATAATGTAATAGTCTAATTAGATGTAATAGACTAATGTAATAGTCGTAATGAAGATACAGTTTGCACAAGAACATACTGTGCTAAATAACTGTTAATAGTTCACATTAGTGTAAGTACTCAATTCCATTGACAGTTTTTACTTACACTGTCAGTTTTATAAAGTTCAAAATACTGTGTTTCATGAATAAAACCTGCTTTTAGTGAGTTTTTTTTTTAATTATGCTGTATTGATCTTGGTTTATTTTGATTTTTTAAAAAATAGGTGTGTAATCACATTTACATTTTCAGAATACAAGGAAGTATATTCAGAATGTACATCTGTCGCCATGTTTCATTAACACATTTTAATTTTCCCACTTAATGTGCGTCTCGGATTCAGGAAGGGAATGTAAGAATACCACAGTTCTTTGCATTACTTTATTAAGTATCCTCTAACACAAGGGAGGTGGCTAATAAATCAGTCAAAATTTTCAGGACATGGACCTGTTGGAGCAGGTCCAGAGGAGGACTGCAAAGATGATCAGAGGGCTGGAGCACCTCTCCTATGAGGACAAGCTGAGAGAGTTGGGACTGTTCATCCTGAACATAAAAAAAAAAAAAAAAAAAAAAAAAAAAAAAAAAACCAAACCAACACAACAAAAACCGTGATGCTTTGATGGATTGATTTTTCTTCCTGTTGTGATCTTCTAGAGTTCAGTTATAATAACCTTCAAGACATAGTGTTCAGTTTATAATTACAGATATTTGGTAGTTAGAAGCCTTTGTATCCGCTAGAGGTGGAGTTGTCCAGTACAATTATTGTATCTGTTATGTTTACCTTTATTTCTAGATAACAGGCTCTACAGTTAGAAGAAAAATCTGTTACCTATAAAAGGGACCCCAATTCTTAAGAGGCCTATACCTTTTTTCCTATTACTGTCAGCAGGATGATGATAGTTAAATGCTGCAAGCATGGGTGACAGTGCCACTGTGCTTTTCTGTTCTAGAGAATGATCTTAATTTTGGAAAACTGGTTAGCAGACCTGCTTCTGAGGGGATGACACTGAGGGTGGAAGACCTTGTAAAGCAGTATTTTCAGACAGCAGAGAAGGTATCTTTCTGCCTTTTATGATATTTTTTTTAATTGAATGTAATCTTTTTGTCTTTTTTTGCTTTCTTAATGGAAGCAGTGTTCCCTGAAAAGACTGACATTCACCAAGAAGTTAATTTATTTCCTATATAACTGTATGTGAGTTCCTGTATGAAGTGTATGTCTTACACAGTAGTCACCTGTTAACCTATAGGTTGTATATAGGGTATGTGAGCACATGCCAGTTTGAGAGCATTACGATAACTCTTCATGTGAACATAAAGCATCTGCCCTGTGCTAAATGGTGTGTCATGCTCTTACAGGTGGAACTCACTCATGCTCTTGAGTGAGAAGCTGCCTTAATTTGCTATAGGGTCAATGTGAAACTGTACCGTTTACTATGATCAGCTGACTTGAAGTAACTTGTTACTTTGCAGTGTATTTGTGTCCTCAGACATAGTGCAATCTCACATTATATTTAAAGCAGAGCAGGGAAAAGGAAGAGACCCTGTAACAGTTTGCTTTCTCCCTACACTTTTGTTAAACCTGATTTATTTCCCTTGCCCAACACCAGGGCAGTAACGTCTCAGAGGAAAAAAAAAAATAATCAGTGGGTCAGACACCCAAATGCTTGATCTTGATGATCTTGATGATCAGAAGCTGCTTCAGAACATGCTTCATAGAAAATCAGAGCGAGGATTCCTGAGGTAAAGATCACCCAAATTATATCATCGTTCCTAACTTTAGACACATGTTAGGTGTCAGTATGGCATAAGTCATGCTCTGGAAGGACTATTTGCCTTCTGCATATGACAGGGAACCCAGGGTGACTAGTTCAGAAGTAGGTACTTCAAATGTATGCCACCCCTAAATCCCATGGGGACGGGTAGCAGTGTCGAAGACAGGGCACTGTATTATTCTATGAAAAATAAACTTTGCTTTTAATCTCTTTTCCTTCCTTATTCTGCAAAATTTTCCCTGTTAACACCGTCTTCCCTACTTGTATGTATGTTCTTGTATAAACAGCTCAGTTACTAGTCCCTACATTTGAGGTCTGCTTCAGCAGCTCCACATCTGTAAAGAGTTGAAAGAATCCATTCCCCTTCTGGGAAGGCATGCAGTAGGGCATTAATACATTTTAAGTTAACATGGGAATGAAAGAAAGAGGGGGGAGACATTAACATTCTGCATGATTACAATCAGTCACTCTTTTGAGATGCTTGTTTTGTTTTTATGTAACCTTCTTAATTTATAATAGCTGTAAAATTTTCTCCTCTGTGCAGAATTATTTCAGGGAAAGTTTTATGCCTCTGATACCTCCCTCAAAACAATTTCTAAAGGATGCCTGGAAGGATCAAAAATCATTAATAGGCATATATAATGCTTATTACTTAGGAATTATGTGTTCAGTAGCTTACAGACAAAAGAGGCTGCTATTTAAACATTACTGTTCATAGGGGAGTTTAGTTCTCAGAATATGTCTTTTTACTGTATTGGGAAGGAGGGCACAAAGAGAATGGCTGTGAAACACCACCAGTAGCATCTATTAATTTTACTAATTAGTGTCTGTACTAATATCTTAATGTAGAATTTCTTGATGAATATATCTCGATGAACATGTGAGAACTATTGGTATTTACAGAATTGCATTTCAATAGAGTAGACATAATAATTTGCCTGCTCTGTAGCTGCCATTTTTTAATGTTAGAATTTTACAGTAAAACTAAGTAATTTAGCATTTCTAATAATTCTGGGCCTATTTTTAATAGCATTTTTATATCTCTGCAAGTTGGTCTTAGCTTTAGTGTAAAAAAGGGAGGGGAACTAGGAAAGAATCCAGTTTACCTTCTCTCCTCTCTCAGCAATACATTTCAGACCAATTATTTTAGATATGGTTGACATTGTACTTTCTTTACTGTTTATGAAACATTTTCTTTGACAAGTCCGGAAAATACTCTGTTAAGTAGGTGTAACATGCTAGTAGCAAAAAGGTTGTACTGTATTATGGTGAGTAACAGGTTTGCTTGTTGTGCTTTTCTCTGATTGAAAGTGCACTCTTCAGTGCACTTTACTGGTTTTGGAACCAACTTAATGTAACATTTATCTGAAACAGCAGGGATGTTACTTGCTTTCTTTGATGGCAGATGCTTCTTAACAAAATGTTTTCCCCAATTATAAAGAAAGTGCAGCTTTCACTTCTAACTGAAAGAGGAATGGGAGAAGCAGTGCAGGAGTTTGTGGACAAAGAGGAAAAAGATGCCATAGAAGAGTTGGTGAAGTTTCAACTAGAAAAAACGCAGAGATTTCTTAAGGAGCGTCGCACTGATGCAGAGGAAGAAAAAATAGATGAGGAGGTAATATTCTGTTAATGTTAATTCCTCAGAAGAGGCCAAGACAGTAGAAAAATCAGTGCTCAAACTTGGTTTAATAGATTTGCCTGCGTGTGGAGCATGTGCAAGACTTGCCTCTAGTCCTTTTCTGGAATTAATAAATACAGTGATGAAGTTTCAAATACATAGTTTAAAAGCTTGTATTGAAAACGGGGTTTAGGTATGCTTATACTGATTCTCACTCTATTTGCACATGTATGGAAAAGATCTATCACTCTAATATATGTATGTCTACTGTGAGAAGGATGATAGATATAATTTCTTCTTAGCTTTTTCATATTGGCTTAGGGAAGGATACAGGAACAGGGCAAGCATAAGGGAAACCTGTCCTTCAGGTGCTCTACTAACTTCTAACTGCTTGCAGCTCAGGGTCACCCAGAGACAAACCTGGTTTATGTGTATCTAGTAACCCTTAATTAACTTCTCTGTTAAGTTGTTGAGCATCCACATGAGCCCATGTATAAGGTGTAATACTCTAGCATATGACAAGTTGTTCTGCAGCTTGACTGTGCACTATGTAAAGAATAATTTGGTGGGGGGAGGAAGGTTTCACCTACCTGTTTTCTTGCTGATTGCTTGCATTCAAGAGGAGTTGAAAGAAACCATAAACAATCAGTGCCTGTAGGCTTTCTGTGTCACTTTGGGTTTTTTTGTTTGTTTGTCTTTTGGTACTTCTGCCAGCTTTTCCTCTCACCACCATATCTTTTTCCATACTTGGCAAGCTGAGCTTTCTTAGTTGTACATGTGTGCAATGTTTGTCTCTTCTCAGCATCCTTGTTTTCTATCTTGCCTCTTCCTCTCTACCTCTTCTTTTCCAGTTATTCATATTTCACCATCCCTTATTGTCAAATTACATATAGTCTCATTTTCTTGACTGTAGTATCTACTACTTTTCATCAAGTCCAAAGCTTTTTTCTCCCCAGTGATGTAGCTCCAGTCATTAACAGAATGTGAAATTCTTCAACTGTAGGACAGCATGAAAAGGTTCTAAACAATCTGTTCAATTATTTTGCACTCTTCTTCTCTCATGTGAGCCTAACTTAATAATTCAGTGATCAAGATTTCTCACTTACTGTGTTTTGATTATTGTATGAAATGAACTGTTAATTTGATGGGAACTCATTTTATTCAGGTGCGAAAATTCAGGGAGAGTAGAAAAAAGAATACTGAAGAAGAGGATGAGGAAGTTCGTGAGGTAACTCCTTTGAATTTTAAATGTAGGCTGAAGAATGGAATGGTGACTTCTGCATATGAGTGAAGTCACTTAGCAACACTTCAACATTGTCCTTGCCAAAAAAAGTGTGTGTCTGCATAGGGAAGATTAGTAAGTCTTTTAAAAATCTTCCTTCATGTAATATGTGCTAATACATGCTATTGAGCTGCTGCTTAGTTTGGCTTTTGAGATCCGTTTTCTTGTGCAGATTTGTGAGCCTGAGTGTTCAACTGTTCTTGCTTTGAACAGCAAAGGTTAGACCAGGCAGGTGACCTTCTGTCATTTTCAACTATTTGTGATCCCATCACCAGTGGGTGTGTCATGGACTTTGAGTGGTGTTACGGGAACAAATCGGTATTATTGGTAAACCTTTAGGTACTGTTGTCCTCATCAGCAGTCTTAGAGTCTTAGATCTCCTGGAGATTCATGTCTTTCCGAAGAGAATTGCCAGCCACTGACAGCATTGCTGCTCCTTGTCTTTGCAAGCTTTGTGAGACTGGAATGAAATTTTGAGAAAAAGGACACCTGGGGTGAGATTCGATTCTCCTGATCTGAGATAGCTTCATGTGAACTAGTTGTCCTAAGCACCCACTGGCCTCAGCAAAGATCAAGTCAATGGAGCCCAGAGGGTGCTTCTCCTGAGCAGATGTACACAGCTGACATAGAATGGCCTGAACTGTTCACCAAACTCCACTGACAGTGAATCGTATCAACTAGCGCCATTCTGTTATCAGGGCTTAGCTAACTACTTTATATGTACACCTCTAAATTAAATAGACTAAATACCATCCCTGCTTTTTGACAGAATTCCTTGTGTTCCATACCTCTGTGGATTTGGGTCTTCTAAGCATCAGTGGTTTAGAATTATGTCTCACAACTAGGATTTAACAATGGTGCATTTAATCATCTAAGATTCTCTTTACTATAGCACTTAATGTTCCATTTCAGGCAATGACCAGGGCTAGAGCCCACAGATCTGAGGATGCAGTTCTTGTCGCAGCCTCCAGCGATGAAGAACTCATGGATACAGGGATGAAAGGCACTGGTGATTCAGATGACGGTTTTCCTGCAACACTGAGCCGAGGAAGGGGTCGGGCAAGAGGTAGGGCAAGAGGTGCAAGAGGACAAAATCCAACAGCAAGAGGTTCATCTCAAAGGGGAAGAGGTAAGAAAAACTTCACATTCTTTATACTGCAGTTACTGACTTTTTTTTTTTTTTTCTTTAAAAGGCGAATGTCTTCTGATCATAGAGTGGTTTAGGTTGCAAGGGACCTTGAAGATCATCTAGTTCCAACCCCCCTACCACAGGCAGGGACACACTTCCATGAAGTGGAAATTTTTTGCTTAAGGGCTTCTACTGGAAAAAAAAATTCTTCACAAATATTTGTAATATCATATTACATATACAGTTGACTGCCTTACAAGGCTTAAGTTGTGACTTTTTCACGGGGTCATTAAAAGAAAAATATCTTGCTTCCCAGCTGTGGAAACATGGAAACATAGTAGACTCTTAAAGATGTATTATTGGGAAGGTCTGTAAAATGCAGTGCTTGTATAACTTTTTGTTACTGCTAAAGGTAATGCATTTGAGCAGCACAGAGTGGAGGTACAGATGTTTGAGCAGTATAAAGCGGACATACAGATTGTCTCTATCCTCATGCAATTTACAAGAGACTTCATTGTTTCTAGTGACTGAGAAAATGGTGTTTCCTAAGCAAAATGAAATAGGTAGCTCCTGGGCTAGGTGTGATTGTGCAATTTACGGTGATAGTGGTACCTCCATTTTATATAAATATATATATATGTAAAAAAAGAAAACTTGGGGTCCTGCAGTTATATACTCTTTTGAGTTGTCTCAGTAATGCCCAAGGGTCTGAGAGCAGAGTAGGTTATCATAGAGTTGTCCAGGCCGGAAGGGACCTCCAAAGGTCATCTAGTCCGACCCCCCCGCAGTCAGCAGGGACACCCCCAACTAGACCAGGTTGCCCAGGGCCTCATCGAGCCTCTCCTTGAATATCTCCAGGGAAGGGGCCTCAACCACCTCCCTGGGCAACGTGTTCCAGTGCTCCACCACCCTCACAGTGAAGAACCCTCTCCTAATCTCCAGTCTAAATCTGTTCCCCTCCAGCTTGAAGCCATTGCCCCTCGTCCTGTCACTGCAGGCCTTTGTAAACAGGTTCTCCCCAGCCTGTTGACACAAAGGCTGTCATGTTAGGACTGGTTTAGTTAGTGCCTTTGAACTAGTTCTTTGGGCGTGTGCTCCAGCACTCGGGGGGGGTGTCTGTGGAGCTGGACCCAGAGCAGTTCTGCATGTAAGGAGGGCTTAGATTCAAGGAAGAAAGTGAAGGAGTAACAAGGAATGTAGGTTTTAAAGTCACTTCCTGCTCAGTAATGATAGAATAAAGGGCAGGGAAAAACCCAACTCACATTTGCATATCTTTTATTATCCCTATAGGACGCACTAGCCAAGAGTCAGCTACAAGCAGCAGAACCTACAAGCCTGTATCTGTGCCTGCCAAGAATATGTCTATCATGGATGGTAGGCCTTCAATCTGTCCATTGCTCTAATCTGCTCTTTCAAATTGTAATGAAGGTGTTTATTTAATGAAGTGTCTCTAATTGCCTTTATTTCTATTAGGCCAATTCAGTTGTGAGAGATTCTTTTGGTTCTGATGAAATAGAATAACTAAGAGTAATGAGAGAAAGAAGAATTCAGGGGGCAAAAAAAGAATAGTAATATCCTGCTGTCATGGGATAAAATGAAATGTATCAAGAGCTTCTGACTAGATGCTCCCTCTGTCTAATTCTTACTGCATGCAGTTCCTTAAGAAATAAGCATAGAAGGGATGTGACTTAATAGCATCTATTTTATGCAGAATATTCCTCTGTGGATAAGAAGTTTAAACTTGACTGGCTTTACTATAAATCCATTTAGTTTTACATTGTAGCAAGCGTGAGAAATGCCAGATTGTGATTTAAGCCACCTATGTGGGAGTAGCCCTTCCTTGATACCGAGGACAGGCTCTGAGGAAACAATGTAGATAATCAGAGTATTAAATAAAAAAAAATACTGCTTACAAAGCTACAAAGAAATCCACAAAATACCCAAAGGTAGAGCAAGTTTTAAATTAATCGGCCAATTACCTAAACTTTAAATTGGTCAGCAATTGACGTAAAATACTACAGAGAAATCAATTTTAGCAGATGTATTGATGTCTGAGCTGTTAGACATACAAGAATAGCAATTATAGTAATGTTTTTCTCTTAACAAAAGTTACTGAAGGTTTTTCAGCCAGAGTGGGAAGCACCTGCTGCTGCACAGAGGGTTAGATCCCTGGGTTGTTAGACTCTAGAAAAGGCTTACATTATGTTTTGGGTTGGGTTTGGGAGTTTGTTTTACAGGGTATTTTCCAGAGGAAATGCATGCTAAGCAGATCTTAAGTGAAAAGAATGATATAACATTGTTTGCATTTTATTGTGTGAGCACTTTTAAAATACTACATTCGTTTTACTCCAGCCTTTAGGTCTTTGAAACCAGAGAGCTCCTTGAATTCATCTAAATCTTACTCTGAGGTAAGAAGCATCTTGCATGAGTGAAGTTGTGCTGCCTTTTGCTGTCCTCTGATTTGAAAAAGAAATACATGGTCAAAATGTTAGCCTAAAAAAAAAACATTAGCCTAAACCAGCAGGTGTTCCCAAGCCATCAGTTCCAACAGTAAGTTTCTGCGTGTTAATTTGTACCTTTTGTACCCTTTTTTGGTATGGGGCTTGTCTGAGAAAAACAAAGACCATGTTTTTGTTTGTGACCATAGTCTTAAGATACAGAGTGTATATACATGGGTATTTTGGGGGTTTCTGCAAGATCAAAGATCTGAACAGTGTAACTTGTGCTGTATGTGCACATTGTACAGCTCTAGCCTTGAGCCCTATCCAAGTGCATGTTATAACTAATTGTGTATATAGCTGGAAAAAGCCCCAAAGGTTTTATGCTGTAATACTGTACTATTATGCACTATATCTCTGTAAGAATAAATTCTGTGAAAAAGCTTTATAAATGATACCATTTTTTTTCAGGTTATTATAGATGATGACTCTGATCTAGAAGACATTTCTATTGTTCCTTCTTCCAAAGTAAATCATAGGTCAGTATGTTTGCTTCATGAATGCTCCCATGACTGCTCTATTTATGATTGGCAATTAGCAGTGTCAGGGATCTAATCCAGTACCTGAAAAAAACAGATTTTTAAGAAGATCATAACACTGCTTAGAGAATTTATATACTTTTTTACCTGTTAATGTGGGTAATCTTTCTATAACAATAAATTGCTGTAGTGATTGAGATAAGCTAGGTCAGAGCTTTAGAATTAGTATATTAGTTTGAGAATTTGAATAGTTCTACTTACTGTTATTTCTATTAATTCTTAATCCCTGTATTTAAAATCATAGAATCATAGAATGGTTAGAGTTGGAATGGACCTTAAAGATCATCGAGTTCCAACCCCCCTGCCCTGGGCAGGGACACCTCCCACTAGAGAACGTTGCTCAAGGCCCCATCCAGCCTGGCCTTGAACACTTCCAGGGATGGGGCATCCACAATTTCTCTGGGAAACCTGTTCCAGTGTCTCACCACCCTCACAGTTAAGAATTTCTTTCTAGCATCTAATCCAAGTCTCCCCTCTTTCAAGGGGAGATTTGGTGGTCCAAACCTAAGTTGAAGGGAAAGGTGTTGGAATGTCTGGTAACTGAGAACACACTGATGCCTTTTTTTCTTTTTTTTCTTTTTCCTCTGTATGTTTCCAGGGTGTCAACTCCATCTTCACTTAGTAAAAGAGGTTCACAAAGCCAAACATCTAGAGGAGTTGATTTTGAGTCAGATGAGGTACAGTATATACTGGGTTTTTTTTCCTTTTACTTTGTGTAAATTTCTGTAGCTTATTGTTTTGCAGTTATTTGAATAAAGCCTTTCAAAGTAAAAATGATTTTTTAAAATTTTTTTTTTATTACTAACAAGGCAAGATTATCACAACCAGTTTTAATTAGAATATCATAATCATCAGTAATAAGGCTGGAAGGGATCTCAGGAAAATATCCAGGCCTTTTTCCCTTCAATTCTTAATCAGTTAATTTTCATTCCTGAAATGTGTGGAACAGGTTTGGGGTTTTTTTTGCCTGTGTAAGAAAGTAATTATGATCTCTCATTGTTCTTGGCTATGTCTTTTGATTTCTTTTTATTTTTTTTCTTGTAAAAAGTAAGAGTTTTGTATTTTTTTTGCATTTAAAAAGGGCTATTTTCCATGGCACTTTTTTGTTTTATTGTTGCAAATTACATAAATACACGTAAAAAAAAATTAATACACTATCTTCAAGTTTAAGATGCCTGTTCTTGCAGTATATATCTGAACTGATAGGAAATGGCTTCTTCTGTAATTAAATAAGTAGAACTTTATTCAGAGTGTTGCACTGAATAGAATACACACGATACTGTCCAGGGCTGTGCAGTTTGTTTTCGCAGAGCAGCAGACCGTCACGTATGGTCAGGGTCCCAGCCTTAGCAACAGCAGGTGTTGGCCATTCAGAGAAAACATTAAACTCTTGTCCCTTCTCACCGCTGCTGTGTCTCTCCTTGTACCTGAAATGCAAAACTACATGTTTGGTTGAACATGGAAAAAGAAACAGTGTTTTTGTTTCATGCAAATGTCAGTAAATTATGATGAGTGATATGTAGATGGACATAACTTCATTGAGGTATGTGCTGCTCATAATGATAACAGTTCCCTGCTCACACCCAAAATACAGATGGTTCCTCATTTCAAAGTCGCTGTTCTGATCATATTGACTTAAACTCATTCTCTTTACATTTACGATCTGGACCTTTAAATCAAAGGATAATCTCTTTCCTATCAAAACCAAGAAAAACAGGTCTGTCAGAACACATGGAATAATGCAAGCAGGCTTTCTAGTTTAATCTAAAGGTGATTTGACTTGTATTGACTCAGAATGCATGTTTGTTCTAGTAATACAGATCTGTTTACAAATTGCAGGATGAATTTGATCCATTCAAAAGCACTGCAACGTCAAGAAGAACTAAGTGATTTTTTGGCTCACTACACAAGAGAGAAATGTGAAAATTAGAGAAGGAAATGAAAAGCAGTTTGCAAGGCATTCTCTATGTGGCATTTCTCTGTAAATGATGGGTTGCCTTTAATTTTCACTTCTATGAAATGTTTTTTGTTCAGGTGTTTGGTTTTTTTTCTCTGACACCAAATTTGGTATAATCTGGGTGTTGCATTACTTAATGCATTAGATTAGAGTGTCTAATATTCTGAAGTACTGCCTGAAAATGAAAGTTCTTTCTAAAACTTCTAAAAGCCTGTTTTCTTTCTGGGATGACAATGTAAATAACAATCATATCTTTTATAGAAAACTCCATCTCTTGGGCTTGAATTTTGCCGAGGAGTAAATTCATAGTGGTATGCAAGTAGGGATGTGGACACGGACTCAGCATAACGGAACTTGTACTTACTTGCAATTTTCTGCAGATAGAGTTGAAAACTCTGAAGAGTAATAGTTTGACCCAAAAATACAGTTTTCAATATTGAAGCTGGAAAATGTTCCAATACTTTCGACTCTACTAGGAGAGCTAAAGCCGCTATTGCACCGTTATTAAATGTCATAGTATACAGTAACAAGTTCTGTTCACTCAAGAAGTGCCAAAGATTTCAGATGGAATTGCATTGTCAGCTTTCACCCTGTAAATGAGATGTAAGGGTAGAACCTTACAGCTTCACAAGGAATGCTGCTTGAAGAATCAAGGTATTGAGCCAGTAACGGGCAGGACATTGCCTCTTGCCTTTTTCTTAGTTGACATTTTTCAGGTATCTCTTTCCTCAGCCCACAGCTTCAGTAAACCTCCTAAAACATCATCACTATTTTCCAGATACTCTCCAAATAGGGCTTTTAAAACACAGTATTGTATTTGCAGTGGAGGAACCAAGACCTATACCTATACCTCCTTCTCTGTTTCCACCTCTGTACACCCTGCTCGCCAAAAAGTGCTGTTCTAAAACTGTGGCCATTAGAGCTCATCAAGGAAAAGGCCAGAAGAGTTCATCAGCAAACACCCAGCGTGTCAGAGAAGCGCTAAATGTGTTGAGTAGCTGTGGCCATGCCTTTGCATTTTTGCTGTCTTCTCCAAATAGGTGGGATTGGGCAGTTGTGATTTCCCTGGCCCTCACTTGTACATGACTGCTGTTACTTTGCCTGCATATATGCTGTAGCAGGGAACAGCTTTGGGCCTTGAGCTTCCAGAAGACTTCCATAAAAATGATCAAGGCCTGCAGATTTCTAGTGTAGAGCTTAGTAGCAACTTACAGAGCAGTGCGATCTCTTTAGGTGTCAGCAAATAATTTGGTAGCCTGGTTTTTTCATTTCATTAAGGACTGTCAGCTATAATATTATATCTATGCAATTAAAAAGCTGCTGTAAATACCCTTCAAGGTGGGGGTTTAGACTTTTTTTTTAAAAAAATAAACTATTTCTGTTAAGTAAATTGTGAATGGCAGTTTTATGGGCTACACTAAATCTGAGAGATTGACATTTTTGAAACACTTTGCTGCTTTATGTTGCCCTCTGTGTGTATTGGGTCTGGCTGGGGTGGAGCAGCCCGTGGGGTGCTGTGCTCCGCGTTTGCAGCGCGAAGGGTGTTGAGACCACACCAATGTTTTGGTCCTGCAGAGCAGTGCTCCACAGCGTCCAGGCTGTCTCCAACGCCCCACAGAGGCCAGCAGGGTCTGGGGGGACACAGCCAGGCCAGCTGACCCCAGGGATATTCTATATCCTTGATGTTATGCCCAGCAATAAACGCTGAAGGAAAGGAGGAGGGGGGGCTACATTTGTTATTGAGGCATTTGTCTTCCAAAGCAATCACTACACCTCCTGAGGTGGCTGGATGTCACCTGTTGATGGGACATAAAGAATAAATCTTCTTTATATGCTTTGCCTTCACACACAACCTTTGCTTCTTTCCACTCACCTGCCTTTATCTTGAGCCACAAGTTTTTAATCTGATTTTCTTCCCATCTTGCTAAGGACGGGGAGTTGGGTGGCTTTATGGGCAGCTGGCAACCTCCAAGGTCAATCCACCACACCAAATAAAGCCTGTTTTGTTATATAGAGTTAAATAGTCTACTTTATTGTTTCACTAATGTCTTAAGGGGATTCTATCTTTTAACGTTGAACTCACATGATAAGCAAAGATTTTACAAAGTATATAGGATGAATAAGAATTGTATCAAAGGTTCTTTCCACCTACTTCACATTTTTTTTCCAGTCAACTGTTAAATTCACAGCAGCTTTGTTTCTGGGGTTAAACTGCAGGCGTTCTTCAATTGTCTTGTATAGGATAAAGATGGCATCTTTGGGGGGAAAAATGTAACCTGGTTTGTGTCGGAAGACTGTACTGTACACAGGTACTGCTGATCCTCAGTGTGATTTGTGATACGAGGGGTAAGATGCTCAGAAAATCAATGTTATTTCTCGGAGATCACACTGGATAGTTTTTGAAAAGTCACTTCTCACTCATGTAACTTCCAGTCTACCTGCCCCAGAAAGCTCAAATGTTCAGCAAAGCCACAGTAGAGTGAAAGAGACAGGAAAACTGCTGAAAAAGCTCGAATTGGGCAATTTTGTGGAAGAGCTCGATGCTGGCGGCAGGTTGCAGAGGAGCGCTGCGGGCTGGCTGTGCTGCCTGTCCCCCTGTTCAACTCTTGAGCAGTGGCGAGGAGAAAGCAGCCCGAGTGCTTCACTGGGGGAGTCACAAGCATCTTCTGGAAGTGTTATTTTCACCAGTGAGTGACTGGCTTTATAATATAAGCTTCTCAGATAATGGTCTTTTAATTGATAAAACCTTTTTGTACAACACCTGCTCTGGCCCAGGCAGATCTGTCCCCAGCAGAGGGGCAGCACTTCATACGTGTGCTCATGGAGGGGCAGGTCTTTCTGCAATGGGGAGGATTTGTGGCTCTTGGTCTCCTGATACTGATCTTTGATTTCCTACTGTGTTTTTGGGGGGAAAGCCCAGGGAACGTGCTTGCTGCTGTCTCATCAGTGCTTGGGTCTGGTGTCCGGCTGCCTGTTGCTTTGGATACAGGACTGGCTGGGCTGGGACATCCCTTCCCATCCTCTGTCTCATATAATCACCTCTTTGTAGCTACCTCCGTGTTTCTACAAGCCTGGTTTCAGATCAACCTTTTTATTCCTACAGGAAAGCCCTGCCAAAGGAAAGCTGTCTCTCTGAGGGGGAAAAAAAAAAAAAAAAAATTGTGGAAAAATACTGTCAGTACAGTACAGCAGCTTGTTATTCCAAATCCATCCATTCCTCCCCTTACTCTGTGCCAGTTAGTAAGTGTCGTGCTGGGCAACAGGCTGAAACTCGCCTGCCAGACCCTTGAAAGGGAGCTGAAATGTGAAGGGTGTCCTGGAGGAGCGCAGAGCTGCCCCGCGCGCCGCTGGCTTATAAATAGCGCGGGATTTACATAAGGTGGGCTGCTGGCGGAGAAGAAGGATGCTGACGGCTGGGGAGGTGGGTTTGCCTTCCTCACCGATGTGCTCATCTCGGAGCAGGGGAGCGGGGCTGCGTGGAAGAGCAGCGCGTCAGAGCGGGAGTAATGTCATGCAGCCCAATGGCTGCAGAAGATCCCGGTTTGGAGCTCACCTTTGGGGGGGGCGGATATAAGGGGATATAAGGGCGGCTGAAGGAGCAAAAGTAGCGGCGAGGCGAGGGGGAGAGAAGCAGGCAGCGGGAGGCAGGAGCATCCGCCGGCTCCTGCTGCCAGTCCCCGGGCTGAGGGAGGGGAGGGCGAGGGGAGGAGGGGTCTCCCGGCCCCCCGGCGTGGGCTCTGCTCTCTCACTAATGAGCTGTTCCCAATTTGGGGGGAGCAGAGTGGCGTTTCGGAGATGTTGCCCTGTTTCGTCTGGATCTCCCTCCCGGACCTGCTTAACGCCTTGCCCTTCAACAGGAGCCTGGAGGAGCCTTTTGTAATCCCAAACATCTCGGGTTTCTTTTCCTGGGACAACGACAGCCTGGCCGACTGGCAGAGCTTCGTGGGCAGGAGCCGGTACGGAGCCGAGTCACAGAGCGTCACGGTGAAAGCCCTGCTGGTGGCGGCGTACTCCTTCATCATCGTCTTCTCCCTCTTCGGCAACCTCCTGGTCTGTCACGTTGTCATCAAGGCCAAGCGCATGCACTCCGCCACCAGCCTCTTCATCGTCAACCTGGCTGTAGCCGACATCATGATCACCCTCCTCAACACGCCTTTTACGCTGGTAAGACCGGGGCAGAGATGCCATAAAGGCTCTGCAGCTGCTCCGGTGGCCTTTTCTTCTTTACGCCGCTATAGGCAGCGCATGAATGTCTTGCAGATACTTGTTCTGGTCCAAATTAGGCTCCCTTCCAATATCTGAAGTGAGCCTAAAGGAGAGATGGCGAGGGACTCTGTCAGAAAGTGTAGTGACAGGACAAGGGGTAATGGTTTTAAACTGGAAGAGGGGAGATTTAGATTAGATACCAGAAAGAAATTCTTTCCTGTGAGGGTGGTGAGGCACTGGAACAGGTTGCCCAGGGAAGTTGTGGATGCCCCATCCCTGGAAGTGTTCAAGGCCGGGCTGGATGGGGCTTTGAGCAACCTGGTCTGGTGGGAGGTGTCCCACTCTACCATTCTCCCAACTCCAACCAATCTATGATTCTATGAAATTACAGAGATTGGAGTTATCTTTGGAAAACTCCACGTCTTTTTTCTTCTCTAATTCCTGTTATCTAGGTGAAGACCTGAAATTATCCATTTGTTAAAAGTGGCCCTGATAGCACTTGAACAATAATAACCACACGGTGACTACTAAGCGCTTCATAGTATATGGTCTTTTTTTTTATCCTCCCCTTCTCTGAAGTATTTCCAAGGTAATCCTACAAACCTCTTGAGAAAAAAAGTGCTCACCATCGTTTTGCAAGCTGTGTTGAAAAGCTGCAGTTTGCTTTGAAGTAAGATAAGGCACAAGGTCAGCCCTGTCCTGTAAGGAGGGCTCACAGCGAAAAATGGATGTATTGGCTCAATAGACTGCAGAAGGACATGCTGTGAAGAAAACAGAACAAACATCTTTGGTACTGCTCTGCTGTGTTGTCCTTGAGGATATTGCCTGGCCACTGAGCAGCACCAGCTTGCCTCCTCAGGGTTCAGCAGCCGGAAAGTTATACAATTCAGACTGGAGATTAGGAGAGGGTTCTTTACTGTGAGGGTGGTGGAGCACTGGAACAGGTTGCCCAGGGAGGTGGTTGAGGCCCCTTCCCTGGAGATATTCAAGGTGAAGCTCGGCGAGTCCCTGGGCAATCTGGTCTAGTTGGGGGTGTCCCTGCTGACTGCGGGGAGGTCGGACTAGATGACCTTTGGAGGTCCCTTCCGGCCTGGACAACTCTATGACTCTATGACAATTATACATAGAACCTACTGTTTTAAAAATACCTTTTACACAGCACAAGGAATTATGTGCCAGAGGCGTTTCAGGTATCTCTAAGCGCGTGGAGGTGCGTGGGAGCGCCCAAAACTAATGGTATTCTGGTTTTAGGCTCGTTTTGTGAACAGCACCTGGGTGTTCGGGAAGGGGATGTGCCACGTCAGCAGGTTTGCACAGTACTGCTCCCTCCACGTCTCTGCCTTGACCCTCACAGCCATTGCCGTGGACAGGCACCAGGTGAGAGCTCTCCAAGGCAGGCAGCCACAAAGCTTGGCAGGGCATAATTAAAAGTGAGAAGGGATGATCCCACGTCCTTCCCTTCCCAGCTCCCAGGTTAATGTAAGATGCGTGAGGAGCTGACAGGGCAGGGGAGAAGTTCTTGCTGTCAGATGGAAAGAACAGTTTCAAGCCTGCAGCAAGGTGGGAGGTAGGAGATGTCCATCACCTTGCGGTCGCTTCCAACCAGGGAACAGGAGCTTTTCTGCGGTGGGTAATCCAGTAGCTCTCAAACAGGGAGAAAGTCCAAGATCCTGGTAGGAATTCATGTGGGCAACCCTCCACTGGGGTGGTTTGTCTGGCCCATGGAGAAACAGTGTCGTGACGGTCAGGGACATCCTGATGAGCTTCCACAGCTCTGTCTCCCTTTGCTCTGGTGTTTCTCAACCCTTCGTACCCCAGATACTGGAGAGCTGACTGTACCACACTGGTGTTTGTCACAAGCACAGCTGTGGCTTGCTGTTGATAATGGGCTCAAAACTGGGGAGAGCCAGGCGTTATCAGTTTAGAGTCACCCAACAACCACGTAAAACAGACCAGTAGAGTTGACATTTTCTGCTAGAAAGCTTCTTAGTTTCCAGAAAATGCTCTGGCTGCCAGGAGCATCCCCAGGGAGCTCTGGTTAAACCACAAACCCATGACTCTGGGTCAGTGACACTGAAGAGTCTGAGACTATTTTCTTTTTTGGGGGGTTGTTTTCTTTTTTTTTTTTTTTTTTTTTTTTGCTATTAACTAAATTGAATCTGGAAATGAACATGTCTGCAAGACACACTGGTACCCAGCAGTTCTCCCCACCTAGATACAAATACTGAAATAAGAGGGTAAGACTGAGATCTGACTTGACCCATTTCCATGGAGGAAGAATTCAGGCTTTCATGTACAGCTTACAGTCCACAGGAGACGGGTGAAGACAGTCCTGCTTATGTGTTGAATTTCCATGTTAAGTAATAGATTTTAGGCTGAAAGATTATATGAAAAAATGATATAATTATTTCCTTAAATGGCATAAGTCTGAATATTGGTTTATTTTGCACAGGTTATAATGCACCCTCTGAAACCTCGCATATCTACTGCAAAAGGTGTTATCTACATCTTTGTAATCTGGATCATGGCAACTTGTTTCTCCCTGCCACATGCTATCTACCAAAAGCTCTTTACTTTTGAATACAGGTAAGGACGTGCTTTGCTTTTCCCCACAGTCTCCCTGGAGACCAAACTCTCAGTGGTCATACTTTGGCATCTTCTACTGAAAGCCCTGAGCTCATGTTAAACTCAGACAAATATGGATCTAGTCCATAATTTTCATTTCAGATTCCTTTTGCAATGGCGGATATCCCGTCCTTGTTTCTATTTTTGATTATTTTATCTTTATTCTCTCACATTAATCACCTGAAATGGGCTAAGAAGTTAGAGGATCTGGCCTGGACCGTCTATCTCTATACACCAGTAATTTACACAATGTACCAACCAATCTGACCTCCTGGGGCAGAACAGAAATGGGCAAAAAACCTATAATTTAACTACTTTAATCTACCGGGGCTTTAATCTACTCTTTGGCCCTGGTAAGGTGAAAACAATCTGCCTCAGCTGCGTGTTCCATAAAATGCTGTCATGAGCCTTGATATTTGGAAAGTGCTTTAATGAGGGAAAGGTCCTTAATATGTGCAGAGACTGTGTTTCTGTTTGCCAAAGGACAGAGACTAAAAACCTGCTTTCTGTGCAGCTGGAAATTTTGTAATTGATGAAATTCATAAAATTACCATAAGGTCACGAATGCCCACGAGAAATTACCAGCACGCTGCTCACAGGCTGCTCCATGGCTCCAATCCTTCGACAGCAGAGCTCTGCTCAACGGTGATGTGTATAAATGGAGGGTCTGCCCCCAGGCTTCATGGCAGGAGCCCTCTCCCTCCTGCCCCCTTGTTTCTAGTGAACTTCTCCCGTGGTACCTGGCCCTACTCTTTCTCACCCCCTGCCCCATGTCTCCCCTTGCAGCGAGGAAGTTACCCGATGCCTGTGTCTGCCGGATTTCCCCGAGCCTGCTGACCTCTTTTGGAAGTACCTCGACTTAACCACCTTCATTTTGCTCTACGTCCTGCCCCTTCTGATCATCTCTGCTGCCTACATGACAGTGGCCAAGAAACTCTGGCTGCGCAATGTCATCGGGGACGTCACCACTGAGCAGTACTTTGCCCTTCGTAAAAAGAATAAGAAGACCATAAAGATGCTGATGCTTGTCGTCATCCTCTTCGCTGTCTGCTGGTTTCCCTTGAATTGCTACGTCATCCTCCTCTCCAGCCAGACCATCCACACCAACAACGCCCTGTACTTTGCCTTTCACTGGTTCGCGATGAGCAGCACCTGCTACAACCCCTTCATCTACTGCTGGCTCAACGACAGCTTCCGATCAGAGCTGAAGGCTTTGCTCAACATGTGCAGAAAACCTCCTGGACCCACAGAACAGAGGCTTCCCTCCACGGCCCCATCCTACCGACTAGCTTGGCCAGAAAGTGGCAACTTCAAGAGGTTGCAGGTCTCCCACGTCCTTCCATTGACCTCCAACATTCAGTCAGGAAAGACAGACATCTCTGCAGTTGAGCCAATAGTAGCTGTGAGCTAAACGGTGGCCCTGGGAAACCTACAACGACCGCACATAGATTTGGCTAAAGCTACAAGGGTGGGAAGATGTGGAGCCCTGACCTGCTTCGGGACTGTACAACCACATGTGATAAAGCCAAGAAGGAGGTTCTGCAGGAGGTAGGGTGAAAGAGCTGGACGTTTGATGGAGGTGTGGAGCACCTGAAGGAGACAAAGCAAACTCTTCCCAGTAAGGAACTCTTTGTCAAAAGTTGACTTTGGATCATCTTGTAGGACGAGATTCTCTGCACGTATATTGCTGTCATCTGCATGAGTAGGCCTTTTTATCACTGGGGCTGTGTGTGTTTTGCTGGTATTTACACACTGAAGCAACAATCTAATCACATCAGACTTCCTTTCCCCTTTTTCTAAGTCTCTCAGTAGCAGCATGGAAATGGTCAAGATGTAGACCTTTAGGTTTCTGGCTGGATGGGAAGGCATCCCTTCTGAACTGGGGCCTGGCAGGTGAAGATCTTCTCAGAATGAACAAACAGGTATATTTCACAAATCCATTTTTTGGTGGAAATACACTCAGAGAGGTGGAGAATAAGGTGATAACTGAAAAAAAAGAGCAGCCTCTTGCCTCACAGGCTACTTTTTCCAAGGTAGGGTTGAAGAAGAATGGATGCCTACCTATTCGTTGCATAAGCAGATGGTGAATACCAACCTGTTAGCTCAGCATCTGCCACTAGTGCTGAATCACACAGACTTTTTCTTTCCTAAGATGAAGTCATGAATATTCAGAAAGTTTTTCTTCAAATAGAGAACTGAACACCAAAAAGTTACTTCTGAGAATGTTAGCCATACCATCTACAGCTGGAGAATGGATAATTAAATGCTACCCTGAGTTTCTACTAGGACCTTTTGATCAGAGCATCTCTGCATTATTGTCAAGTGGCAGCTAAAGGATCCCAGAGTTTGACTTTTTATTTTGTCTTTGAACGTTGCTCTCTTATCCTGTAAAGCACCTGGGTGCTTCTCAGATCAGACATTTGGGACATTTCATCCCAACTAAGACGCTAGCTCTCTGGAATCAGTTCGTAAGTGAACTGCTTTGAGAGAACAGATGAAATCTGTGATAGCAAGTAATAAAAGTGGAACATTTCTCTGCAAGATATCCTCTGGTGATTGCACAATTTTTGTGCATTTAAAGGCAAGTGAGATGTATCCTTCTTGGGGTGGCTAAGAAAATTGTTGTGACTGCAGCTGCCTGGAGGAGTTTGCAGAACTTAATGTTCTTAGCAGAAGAAAATCTGATTTTGAATAATGGGAAAAAATGAGCATTCCAAAATCTGTACCTTGTGTAACACAGGAGCAATAGCTGTCCCTGTGCTGTGGAAATCAACTTGAATGTCACACCAGGGTGCCCTGTTCCACATTTAGCTTGCAGCAGACAGCAGTGAAGTGAGAAAAATCTTCTTGTTAGAAATGACTATAAATGGGGGGGGGGAAAAAAGAAAAGAAGATAAACTGTTTTTCCAATGTCCTGTAATAAAATTACATTTCTGAAATAGTTTTAAGACTTGTGCAGGTCTTTCACACCTGAGTATTTAAAAGAGACTGAAATACCTACCACTCCTTGCAGCTAGCCTGTGCTTTCACAGGACGTTGTCTCTCTCTCTCTTAGAATCCAGTGCGATTTTCCTACCCTCTATCATGGCCCCCTGAGTCAGAATACTTTATATCACTGATGTGCAGAATCAAACCTTTCCTCCTGCCTGAGGTGACCCCTTAAACCAAGTCCCATTTCCTCTCTCAACATTTGCAAGTGGTCAGGCGGTTGGACTAGATGATCTTTGTAGGTCCCTTCCAACTGGAATAGTCTAGTCCTTTCCACCCCATCCCACTGGAGACTGGTTCCCTCTGTCAAAAGAAAAGCGGTCTGTATTTACCTGCAGATTCTGGCAGCAAATGTTCGCTCACTGGTAGCAAAGAGGAGGGAGAAAAGCAGTGAGGAGGAAGCTGAGAGGGGAGGGAGCGTGTGATGGCAGCAGGAGGAAGAGACTCAGAGACAGGATGGAAGGGAAAGGGGCGATGTGAGGAAAGGAGATACAGGGAGCCCACATCATGTTCTTCCTACCCTAATTTTCTCACAGGTTTTGTAAACATTGAACAAAACCATTCTGATGGCTACACATTTGTTATTTCATACTCATTAATAAAAATATTTCTTTACTTGGATTTCTGGAATGGCTTTACACTTTACTCAGCTTAAGCTACTAATGCACAGAAGAGCTTCCCCGTCTAGGTAAAAAGAGGAGAGAGAGATCAAGAGACCCTTCCCAAAAGCACCTTTTCTTCACTCAAGGAAGAAAATTATCAGGGCTATGGTTGGGTTTACCTACAGAGTCACCTGGCTTGAGAAATGGAAAATGCTGTATACTGTTTAAAAAAAAAATCTGCCCCTAGGGAAATACAATATTTTAAATCTTCATATAGTATCCAATATTTTGCAGGCTTCTTTCTCTGTTTGGTCACGAACGAAAGTTAGAATTTGCTGGTAGCTTGACCTTCTGCTCTGATCCTTCAAAGCGTCTTCGCTCCTGGCAGTGGCCATGTGCCCCTCGTGTCTTCTGCCAGACCAACACTACCGTGGCTCTGCCAGTGTCACCCTCTGGTTGGGGAGAGCCGAGTGAGCACAGGGCTGAGCAACTCTCCTCAGAAAACTAAAGCAAGGCATTTTCAAAGTATGATTCTGCTGTTGTCAGTCTCATCGAAGAGGTGAGGGGAAATTTTTCCTTTGCATTTTGGATTCATCTTTTTATGCTTTATTTTTTTCTGTCACATCTTTTCTTTTTTTTCTTTTTTTTTTTTTTCCAGTGAGCCTGTAGCTTAAAAGACACAAGCACGAACACTTCAATTGTGATTATTCTGTTTGTTGTCTGGTGACAACTCAGTTGAGTTAGATGTCCAACGTTTCTTTCTTGTCCAGAAATCATCACTTTCAGAGTGTTTTCAGAGTTCAGCCTGAATGGTTGTCTTTGATTTGATGATACTCATCATCATCAGACACAGGCACTCTGTGTACCCCCTGGGCACAAGACTGATCAGACTTTGAGGGCAAAAAGTCTCTCCGTTTCCGTGCTGGAGAAGGACATGCTGCCATGACAGCTCTTGCATCAGCTGTCATCCCGTTATTCTGGGAACTCCTGGGACATCACTGTGACTGCTGCACACACCTTGGTCCTAATGGGCTTGCAGGGTGCAGTGGGAGCTCCATCTGAGGGAGCTTTTGGTGTGAGAGAGATTGTAGGTTAATGGTCAGTTGGAGCTCATGGACAGACTGGCAGCAGAGGTGAGCCTCAAGTGATGCTCAACCTTCCCAACACTTTAATACAGCTTTGCCAAGCCCGAAGCATTTGGACCAAGCCATGTTTTACACCAGAGGTCTTTTTTTCCCATTCAGTGAATGCAGCACAGTTGCTTTCAGGCACATACATATCTTATAACAGAGTTGGCAGCTGGATTCTTGTGTTTAGCTTTGTCTGGGTTCAGAGGCTCGTGATCTGAACTCAGTAAGATGTTCTTTCTGAAGCTGAAGGAAACCTTTGGCCATCTTAAGATTCACCTTCTCTGGGTGCCATTATCATCCTTTGAAGAGCCACGGATGTAGAAACTTACCGTAGCTCCAGCAGGCAAGATCCTCAGATGCTCAGTCAGAGCGATGTTTGTTCCAGGCGGGTCTGAGCTCCTGCAGTTATAGCTCTGCATCCTGCAACCCTGCTCTGGGTGGAAAACCTTCCTCCTCCAGGCTCTGACCAGTGCTGGATCTGGGCATGGAGCGGGTGTCAAAGTGCTGAAGCCCTTTGATTTAATTACAGAGCAGAGGGGGAGTGGAGCTTGTAGAAAAAGAAAAGAAGAGGAAGGTTGGACAATGAGCCTGAACAGAATGGTCTAGGCATGGACAAGTGGCCAGTGGCCAGCAGAGGTACAAGTTTCGGAGAGAACAGGACAGAAGCGTGCAAGAGAAGGACCAGCCCATCGTTAAAGCTCTAGAAATGGTGCCCTTGGTAACTGTACATAATGCACCCTGCTAGAAATTATTTAACACGGTACAGAGCAATTTCTGATGAGTGTTTCCTAATTAGCTATTTTTCATTTTCTTCATACCTGATTTGGGATTCTGGAGAAACATTTTGCATTCACCAGTGCTGCTGAAACCAGTGGGGGTTGTGGGCACACAAGGTGCAGTATGATGCAAACTATTCCAAAAGCATCACGTCCTGGGCAATTTAAATTGAGCATCATGGATAATTTTTCATTCTGTCCCAGCTCTGTGGCAGACCAGAGGCTTCTTTTAAAATGTGAATACAGCCATTGGTGCGTAACCTGCATTCAGATGCCACCTCGGTGACTGTGAAGGGATGATCTGAGTGATGAGAAAATTAGATTAGATACGTGTACAGGGGGGAGATTATCTTCTTTCATTTTCCCTTTTATGTGTGTTTGCCCATCTGGTGCAGCTGGACTTTCGGCTACCTTTCAATTTTTGGTCTTGTGAGGTGCTTTGAAACAGGTGGTTTAGTAGCCAGCCTTAGAAAAAGAGATCTGCAAGAATAAGCCTGTGGGGGACTTTGGTGTGAGAAGGGACAGATTTCTCTGGAGCACGTAGGGATCATGCTGTTGGCAGGCTTTTCTTTCCCCTCCAGGAACACAATGAATCAGAGCTAAACGTGAGGCATTATGGAAAGGGGAGATCATTTTCTTTTATCTGACTTTCTAAGCAAGTCATTTCTCCACACTCTCACCCTCATACCCACATCCTCAGAAGCACCAGGACCTGTGTGTGTCCGAGTGCCCTGGCCAGGCTGACTCCTGTGGGACACAGAGCTCGAGGGTTGCTGGCTACTGACTCCTCATTACGTCTTTTGGGTTCCTTTTTGTTGACAGCAATGAACTAGATTTTGGATGGTCATTTTATACTCTTTAAGAGTCAATGATTATTATTGTTATCTTTTCCCTCAAAATCTTGCCTGCTTCTGCTTCCATAAATCCTAAGCAAGGCCTGCTGGTTTGTTTTTTTTCCCTCCATTTCGGTGCCTTCATAGATAAAGACTGTTCTCCTGTTGGGGAAAACAATGGTAGAGGTGTTGTGACTTGTGGCCATCCTACTGTCATTACACCACAGGTCTTCTGCTGACAGCTTTACCAGAGCATAGCCCTCTGGCTCTGGGGCAGTGTGTCCCCTGGAGCTCACCAGTTTGGCTGCCATCGGTCATGCCCTTGGTTATCAATATAGGTCACTCTTAAAACCTGGCTCAGTAGTTTCCTCTGGAGCTTTCACACAGGTGCCCCTGGAGCAGATTGAGAATGTGACAGAGCTGTGTCTGCTGAATGACAAAGAGTAGGCAAGGCACTGAGGAGCTGCTCGTTGCAGGAGATTCACAATGCTTGAGCATGGGAGTTTTGTGGAAAAAATGAATTGCATTTTGAGAACATATCTTCTGGCATATGAATAAGGGAACTCAATGAAGGTCACATAGGTGAAGTTAATGCTGGCATCTCCAAAACCTTGAGTGGCTGCCTCTGCAAATTTCATGATTTAAAGAGTGCTGTATTTTTTTCTATTCAAAAGTGAAATTACTCGTATTGACAATACTGCTTCCTTATTTTTCTGTTTCCTTGAAAAATATCATGACAGGCCTATGAAAATTAACTTAGAAGTTCTATGAATTCATGAATGTTAATTCTCTGTTTCTAATAATGTTCCTAGTGTTTTATTCATTTTCTCCATGTAGAATTACGCAGAGACCTTGAAAGAGTACAAAGACGCTGCTGGTTTGTATTTGGCAGCTTGTGCTCTTCTGAATAGCACTCAGGGGAAAATAAGTCCTTGAAGCCTTTCTTACACTAGTTGATGTCAGATGAGGTTTTTCCCTCCCAGCTTTCACTCCCTCTCTCTTTCCCTCCCTCCCTCTCTCCCTTCGGGCTCCTGTCCCTCGGCCTGTGGTCCACGGCATCGCTGCTGCTACTGTAGCACTTTCTAGCGTCTGTGCTGTGAAGGTAAAAGGTAGGTTCAGTCCAGGGCTTTGCATGTAAAGCTCTTTCTAAGAATTTAAACTAAGCTGTCACCTTTACAAATGAATTTCACAGATCACAGAATCACAGAATGATATGGGTTTGGAAGGCACCTCTGGAGATCATCTCGTCCAACCCCCCTGCACAAGCAGGTCCACCCAGAGCAGGTTGCACAGGAACTTGTTCAGACGGGTTTTGAATGTCTCCAGAGACGGAGACTCCACCACCTCCCTGGTGGCTTCTTTTCTATGTCCTTTGTGAAGAGCTGTCTCTCACTATTTTTTTCCTTCGAGAAGACTTTTCTTACTTCTCCCCACTCTCTTCCTCAAAAATCAGAGCTCTTCCAACTTCCCCTTACATACGCCATTTTCTAAGCCTCTAAGCCTTCTGTGTTTAATCATTATAAAAAATCTCTGAATTGCCTGTAGATCAGTTCCTTCTGCTTTGATTTTGACTGATGAAATATAAGATGGGCTTCCCCTGTAAAAACAGGACAGAGAGAGAAGGTGCTGACACTGCTCTTTGCTATGAATCCCAGGGGCAGCAGTTGATGCCAGTGCTGAGCATCCGGTGGTCACTCAGGGCTGGCCTCTTGTCCGTCATTTCCAGTGTGTCACAGAAGCATGTCTAGTCATGGTGGAGACTGAAAGTACAACGTGTGACTCCTGTGAAACAGATCTATAACTTTGCTAGCTGAAAGGCTGCGGTTGTCCCCAGATGTAAACGTGAGGTGGGCAGGAGAACCACCATTCTGTTCCCGGCAGCCCCACAGCCCCACAGCCCTGTGTCTGGCCTCAGGGGAGAAAGAGGACAAAGACTCACCAAGAGCTGTGAATGATGGGGTTTGTCTGAGAAGTCCTTGGTGCTGGTGCAGCTACTGGATTAGTCCCACGTTTCCCCTTTGCTGCATGTACCACTGATCCCTGGGGCCTTTGGCATTCCTGGGCTGGAAAAAAAAAGCAGGTCATCTCCCTGGAGGCAACTTCCCTGGAGTGTAGATACAGTAACTGTGAGACTGTAGAGACAGGACAAGACAACTGGAAAAGATTTATTATTGAGAATAATATATAATTTATTATTATTTTCACTGAATTTTTCACTGAATTTTTTTTTTTAGAGTTGGAAGGGACCGTAGAGATCATCTAGTCCAACTCCCCTGCTGAAGCAGGATTGCCCAGAGCTTGTCAGAGAATGTTACTCAGGACTGCATCCAGGCGGGTCTTGAAAATCTCCAAAGAAGGGGACTCCACAACCTCCCTGGGCAGCCTGTTCCAGGGCTCTGTCACCCTCACTGTGAAGAAGTTTCTCCTCATATTTGAGTGGAACCTCTTATGTTCCAACTTGTGCCCGTTGTCCCTCGTCCTCTCACTGGGAACCACTGAAAAGAGTCTGGCTCCCTCCTCCTTCAACCCTCCCTTGAGATACTTGTNATTATAATATATAAATTAAATATTATTTAAATAAAATTAAATATTATAATATTTATATAATATTTATTATATTTATTTATATAATAATTTATTTTTATCTCTATGACACTCTATTCACTTGGTACCTAGCATTTATACTTTCTCTAGTCTACGTGGTGGTGGGGTCCAACCCTGTCAGCTGTAGCTGCAATTTGGATGGCAGGTGGAAGTAAGGCACTGACCACATGTTGGAACTTGGCCATCAGGCAGTCTTGGCAGAGCAGCAGCAGAGGTCACGGCATCTGCCAGCCATTGCAAACCCTGGGTCACAGATGGGAACCACACCATCCCAGGGAGCCTGCACAGCTGGTAAATCTGGATGTGCCAATGGAAAGGAGGGAAGTCCCAGCCCCAGTGTAAAATGACTGATTGATACAGGAGGTTTAGCATGGTGTGGTGAAGTAGTAGATGGAGCAGAAGCAGCCTCCTGGATGTCAGCTGGGCTGTGGCTGTGGTGACAGGGGTGCATGGGCACTTCTGGTCTGGGCAGCTGTTTTAGCATGTGACTCAGTAGGTGAGGAATCATCTGTGTGTCCTCATGTGGAGCTGCTGCAAAGGGTTTGTTTGCCTCTACACAAGGCCTCTCTTCTGATGGCGCTGTGCAGAATATCTGGAAGATCAATCAAGACTGATTTTAGAACCCTTCTGAACATACGGCAGATCAAATAAAACTTCATCAGAACTAAGACTATATTGCTTTAAGAATAAGATTGTTTCAAGCTGGCTGGACAGAAAAAAAAAAAACACACCCCAAAACCAAACAAAAAACCCAACCTTTGTGTGTGTCTTTGAAGGTCAAGCTGGAAAACCGCCTGGAGGAGTGTGCGTAGAGAGATATGGCTGAAGACAGTTGCATTCCGTGAGAATGGGAGTGCTCACCCTCCTTGGGTGAGCTGTTGGGAGGCTGTTTGCCAACACAGCTCAGAAACTAGCTCTCTCTATATATAGCTTTGGGTATGTGAATAAAGGCTGCTGCTGCTGCTGCTGCTGCTGCTTATAGCATACAATTGCATCCTGATCAACCATCGCCCCAAACTGGTGTCCCGTGTGAGGCTCGTCTTTTTGGGCGACACACCACCCAACGGGTGAGTAGACAGTTTTTTTATTTCCTAGCCCCAGTTCCTTGTAAAAAGGAACAGTAACGCCTGTTGAACAGGAAAGTTACAGGGTGGTTGTTAGAAATGGGACAGACCGCATCGCATGAATGTAAAATATACTTTGAGGTTCTGCAACAAATTTTGCGCGCTGCTGGCTATAATGTTAGTGAGAAGCAATTATCTCAATTGTTATTACTAGTAAAGAAACATTGCAGTTGGTTTCCATCTGAGGGTACCTTTGATAGCTCACAATGGGAAAAAGTCGGAGAGCATTTACAAAACAGGAAAGAGATGGGTTTTGATATCCCGGAATCAGCACTAGTAACCTGGTGTTTTTTATATTTGGCACTAGTTCAGTTAGAACCTAGTGAGGCTTTTGTAACCAAAGATACTGAAGGCAAAAATGTTTATAAGGACGTTGAGACTCCCTCAAATGATCAAATTCCCGATAATCCCTTCAGTCTTGGTCCAGTCGACCCAGAAACTGAACCTAACTTATATCCAGCATTACCCCCCCCTCCCCAACAATTGAATATGTCGTTGTCAGAAAAGAGGTCTTTGCCAATCACCCCCCCAGCACCTACAAACCCCTTTTGGGAAACAGAACCTGAAAAGCTTCCAGCAATGCAAAAGTGCATGGAAGAAGCTTTAAAAAGTGGGGATTTTTCTTTTGCAGTTCTAGGGATGTATAAAGCTAATCGCCCCCCCGCTCATGCAGGATTACCTTATCAAGTTTTCAAGGAACTTAAAAAATCTGTACACGAAAATGGGCTGCAGAGTACATTTACAGTGGGCATTTTAGAAGCAGTAGGAAATGCTTATGATATGATACCATGGGACTGGAAAGTATTAGTGAAAACTCTCCTTACTGCTGCTCAGTACACTGTGTGGCAAACGGAATACGATGATTTGGTGGTTGAACAGGTAATGGATAATTTGCGTAACGGGGTACCTATTCATCAGGATATGTTGATGGGGACTGGGAAGTATTTGAGTCCTCAAACCCAGGTGGGCTTAGATAGACGGGTGTTTGAGCAAGCATCACGACTAGCAGTTTCTGCATGGCGGCGAGTTCCTGAGGCTGACCAAAAAACAGGGTCCTTTGCATCTGTAAGGCAGGGGCCCCGAGAACCCTATGTTACCTTCATAGATAGGTTACAGGGAGCTATTACTAGACAAGTGAAGAACCAAGAAGCTGTGAAAATCTTACTTTTTCAATTAGCTTATGAGAATGCAAATATTGACTGTCAGACAGAATTATTGCCAATAAAAGGAAAGGCATCAGATATTGGACAATACATAAAAATTTGTCAGAACGTTGGGACAGAGACACATCGAGCCTCACTTTTAGCTGCAGCTCTGTCTCGAGTGCTCATAGACAAAACTCCTTTGAAATGTTTCAATTGTGGCAAAACAGGACACATTAGAAAAGACTGTCCAGAAAAGCAGCATGCTGTAAGAACAAAGGAACCTAGTCAAGTGTGTCCCCGATGTCAGAAGGGTTTTCATTGGAGTAACCAGTGTAAATCCAAGTTTGATAAGTTTGGGCAGCCGTTGTTGGGGAACAGGAAGAGGGGTGTGCAACCCAGCGTTCCTCAAATGAAGAGGGACTGGAAGCCCCCTCAGATGAACAGAGTGTGGGATGTTCCAGCACAGCAGATGAATGTGGCTGTGAACACTATGTCTCCAACCTCACCACTGCAACAGTAGGAAGTGCCAGATTGGATTTGGCAACTTCCACAGAAATACTAGCTTTTGATTCACCTACAGTAGGGACTCATGTATGGTGTCCGTTACCGCAAGGTTTAATGGGATTAATTATTGGACTATCAAGTATTTCAAGACAAGACATCATGATTTTGCCTGGGTTCATTGACTTAGATTGTATGGGGGAAATTCAGATTATGCTTATGGTACTGCGACCGTTACGCAGAATATTGGCTCATCAAAAAATTGCACAATTGATATTGTTGCCCTTTTGGGTCCCAGCTAATGAACGGCGACCAAGAGGTCCAGGTTGATTTGGAAGCGCAGACATTGCAAATATCATGTGGACAAAGAAAATTACAGCCAAGCAACCCATATTAACATTAAAAAATTAAAGGAAAGCCTTTTTCGGGGTTGGTTGATACTGGAGCTGATGTATCTATTATATCTCAAAAGGAGTGGTCTTCTCAGTGGCCTCTACATGCTGCCATAACGACTGTAACAGGTACCGGTGGGCGCAAAGCCACTCTGCGTAGAAGGCCCTGACAATAATCAAGCTTGGATTCAACCTTATGTGTTGCAAACTCCATTGAATGTCTGGGGACAAGATTTATTTGAACAATGGCATTTGACAATTAGTACCTCACAGACAAATTTATCCTAAGGGTCACTGATCTGAAACCCCCGCTCTAACTCACCTGGTTAACCAATAAACCTGTTTGGGTTGATCAGTGGCCCCTGAAAAGGGAAAAACTCACTCAGGCCTGACAATTAGTAAATGAGCAACTGCAGGCAGGTCATATTGTGCATTCTCATGGTCCCTGGAACACACCTATTTTTGTCATACCTAAAAAATCAGGGGAATGGTGCTTGTTACATGATTTACATGCAATCAATGCTGTTATGCAACCTATGGGGGCACTGCAACCAGGAACCCCTAATCCAACCGTGTGACCTGCTGAATGGCATCTTTTTATCATTGATTTTAAAGAATTTCTTTACACCCTGCAAATTGTGAACATTTTGCCTTTGCAGTGCCAACCATTAATAATTGTGAGCCCATGGAAAGATGTCACTGGACAGTTTTACCTCAGGGGATGATGAATAGTCCTACAATTTGTCAAACTGTAGTGGCTACTGCCCTTAAATCTACCAGAGCTAACTTCCCTCAAAATTTGATTTATCATTACATGGATGATATTCTTGTATGTGCACAGGAGAAAATATATCTTGATAAAACTTTGAATTATATGCTTCCTTATCTGGAGGCATATGGTTTAAGGATTCCTAAGGAGAAAATCCAGACAATGCCACCTTGGAAGGATCTTGGTTGGGTGTTGGCAGACAGGAACATTAAACCTCAACCATTGAAAATATCATGGAAAATAGGTATCCTGCATGAATTGCAAAAATTACTGGGAACAATTAATTGGGTCAGACCAATGCTAGGCATAACTAATTATGACTTACAAAATTTACTTGTGGCTTTAAAAGGTGACAATGATCTTAACTCTAGATGAGAATTATCTGAAGAAGTGCTGAAAGAATTAGAAGTAGTAACACAAAAGATTTCTGCACTTCAGGCAGACTGTATACATGTGGTATTACCAGTGTCTCTTCTAATACTTAATACACTTCATCAACCCGTCGGATTAATTGGACAGACTGAGGAGAATGCTAAGGTTTTTTTATCTTGAATGGCTTTTCTTACCTTATACCTTGAGAAAGACTGTTTCTACCTTTTTGGTTCTCCTTATCTGACTGATAATGAAGGGTAGAACTTGTACCCAGGAACTAACAGGATATGATCCTGTTGATCTTTACCTACCTGTTACAGCACAAGAATATATCTTCCTATCTCAAAATTCTCTGCCATTTCAAATAGAATTTTTCATTCAAATTTTGTGGACAATATTAATTTTTCTCTACTTTCTTGTAAGTTACTACAGCAACTGCAGACTTTGCCCCTTTGCCCCAAGGAAGTTATATCTTCCATGCCTATTTCTGGGGCTCGCACTATATTTGTGGATGGGTCAGGGAAACCTGGAAAATGTGCCACTGCCTGGAAGACAGACATGCAGTGGGAACATTCTGTAACAATTTTCTCTGGCTCAGCACAGCTGAGCTTGGGGCGATACTGCACACGCTTTACAGATATTTCCAAAAGAACCTCTGGATGTTGTTTGTGATTCTGAATATGTGGTAAACTTAGTGATGAGAATTCCTTTTTTCCTTTATTAAGGAAGTGGATAATAATGTTCTTTTTTCAGATGTTTTTGGCACTAAAGCATGTATTGGAAGGTGTCCTGGGTCTGGTGGGGATGGGTTTAATTGTCCCCAGCATCTAGTAGGGACACAGGTATTCCCTCCCATGGGAGCCATGCCCAGTGGGTACCTGGGAGATGCTGGGGAAGGGGAGGGGGAGGAAGTCACCACGGGGACCAGAGTGGGCTGGGGCGTCCTGGGTCCGGTGGGCAAGCGGTGGTATCATAATTGTGGTTGTAACACTTTCTCAGTGGTGGTGGTGGTGGTGTTTTCTTGTTCCCTTTGCTGTTCTGTTAAATTGCCTTTGTCTCAACCCATGCGTTTTGCCTTTTTCATTCGATTCTCCCCTCATGACCAGGGGATGGTGAGGAGTCCAGCCTGAGAGAGTGGCTGCCACGTGGCCGTTTGTTGCAGTCTGAGGCCAAACCACCACAGTCCTTTTTGGTGCCCAGTGTGGGGCACTCAGAGGGTTGAGATAATGACAGATCTGACCAGAGCGTGTTAAAACGAATTTGTTATCTGTATTTATTGTATTAGTTGCTGGGCACAATGTTGCTTCGTTTGCTTTCATGGCTGTGTTATGTAAATTCTTACATGCTCTATGTACTCCCCATGATGATGTTTATCACCTCCGGGAGAGGGATCAGGATTATAATTTTGCTGTCCTGTGCGATATCAGCTTATGATATGATAGCATCATTGTTCAGATGGTTGTGTTTGGGGCGTTTATTTGGCACTGCTTTTGTGCCTGTATCTCGGGAAATGTATTAATAACCTCACTTAGTCTATGGGGGAAGCAGGGGGGGACACTTTCCCCAGCTCTTTCCCCTCCCTTTTCTCTTTTGTGTGGGGTATGCCAGTTTTTGAGAATTTTGAATACTCTTGGGACATGCAAACCAGCTTGGACCTATTGCTAGGTCTCCTGAATGTGTTTCAGTTTTTGTTTAGGGTTAAGCATCTATTTAAGACTACTACCCAGAGATCTGCCCCGAGGCTGGAGAGTCATGGGTGGCATGGAATGTGGGAGAACATGGGCAGGTATCTAGAGAGTTTTTCATCTCCAGTGGTCTGGGATTTCACCCCCGAACACTTAAAGGACCCTGATAAAGTGGTAGAATATTTGAAAGGCAAATGCTGTGGCTATTCCAGAGAGGCACAACTCACTGCATTGTGCTGGGCCCTGGCCAGTATCTACCAAGCATTGCTCAATATTGCGCAGCATCCTCAGGAGAAAAAGATGGCAACCAGGCCGACAGGCAGTGTGGCTACTGCCACTCTTGTGACAGACACTGCGGCTACTCCAACCCCAGTGGCAGACAATGCAGTTACTCCAACCCTGGTGACAGGCACTGCAACTGAACCAGAAAAACAACCCGTGCCCATATCAGTTGCCCCTATCCAGAAGAAGAAATACAACAAGAAATCACTTTGCTTAGTGAGGGATGATGATGATGACAAGAACAGGAGGAAGAGGCAGAACCAGAGATAATCACCCAATCCCTATCTCTGAGCGAGCTGTGGGACATGCAAAAAGATTTCAGCTGACTGCAGGAGATGATTTATCATGACCTGGACAATGCACAGTTACCCACAGATCCTGATGAGATCCAATGCACAAGGTCCATGTCGTGGAAGTTTGTACAGAGCACACCATTGTCATATGCCAACTCATCGGCAGTGATGGAATGGAAAGGTGAAGAAGGACCAACAGTGGATGAGGTGGCTGCCCAACTTCGGCAATATGAAGAAAGTCTCTCTTCTCCCCTCGTCTCAGCTGTGCAGAAACTGTCCCAGAAGGTCCAGCATCTTGAAGAGAATATGTCCTCCCCACCTGTAAGAGCCAGTATCTCAGCTTTTAGGAGCAGACGTTTCTCCACTCCAAATAGAGAATAGAGGGGGTACACATGAAGAGGCACCCTGTGGTTTTGCCTGCATGACCATGGAGAGGACATGAGGAAGTGGGATGGACAACATACTTCTATCCTACGGGCTCGGGTACAGGAAGTGCAAGGAAGAACAACCACAAGAAGGGTTGTCTCCAAGAGAAGTGCCAACCCAGTTTCCAGTGTGCAATTCCGCAGACAGAGTAGAAGGTCTGAGCTTACTTCTGATCCCCTTGAAGGAACTTCCAAATAATTTCTGCAAGAAGTGAGTAATGGATACTATGACCAGTATTAGAGGATACTATGACCAGTATTAGAGTATGGAGTATTAATTCCAAATAATTTCTGCAAGGAGTGAGTAATGGATACTATGACCAGTATTAGAGGGGCCCTGTCTCCAGCCAGGTGGGGGAAAGGGACAACCAGGTTTTCTGAACGGTGTGGATTTGATGGCCTGGCACATCAGACCCATAGGAGTGTAAAGCTCTAGTGGACACAGGTGCAGTGTTTACCCTGATACTACCAAGCTCTAGAGGGGCAGAACCCACTTGTATTTCTGGAGTGACTGGAGGATCCCAAGAGTTGACTGTACTGGAAGCTGAAGTGAGCCTAACTGGGAATGAGTGGCAAAAGCATCCCATTGTGACTGGCCCAGATGCTGCATGCATCCTTGGTATAGATTATCTAAGGAGAGGGTATTTTAAGGACCCAAAAGGATACTGGTGGGCTTTTGGCATAGCTGCCTTGGGGGCGGAAGAAGTTAAACAGTTGTCTACCTTGCCTGGTCTCTCGGAGGACCTTTCTGTTGTGGGGTTGTTGAGGGTCGAAGAACAACAAGTGCTGATTGCTACCACAACGGTTCATTGGTGGTGATATTGAACTAACCGAGATCCTCTGATCCCCATCGATAAGATGATTTGTCAACCAGAAATTCAAGGAGTGATCAGCAAGACTCGCTCACCCTTTAACAGTCCCATATGGCCGGTGCGGAAATATAATGGAGAGTGGAGGCTAACTGTGGACTATCGTGTCCTGAATGAAGTCACGCCACCACTGAGTGTTGCCGTGCCAGACATGTTAGAACTTCAATACTAACTGGAGTCCAAGGCAGCCAAGTGGTATGTCACAACTGATATCACTAATGCATTCTTCTCAATCCCCCTGGCAGTAGAGTGCAGACCACAGTTCGCTTTCACTTGGAGAGGTGTCCAGTACACCTGGAATCAACTGACCCAGGGGTGGAAACACAGTCCCACTGTTTCCCATGGACTGATCCAGACTGCACTGGAACAGGGTGGAGCTCCAGAACATCTGCAGTACATTGACGGCATCATCGTATGGGGCAACACAGCAGAAGAAGTTTTTGAGAAGAGGAATGAAGTAATTCAAATCCTTCTGAAATTTGGTTTTGCCATAAGATGAAGTAAGGTCAAGGACCTGCACAGGAGATCCAGTTTTTAGGAATAAAATGGCAAGATGGATGCCATCAGATCCCGATGGACATCATCAATGAAATAGAAGCTATGTCTCCACCAGCTACTAAAAAGGAAGCACAGGATTTCCTAGGCATTGTGGGTTTTTGGAGGATGCATATCCCAGATTACAGTCTGATTGTGAGCCCTCTGTATCAAGTAACCCGAAAGAAGAACGATTTTAAATGGAGTCCTGAGCAGCGACAAGCTTTTGAACAAATTAAACAGGAAATAGTCCATGCAGCAGCCCTGGGGCCAGTCCGGGCAGGATAAGATGTTAAAAACTCTGGCAGTTCTACACTGCAGCTGGGGAGAACGGCCCTACCTGGAGCCTCTGGCAGAAAGCCCCAGGGGAGACACGTGGTCGACCCCTGGGGTTTTGGAGTCAGGGACACAGAGGATCCGAAGCCCACTATACTCTGACAGAAAAGGAGATACTGGCAGCATATGAAGGGGTTCGAGCTGCTTCAGAAGTGGTTGGTAAAGAAGCACAGCTCCTCCTAGCACCTCGGTTGCCGATGCTGGGCTGGGTGTTCAAAGAAAGGGTCCCTGCCACTCATCATACAACGGATGCTGCATGGAGTAAGTGGATTGCACTGATCACTCAGTGAACTCGAATGGGAAACCCCAGTCGCTCAGGAATTCTAGAGGTGATTATGGACTGACCAGAAGGCAAGGATTTTGGAATGTTACCGGAGGAGGAGGTGATGCGTGCGGAAGAGTCTCCACCGTATAATAAACTAAGAGATATTCCCTGTTCACATATGGGTCCTGCCCGACTGTGGGAAAGCATCAAAAATGGAAAGTTGCTGTGTGGAGTCCTACAAGACAAGTTGCAGAAGCCACTGAAGGACAAGGTGAATCAAGCCAGTTTGCAGAGGTGAAAACAATTCAGCTGGCTTTAGACATTACCAAGTGTGAAAAATTGCCGGTATTTATCTCTACACCGATTCATGGATGGTGGCAAATGCCTTGTGGGGGTGGTTACAGCAGTGGAAGCAGAGCAACTGGCAGCGCAGAAGCAAACCTATCTGGGCTGCAGAATTGTGGCAAGATATTGCTGCCCAGGTAGAGAACCTGGTTGTAAAAGTATGCCACATAGATGTCCATGTACCCAAGAGCCAGGCCACTGAGGAACATCAGAACAACCAGCAGGTGGATTGGGCTGCTAAGATTGAAGTGGCTGAGGTGGATCTGGACTGGCAACATAAGGGTGAATTATTCATAGCTCGATGGGCCCATGACTCCTCAGACCATCAAGGAGGAGACACTACATATAGATGGGCTCGTGACCAAGGGGTGGATTTGACCATGGATGCTGTTGCACAGGTCATCCTGTGCAATGTGGATGTGAGACGTGCTGCAATCAAGCAAGCCAAGCAATTAAAGCCTCTTTAGTATGGAGGACAATGGCTGAAATACAAATATGGGGAGGCTTGGTAGATCAATTATATCACACTTCCACAAACCCATCAAGGCAAGTGCCATGTGCAATGGTGGAAGCAACCACTGGATGGCTGGAAACATACCCTGTGCCCCATGCCACCGTCCAAAACACCATCCTGAGCCTTGAAAAGCAAGTCCTGTGGTAACACGGCACCCCAGAGAGAACTGAGTCGGACAACAGGACTCATTTCCAAAACAGTCTCATTGACACCTGGGCCAAAGAACATGGTATTGAATGGGTCTACCACATTCCCTATCATGCACCAGCCTCTGGGAAGCTAGAACAGTACAATGGACTGTTAAAAACTGCATTGAGAGCAATGGGTGGTGGGACTTTAAAGCACTGGGATACACATTTAGCAAAGGTTACCTGGCTAGTTAACACCAGGGGATCTACCAACCAAGCTGGTCCCGCCCAATCAAAACCTCCATGTACTGTGGAGGGAGATAGAGTCCCCATAGTGCCATGAAGAATATGTTAGGGAAGACAGTCTGGGTTAGTTCTGCCTCAGGCAAAGGCAAACCCATCCGTGGAATTGCCTTTGCTCAAGGACCTGGGTGCACTTGATGGGTGATGAGGAAGGATGGGGAAGTTCGATGTGTACTTCATGGGGACCTGATTTTGGGTGAGAATAGCCAAAGAATGAAACTGTATGATGTTAACTGCTAAATGACCCTGCCACTGTACATCTCATTTCTATAACTGCTATTGGTTGTATTATAGTAAGAATCACCCAAACTAATGACAGATGGACTCTGATGAAAAAACGAGTAAAGTGCAGCAGTGAAGGGATCAGAACTGAACTGGTGCCCAGCAACTTCATTGAGATTGACATCTTCAACCCATGGACCATGGACATGAGCTGCACCAGATACATCACCTGCAAGCTCCAGAAATACAGCATGCGACAGTCCAGCCCCACACACCCCATCTTGCATGCCCTGAGAGACTGTTCTAACAGATGGATCCCAAAGTCATGGATCAAATGAACTCAACGGACAATTTAGAGTGATGTCCCACAGACTAAGGACATTATACGTATATATATATGTCAGGGAAAACTGACAGCATTTAATTGGAAACTGTAGGGTCTGGGCATGGCATGGAATGATATGGAATATCAGGTGAATAATGTCCTGGGACTGGTGGGGATAGGGTTAATTCTCCCCAGGCTCTAGTAGGGACACAGGTATTCCATCCCATGGCAGCCATGCCCAGGGGGTACCCAGAGCTAGCTGAGGAAGGGGAGGGACAGTTCACCACAGGGGAGTGGAGTGGGCTGGGGCATCTAGGTGGCAAGTGGTGGTATTGTAATCACGGCTGTATATTCCTCTCTCAGTGTTATTGTTGTTTTCTTGTTCCCTTTGCTGTTCTGTTAAATTGCCTTTGTCTCAAGCCACGAGTTTTGCCTTTTTTCTTCCGATTCTCCCCTCACAGCTGTGGGGGGCGGATCCGGTCTGAGAGAGCGGCTGCCACCTGGTTCTTTGTTGCCATCTGTGGCCAAACCAGGACACCTGAGTAAACAATTTCAAATTCCTTTAACACAGGCAAAAGACATAATCTGTGCCTGGCCCGAGTTGCCAGCGCCTCACACCCTCGCCTGCTCAAAGAGGGGTTAATCCTCGTGGCTTGAGATCCAGTGATGTATGGCAGTGGGGTATAACTCGTTATTCTCCTTTTGGGCACTCACAGTGTGTTCATGGTTGATGCCTTTTCAGGCACACTGTGTGCCTCCGCACACACTGGGGAGAAAGGGAGTGATATTTGCAGACACTGGACTCGCTGTTTTGCTGCCTTGGGACTGCCCAAGGTCACCAAGACTGATAACGGCCCCGGGTACATTTCTCAATCTACCCCTTCCTTTTTACAACAAAGGGGTACAGATCACAATTTTGGCATTCCACATAACCCCACAGGACAGGCCGTTGTTGAATGTAGTCATGCTCTGTTAAAACATATGCTTCAAAAACAAAAAAAGGGGAATATGTCACCACAGGAACAACTGGATAATGCTGGTTTCACACTTAATTTTCTAAATATGTCATCATCTCTGGAGTGACTGACAAGTGCCATGGAAAGGCATTTTGCAATACCAGAAGGTTTCATAAAACACCCAAAAGTTCTGTATAGAGACCCTTTGTCCACTCTCTCCTGGCATGGGCCAGTGGAATTGATAACGTGGGGGAGAGGGTATGGGTGTGTTCTTCTTCCAACAGGGCCACGTTGGATTCCTGCTCAACACGTCAAGCCCTATCATGAGCTCGACAACCGTCACAAAGAACCCTATACCACAGATGGAGACCATGGATCTGAACAAGGACAAGAGAACTCAGAAATGGAAGAGACCGTGTAGAGACAGCCCAATCGCATGGGGAAAACTAAAACACCTACAACAACACGCATGTACCATGATGGCAACTGTGGGTGCACCCCCAACCCCAATTAACATCCTTTTGGCCTACCTAGCCATCATTAGCAGCAACAGGACAGTAAGAGTTGTACACGAATGCACGTAGTATGGGCAATAAACAGGATGAGCTGGAAGCCATTGTGCAGCAGGACAGCTATGATGTAATCGCCATCACAGAAACATGGTGGGATGATGGTCATAACTGGAATGCTGTGATGGATGGCTATAAGCTCTTCAGGAGGGATAGGCAAGGAAGGAGAGGTGGGGGTGTGGCTCTGTACGTTAGGG
>QJSC01012565.1:652337-663667 GCA_003697955.1 Calidris pygmaea | reverse complement strand
GCCCAGGGAGGTGGTTGAGGCACCATCCCTGGAGGTGTTCAAAAGACGGGTTGATGTAGTGCTGGGAGGTATGGTTTAGTGATGGTTACTCCTTGTTTGTTGTGCGGGTGTCTATTTTTGTCAGTTAGGTTGACGGTTGGACAAGATGATCTTTAAGGTCCCTTCCAACCTAGAAGATTCTGTGATTCTGTGATTCTGTTTTGTTGCTGCACTTGATAAGCTGCACTGCGAATGCTTAACATCCTTACTGGGCACATGTTGTAGATCCCCCTTTGTTTAAACCCATAACATGGTGGGACCCTGAAGTTCTGATGTCTAATAACGACAGCAAATGGATAGGGGGACCATGGCTTCCACCAGTGGGTTTTCTAGAAAAAGGAAAGGATTTATTTGATAGTAATGAATTTAATAATGCTGTCAGTCCTTTCTTTACCAAAATCTAGCATATGGCTACACCTTTTTTCACAAGGCATGTGGCTCATGGTGTATATAGTAAAAAAGGTTGTGTTTATAGTTTAGATTTAACTCACATTCACAATGACTCTGTTATGATTTGTACCTCTCACCCTTATGTATTTGTAGCATCAGCACACGTTACTATTTCGCAAATCAATTACACTTTCCAGGTAAACTTGACTAAGCCTTACTGTTTTAGTTGTCTTTCTTATGAGAATATTTCTGCATATAATCTATCTGTGATGTTACCAATGAGACCCCGAGCTGAAGTATGGCTCCCAGTAAATTTAACACCAGACTGGGAAGGAGAATCAGGACTGGGCCAATTAGCACACATCTTAAAGCAACAGCGGACTAGAAACAAGAGATCAGTAGGTTGGCTTATAGCTTTTATTGTATCTGCAATCATTATATTAGCCACTGCAGCCGTAGCAACCACAGCATTGACTAAATCTGCACGGGTTGAAGTAGCTTCGACGTTAAGCAATGTAACACAAGATCTTGCTATGAAGACAAGTATTGATCAGCAAATTTTGGCCCATTTAGACGCTCTAGAAGCAGTGGTAATTTGGTTACGGATAGGCAGAGTGCTCTAACCACACGCACACGATTGCATTGTGATTGGGAATATGCAGAGAAGAATTTATGTGTTACTGCCCTGCAGTGGAGTCAAAGTATTTGTGAGTGGCATCAAATTAAGCAACACATACTGGGAGCCTTCTCGACTAATGTTAGCAGGAGGGTTCAAGATCTAAACATAGCCCTACAAGGACAATTGATGGAATTACAAAAATTGGCACAGAAAAATGTTTTAGATGAATTATTGGACAGNCAGAGAAGAATTTATGTGTTACTGCCCTGCAGTGGAGTCAAAGTATTTGTGAGTGGCATCAAATTAAGCAACACATACTGGGAGCCTTCTCGACTAATGTTAGCAGGAGGGTTCAAGATCTAAACATAGCCCTACAAGGACAATTGATGGAATTACAAAAATTGGCACAGAAAAATGTTTTAGATGAATTATTGGACAGTGTAAAATGGTTAAATCCAAAAAAAGGGGTTTACAGGCCTTAATCTGAGAATATGGATTTTCGTGGGGTTGTGTTGCCCTTGTGCTGTTTTTATTCTTGCAGTTATCAGAGTCACCTGAGGAATGGTGCACGGCCTCCGAAGAACCAAAGCCAAAGTACTCGCTGTCCTTGCTATGAACCCTATCTTCATAAACAAAAAAGGGGGAAATGTTGGGGCCACGCAGAATACCTGGAAGATCGATCAAGACTGATTTTAGAACCCTTCTGAACATATGGCAGATCAAACAAAACTTCATCAGAACTAAGACTATATTGCTTTAAGAATAAGATTGTTTCGAGCTGGCTGGACAGAAAAAAAAAACAACAACAAAAAAACCCACCATTGTGTGTGTCTTCGAAGGTCAGGCTGGAAAACCACCTGGAGGAGTGTGTATAGAGAGATGTGGCTGAAAACAGTCGCATTCTGTGAGAATGGGAGTGCTCACCCTGTTTGGCAAAACAGCTCAGAAACTAGCTCTATATATATAGTTTTGTGTATGTGAATAAAGGCTGCTGCTGCTTATAGCATACAGTTGCGTCCTGCTCAATCATCGCCGCACTCCTTCCACAGGCAAACCATCTGGGCTTCTTCTCAGGTGGCCTTCCTTCAAATCTTGGTCCAGTTAAAATACAACTCATGCCATGGTTTTTACACCAACATTTTGCTTACAGATTCTTAGCAGATGGGGAAAATAATACCTCTTTAAAAAAGGAATTATAGTTAAGGAGGAACCAAAAAATATAAAGGAGAGGAGTTAGTTGCCACTATTTCCAGACTGAGAAAGACAGAGATATGACAACTAAGCATTTCAATCAGAAAAGATAAACATGGATATTAAAAAGCACTATCATGGGCATTTTAAACCTAAATTTAGGCTGAATAAAATGTTCAGTACAGTTCTGTTAATTAATAACCACCCTTGTGTTTTCACCACTTGGGAGCAGAGAAGTGCAGGATTTTCCAAACCATAAAAACTGACTTAGAAACCCAAATACCACTAATTTTCAGCCCCTTCATTGTGGAGTGAACATGTAGGTAATAATGTGACGCTGATGTGTATCTTCTCATCATTCAGCAGATGCCGCAAGAAGATTTAAATTTTCAGTACAGCAAGATAGGGAACAAGTACAAAAAAAGCACAATATGATGAGATTATCTTTCCATTGCATGGGTTCATAGTAACCAGAAACAGCCAAAATCTATTTTGTCTGCATTTTTGCTCCCCAGCTTACTCTGAGATGTAGTCTACATCAGAAATGATGCTACTGAGCTAAAATCTCATACTGAGCTCAGCAACAGTTGGATGAAGCCACACGGCTCTTGGATGTGAGTAGATGCAGCTGCACAACGCTGAGCCAGAAACCCATGCGTGGGCTTAACGGATGAGTTTCAGCTCTGTATTTCTGTACTTGTGTGCTGCAAGCACAGCTGTCCCAGGGACATGGGCAGGTTTTCCCACTAAAATTTGACCTTCGTGGACTTGAAAAGAAGCAATGAGCTGCTACTATGAAGTGTCAGGTAGTGGAAAAGTGTTTCAAGAGCATCAGAGATGACTTATCCCTCTAAATGGACTGACCTGGAAACTGTGTGGACACACAGACAAAGCGTTTCAATAGCAGTTTCTCAGGAAACCGAGAATAACTGTTATTCACGACTGCCTTATGCATAAATATCTTGAGTGCTGGTGAGAGAGCGTAGCCAGCTCTGCCGCTGATGCAGGCTGCCAGCCTTGCCTCCAAGCCACCAAGCTGTGACAGTCTGCACCTGTGGAGGCACCCACACCATATAACCTGTCTCAGACAGCTCATACCTTCCCACAGCCTCTGTGTGCAGTACGTCATGACTGGGCAGCTTAGGCTTGTCTCCTTACGTCCCCCAGGGGGTTGAGGATGGCATTCTCCCCTGCTTTCCCCATCCTGCGCAGCCCCTGCTCCTTCCCAGGGATGACAAGGTGTGCCAGGGAGCAGCTTTGTGCTGACATCAGAGAAACAGAAACAGGGAAATTCTTTGGCCCATCCTTTCTTCTCCTGGGAACAGTGTCCCCTGCAGCCTGTCCTCTGGTTTGCAGGCTTGAAGGGATTTCTGTGAGCCACTGTGAGCCACGCTGGGGTCAAACCTCCAGCTCTTGCCTTGGGCTCAAAGAATTTAGATGATACTTGGAGAGGCAGGGATAAATCTGGGCATCACCACAATGTCCTGACCAGAAGAAAAATTACCTTTGTCCACAAAACAAATGCATGGAGATTTTCTCCTGCTTCAGATCAGTCTCTCAGCCACCTCTTAGCTGTCCCTTTTCTCTGCAGGCTGTATCTGGCAGGCAGGGCTTTTCGGGACGGGACAGCTCTACCTATCCAGCCAAATAATTGAAGGTCCACAAATGATTCCAGGCTCTAAGGTGTCAGTTCCCTTGTTTTCACAGTGTATGGGGCTGGCTCCATCTAGAGCTGACCAGCTGTGTCATGGCACACAGTCCTTGACTCTGAAGGTCACAGGGATATGGGGATTTTAAGACATAATTGCATTGTTTCTCTGCTTTTCAGTTCAAAGCACTATAATGTGACGGGTTTGCCAGAAACTACCAGAATAGTTTTCATTCAGCAGCAGCCTGTGATAGGGCTCACGGATAAACTAACATTTGAACAATGAGGACAGCAGTGACCAAAACCTTCAGTCTTGTTTGGCAGTGTAAACTCACTCATTTCACAGTGTAAACTAATCCCCAGATGTCAAACAGACAAGTAGCCCTCAGGTCTGTTTCTCATCCTCCAGCTCAGACTCCCAGCACAGAGGCATTGTTCTGCACAAGTAAGAGAAAAAAAAACAAACAAAACTTCAATTCTTTTGCTTTCACAGAATCACAGAATGATACGGGGTTGGAAGGGACCTTTGGAGATCTGGAGATCATCTAGTCCAACCCCTCTGCCAAAGCAGGTCCTCCTAGAGCAGGTTGCACAGAAACATATCCACCTGGGTTTTGAATGTCTCCAGTAGGAGACTCCACCACCTCCCTGGGCAGCCTATTCCAGGGCTCTGCCACACTCAAGGTAAAGAAGTTCCTCCTCATGTTTACGTGGAAAATCTTATATTCAAGTTTGTGCCCATTTCCTCTTGCCCTGTCACTGGGCACCACTGAAAAGAGACTGGCCCCATCCTCTTGACACCCACCCTTTAAGTATTTTCAGGTGTTGATCAGATGCGCCCTCAGCCTTCTCTTCTCCGGACTACAAAGACCCAAGTTCCTCAGTCTTTCCTCATAAGAGAGATGCTCCAGGCCCTTAATCATCCTTGTAGTACCCTCTCCAGCAGTTCCCTGTCCTTCTTGAACTGGGGATCCCAGAACTGGACACAGTGCTCCAGATGGGTCCTCACCAGGGCAGGGCAGGGCAGAGCAGAGGAGGAGGGTAATCTCCCTCGACCTGCTGGTCACACTCTTCCTGATGTACTCCAGGATGCCATTGGCCTTCTTGGCCACAAGGGCACATTGCTGGCTTATGGTCATCCTGTTGTCCACCAGGATTCCTAGGTCTTTCTCCTCAGAGGTGCTCTCCAGCAGGCCATCCCCCAATTCACTTCTATTGCTTTAGGTACCTGAGGTTTTTAAGTGTGCAAGAGCTAAAGCACTCAAAACCACAGCTGTGAGCCCAGGCTCTTTTCTTCCCTGGGCTGGTTACACAAATAGAATCATAGAATCATAGAATCATAGAATGGTTAGGGTTGGAAGGGACCTCAAAGCTCATCGAGTTCCAACCCCCCTGCCATGGGCAGGGACACCTCCCACTAGATCAGGTTGCTCAAGGCCCCATCCAGCCTGGCCTTGAACACCTCCAGGGATGGGGCATCCACAACCTCCCTGGGCAACCTGTTCCAGGGCCTCACCACCCTCATAGTAAAAAATACCTTCAAAGGCATCTACTGCTTTCCCTGGACTATGTGTGACTTCGGAGGGCTAATTCAGCAGGCACCTGAGTTGGGTGGGAGTTCATTTATAGGCAAGAAATTTTGTTTACATGAAAATGTTTGGTTAATCTCAAGGGTATGAAGAGTTTGTAAACAGCCGCGGCAACTCACATCAAAAAATCTGCAGAAATAAAAGAGAGGATGCAAATTTTACTTCCTAAAAAAATAAATGAAGTGTTATTACATAAGTTGTGTGTCACAGTCCCTCAGGGGAGGATTGACAACGTGAAAACATTTTGAAGCAAATGAATGTGTGAATATTTAACACTGTAAAACTGTAATAGATTTATTCTTTTCATTGCATTGTGCCACTTCAGAAATACACTTGTTTAGTGTTTAGTAGAGTAATTCATTTCTAAAATTATACTAGTAATTAGTATATTTGGTAAACTCAGCAATCTAATGCTTTGATAACTTCTCTCTCAGCCACCTGGTTGGCTGTGATGTGAGTGCTTTACAAGTGCAGCAATGCCCAGAAGATCTCTGCTTCCTTTAAGCTATCTAGTATCATCTTCACTATTATTTTCCTCTACAGAGCATGCTTTGTTTTCCAAGTTCTGCCCAAAACCTGCTCAGTTCTTTGCCAAAGAGCATGTACTTCTAGAGGAAATATGAGAGAAATAACTAACTTTTGGACAGCCTTACCACCAGCAATTGCATTTCCACATGTTATTGTCTTGGTACCTCATTGTTGCAGTAGCTTGATCAAATAACTCCACGGGCTGCAAACTTGCCAAACCAGATAATCTCCTGAGAGGTGAAAAAGTGTCAGTCACTCCACAGGGCAACATTAAAACAGTAAGGAAAGCATTTGTGTGCAAGGATAACGATCCTTGAAACACTTAAGAAATCTGTTAGGAAACAGTAGTTAAACAATAACCAGGATTTTACCTGCCATGTGAAAAGCACGATGTTGCAGGTGTTCCTGGAGGAACCACAGACCAAGCTTCAGGATTCACCACATGACTTTAAGCAGCATTTGCCCTTAGAGCAGACCAACGCTCCCCAGAAGCATCCAGCTGCAGGAGGGAAAGCAAATCTGAAGGGCTGAGGTATTTATTGTTTTGAATGATCTGCACCCAGTCCTTTTCTTTCCTTCTTCCCACTTTGGAGAGCCTCAGAGTCGTGACTTCCAGGGCAACCAACCTGCAGGAGAGCCAGCCTGCGTGGGAAGGGGCTGCTCACCACTGCTAGCTCATGTGTCAACTCTTCACAGTGTGGGGATTAATCCCCAAGTTGACAAGCTGAAGAAAGGAGATGTGTGTAGCATAAAACACAGTGGAAATAAAATCAGTAAAATGTTACCCTTACTGACCTCATGGTTTTTTAATTTGCTTTTCTGTGCATCTGTGCCCATGTCTGCAGCACATCATGGCCCAAGCCGGCTGTTTGATCTGCTGCTGTCTGCAGCGCAAAATAAGCAAACAGGATAGTCCTCAAAAGAGGACAGTGAACCTGCAGTCATGTTTATCCAGGCTGGTTAGCCTTGGAGGTTTCTCAACTTCTTTCAGAAGAATATTGTATAAAGAAAAAGACACCTTTCACCTTCTATTTCCTGTTTTTACACGGTTGAAAAAATCCCTTAGCTACTCAAATATGCAGAATTTTAAAAGCAGAAGGGTTTTTTGTTGTTTTTTTCCCTTTTTTTTTAAATTCACTTTTGAAACATACACTAAAGTTGCCTGGGTTTATAACAATGCTGGTGTATTTTGAGAAAAACCTTATGGATTAAAACTTTTAGAAAATTTCAACGCAGGAAACTTATGTCTCATCTTAAAATTCAAATAAATTTTGGGCAACTGTGGCCTGCTTGAAATCTCATGCTCTGATACAGTTCCCCATTACTTTAATACAAGGTTAGAAAAATGACCATTGCTTTCATTATGTTTCTCTGGAGTAAATATTTGTCTAACAGTGATGGAAAGCTAATGTCCTATAACATTATAATAAACACAGCCTTTAAAAGAACGGTAATATCACCAAATGAAGCTACCATTTCACTCTTAATTTTATTTCCCATTGTGTACATGAATGACACAACTTTCAGTTATGGGATTACATGTTATTTTTTTGTGATTCCCTGCCTTTTCTCCTTTTCTGGTTCATTTTCTTTCCCCTCTCTCTCAATTATGGGTAGGTATCTTTTCAAACCCTGCTCTGAATAGGGAATTAATTTCTTCAGAGCACTTTCTTCAGAGTGCTTTTTGTAGCACTCAATGACATTGAAGAAACATTTGCATATTTTGATACTTAACATTTTTTAGATGCCCCCGTTTGATGAAGTGGTGTTATCACCCCTATTTTATAAAACAGGAATTGAGACAGAGGGAGAATAGCAAATGCATTTTGTATTCAGGATGCCTGGAACCAAGGGTCTGAGAGAAGTATGGTTCAAAAACAAGTAAAAATTCTATTTGTGTTTCAATTTAACAATGTCTGGATATGTCCTCAGAAAGACTGGAAAAGTTTATTCATTATAATTACTTCTTCTGATAACAGTGGTAGGATGACGTCCTTCATATGAAGTTAACAAACAGGGCAAAAATAGAATATTTTGCTTATGGATTTGGATATTTTGTAATGGCAGAGACAGGATGAGACTTAGGACTCTCCCAGTACTTGGAAGTGGTCACACCTTTCCCATCTTCTCCTTCAAGCACTGTCTTCTCCCAAGTTTTGGCCTCTCATTCCAAGCCAATTCTTCCTTCTTCTGACTCTTTATTGCAGTCATTTTGCCCTAATCCATCAAAGGCTGTTTTTTCCCCATAGAATTTCTTCATCTGCTTCCCCAACATCCTGTGCACAAGAGAAGTATAATCTTTTGAAAAGGCTTAAAAACACAGCCCTTGCACAAAGCCCGTTCCCGACTCTATACCCAATTTCATTTTCAAAGTAATGGGTAGAACAGTTTGAGCTTTTCAAATAGAAATGTGCCAGAATATCTCCCAGGCCTCCTTTATTGTCCTCTAAATGGTTGTTATCTCCCTGCTTAAGGGTTGCTTATATCAGCAGCTTAATAACATTAACCTCAAGGGGCATGAGAACAGTACAGGTGACCTTGTCTTCTTTGAACTCCAAAGCCCTGTTTTGAGGTGGGTTTTTCTGCAAAATACAAAATGTCTTCAAAGGTTTCTCTGTAAAATTAAGAGCTGATAGTGGCTCCCAGATCCTACCATAACTCTTCTTCAGTGGATCATCCTCCTTAAAGAAAAGGCTGTATCACAGAATCACAGAATGATATGGGGTTGGGAGGAATCTCTGGAGATTGTCTAGTCCAACCCCCCTGCCAAAGCAGGTCCACCTAGAGCAGGTGGCATAGGAATGTGTCCAGGCAGGTTTTGAATGTCTCCAGAGAAGGAGACTCCACCACCCCCCTGGGCTCCACCACCTCCAGTGCTCTGCCACTCTCGAAGTAAAGTTCCTCCTCATGTTTACGTGGAAAAATCTTATATTCAAGTTTGTGCCCATTTCCTCTTGTCCTATCCCTGGGCACCACTGAAAAGAGACTGGCCCCATCCTTTTGACACCCACCCTTTAAGTATTTTCAGGTGTTGATCAGATGCGCCCTCAGCCTTCTCTTCTCCAGACTAAAAAGGCCCAAGTCCCTCAGCCTCTCCTCATAAGAGAGATGCTCCAGGCCCCTAATCATCTTTGTAGTCCTCTGCTGTACCCTCTCCAGCAGTTCCCTGTCCTTCTTGAACTGGGGATCCCAGAACTGGACACAGTGCTCCAGATGGGTCCTCACCAGGGCAGGGCAGGGCAGAGCAGAGGAGGAGGGTAATCTCCCTCGACCTGCTGGTTGCACTCTTCCTGATGCACCCCAGGATGCTATTGGCCTTCTTGGCCACAAGGGCACATTGCTGGCTCATGGTCATCCTATTGTCCACCAGGACTCCCAGGTCTTTTTTCTCAGAGAGTGAAGATGAAGAGCTGATGTCACACAGTCTCTGATGGCTGGTTCCACTTGACCCTCTGCCTCAGGCTTTCTCTTGTTTATTGTTTTCTTTCATGGTTCTTTTTAGGGTGTAGCAGAAGAATTAAGATGAGCTTCTAGTGACATCCTGCAGTCTCTGGCCTGCTGTCACTTTAACTATGTCATTTGTGAGTTGCAAGGTCATCTGGAGCCCCTAGAGGAAATCTCTGAGGAGTTTCACTTTATTACCTTCAGCACACTCGCTACCAACAATGGCCCAGCAGCCTCCACCTCTTGTTTTGCTGTTACACCCTCTGAGAACAGAAGGTACCCTCTGTGCCTCCTGAGGTGCTCAGTGCTGAATTGAAGGGCTGTGAGATCATGGCTGCCTCATCATTCACATCAGTCTTGACAGCACAGAGACAATATCTGAAGCTCAGGAGGTTGCTGTGGTTGGAAGAACATCAGTGGCCATCTACCACTCAGCCTCCTGCATTAAGCCTTGGGGGAGGAGAAGGTGCAGTGTGGAGGAAGAGGAGGAAGAAAGAAACAGCTCAACATTTCGACAAAGTTATTTCAGGACATTTCATACCTTACCCTTGAATTCAAAACTGATCCATGATTAAACCCTAAGGAGCATGACGCTGTAGCTTGGGATGATTCCATTTGTTGTTAATGCCAGATAGCCTCCTGGGCATGTACTTTTTATGCCACCTTTCCCCTCATCTTTTGATGAAGTTCTAAAGACAAGTATTTCATTCAGAGTGTGGGAACAACACTCTTTCCCTCAAATGCAGGAAGCCCAGTTTTGTGGCAGTTCACTCCCTGATCCGTGAAGAGGAAGAGGTGAGATCTGCTGATGTTGCGGGCCTTCGGCAGCAGCTCTGTCAGAGCTCATTTGTCTTTGTCCGTGATAACGACGTGTGAGTGGATGTGCTTTAGCAGGAAGTGGTTTGTCTGAGGAAGTATCTAAAGCTGGAAACCTGTCGCTGCTGCTGTGAGAGTATCAAAAGCCAGCGGGTTGGTAGACAGTGTGCCTGGATTCCAGCTTTTCATCCCTCCCATGAGCCCAGGCATGGCCTGGGAAATTCATGCTGACATGCAGCTCAGCCCCAGGGGTCTTCCAGCCAGGAGGTTTAGGGATACGAAAGCAGGGAGATATTGTCTCTCCCCTAGACAAAGACCTGTTCCTCCAGAGGAAGGGGGGAAGTCCTCTTCAGGAAGAGGCAACTTGTGTCTGGAGGATGCTACATATGAAGGAGGAACTGCAGTCTGAGCAAGAGAACTTGTCCCTTTCTTCTCTGCAGCTCAATCAGACCATTGTCAGGGCTGTGGTGGTTGTGATGGACCTCTATCATCACAAGGAATTGTATTGACCAGCAGAAGTATTTGACTAGCAGTCAAATCTGGGGACGAAGAGCTGTTCTCTGCAGACCAACAGCCCCAGCCATGCTGAAGGACAGACTTACTGGAATCACCATTGTCTCTCAGATGCTGCTCCTGAGCCATGTGGAGAGCATGGTGTGAGTCTGAGGGTCAGATGCAGGACCTGGGAAGGGGTCAGACAGGCACGGGACCTGGGAGTGATCCAGGAACGGGGTACATAGCTCTGGAAGCAGATACACACAAGCACTTCCACCACCCAAGCCCCAGTTCAGAGGTTACTTGTCAGTACTTGCCAAGTACTACAAGGGCTGGTTGTTTGAACTGGCAGGTCCTGCTGTATGTCAGGCTTCATAAAAGGGCAGGGTCAGAATGGGGAGTGCAAGGTTTTACTAGTGTTTGTAACTGAAGAAATGAAATGAAACTTTTGGGAAGTACAAGATGGGAGACCTCTGTTCTTTTGCAACACTCTTCCAGAGCTTCCAGCCTTGCAGCCTGCAGGAGAGAAACCCTGGGAAATGAAGGGAAGGGAAGGGAAGGGAAGGGAAGG
>QJSC01012565.1:634208-652315 GCA_003697955.1 Calidris pygmaea | reverse complement strand
GGAAGGGAAGGGAAGGGAAGGGAAGGGAAGGGAAGGGAAGGGAAGGGAACATGTAGGTCATTCCATCCTGTTACAAACAATTCGCTCTGGCAGTACTCAGATTTGAGAAGGCTGTGTTTGCAGATGGCTGCGATGCCTGCTATCATTTCCTAATGCCATTTAAATAATCCTTTATTTACAAAGTGTTTTGGTTGCATCTGGATGCCAGCAGTACAGAAAGGAGAGTGGGGCACAGCTTTGTATTCCAATGTGTTAGCAGAGACTCTGAGTCTGTAAAAAGCTCCAGCAAAGAGCTGCTTGTGCAACAGCACCATCGACTCCAGTTAGTAACTCCAGACCAACTGCTGACCTGCAGTCCTCAATTAACCACAGAGTCAGGTAAATGAAGGGCAGGGACATGGTAATAAAGACCACACTAAGCTCTAGAGATCTGATATGTCTCCATTTTGAGTGCATAGGGACTTTTTTTTTCCCCAAAAATGATTTAGGGATTATTATTTTTTTTTTATAAGACCCCTTGTTTATGCCATAGTGCAGAGCTTCTAGCAGCTGGAAGTTTGATTACTTAGGGCAGCAATTGCTGAGGGTATCAAGTGAGCCTTTGCCTGTGAAGAACAGATGGCATTGCCTCTGAAACACTTCAGATGCCAGCTAGGAGAGTTGCACCTGAATTTCCATGCCCTGCCGACTCCTGCACAATCACCACAAGACCTGCAGATCACCCCTGCAATTTCTTTCCCCTATTGTGTCTGGAACTTGTATTTTCCTTCTGAAAACACCTCGACCCTATTAGACATTATAGAGGACTGAAGTATCAAAACGACAAAAAGTCTCCTGAGCCGGATGCTGAACCGGTTACATAAATTCCTCAGACAGATCTTTTTAAAAAATTTTTTCACAAGCCAAGAAGTGGCTGTGGTGGGTTCATCCATCAGGTCACTTCCGTAGTGTTTCTTGGTACTTAGCAGGAAGTTATGCTGGTTTGTTTCCTCATCTGCTTGGTACCACCAGAAAGAAAACCAAACCCTTCACTTTTTCAAACCTCCGAGCACAAAGAGTTCTCCTGAATAAGAGCGTAATTCTTTGTCTCACTTCATAGTCAGTGTGAGGGTTACCTTGTACTCTTTCTAGCATGTCGTTTAATTCTTATTCGATGAGTAAATGCCAGGGACCTCAATAGGAGCCTCAGCGGAGAAAGATCGTTTTAAGCACAGCAGAGACACTGGGAGTACTTACTATTGAGTTGTTTCTTCTGCTCATTCTTTTTGCAAAAATCCAGATCTCGAAGTAACATCACAGCAGCTTGAAAACACCTGTGTAGTGATGACAGCCACTCATGGAGGTGAATATAGTACAAACTTCATTAAAAGCAGAATTACAAACCACCCTAAGAGACATAATACTTCACCAACCTTTTAAAATACAATAATTGCTTTGATCCACAGGTTAGAAACAAGGCTGTTCATGTTAGCCTTTGAAAGCAAGTCTGCAGTATAAGCCTAGGTGCAGAAAAAACCTGAAAGGTGGTCGACAAAATCCTTTCAGTGTATGTAAAGTCCAAACTATTACTAGTTTCCTTCAGTACATTAGAATATACTGCATTTCTATGGCAGCAGACACTGTTCAGTTGAGATGTCTGCTTTTTATGTACAATGCATAGAGATTCCTTTAACATCATTATTAGAAGAACACATGATATACAGTTCCTTTGGATCAAGGTAAATGATAATTAATGAAATCCCTTACAACAATTTGGACAATTCAGATTTTGATGCCTGTGCAGTTTGATTTAAGTTGGGCATGGAAGCAATCATATCGCTGTGATAGCTCAAGGGTTGTACACAATGTGAGTTGAGAGCAGCTAGTGTGGGATAAAGCATCTGCACAAGAGTTCTCCAATACTTCCCTTAGTCCCAACCCACCATTTTGGGCCACACAGCCAGCTTACGTAGTCACCAAGAAGGCCAGTTCCACAATTCCAAGCGAGTATTAACATGGTGCATTCACTTTCCTGGGAATCACACACAAAGCTCAACGGAGCGGTTAGAGACTGGTGATCCAGCTCGGTATTCTGTATCCGCATGGCAGAGCCTCCCTGCACCTTTCTCCATGCTTCTACTGGTGTCCCCATCCCACCCAGCCCGTGGGTAAGGTAAGGTGGTGATACTGAGCGACACCACTCTTGGCTTCACTGCTAGAGCGGGTGGCTGTGCGTGGCGTTGATGCCATTTTCCCTTCAGCCGACCCAAAAATCAAACCAGTACCCAGCACCATAAAATCGGCTTACATTTCTTAATGGGAAGTCAGTGAAGAAGAATAATGAATGCTGAACTTCCTGTGGTTTGTGCATGCCGCTGAGGAAGTCTAGTTGATACAGATATGGCAGGGTTAAGTAACTAATTAGTCCATAGGGAGCAATAGTATAATTTTGATTATTCGTATCAGCAACATGACACTCATTATTGAAAAATAAAGATTGACACCAAGTGGCTTCCTCCTTACAAAGTTTTGACTCAGACAGTGGTGGACCACCTCCACCTTGAGAAAACCACTCATGACTTGATTTCTATCTTCATGTTCACCAAGTGCAGCCAGAACATCCTCTGCTCATGAAATGGGACTCTAGGCTTGGGCTCTAAACTTGTCATCAAAACTCCTACTTAAAACCCACCCACTGCTCCAGTAAGAGATATAAAACATGGACCTAAAATATACTTTTTATTCTGAAAGGGCCTGACAACACCCAGAGGAGGAAAAGCCAGGGGGTACAGCTGCTTTTAGAGGAACACCATCTGCTACTGCAATAAATACTTTTACTCTTTCCCTGTGTAATACAATTTGCATCGCAAGTTTTAAATCTCATGAGGTAGCTAAGAGCCAATGAACAGTGCTATAAGGCAAAGAGCATTCAGAGGAGCTAGTTGCAACTCTTCTGCATCCAAGTGATGGAGAAACAAGGGTCAAAGGACTGCATGGAATAAACCTGAATCTCAACATCATTGCCATTTTTTTTCCTGGGGTATTTGAAAAAAGACAGATGGATGTAACCGCTTCTAGAAAGAGTGTAGTGATGAAGAGGGTGAAGATGGACTCTTTTCCTTAAGACCCAGTTGGAATTTAGCTCATCTTTCGAAAAGGGCAAAATACAGAAGGAGCGGTGCTACTAGAATCCAAGTAGAATTGAGCTGGGCAGTTGCAGCGATGCATCTTAAAACAGCAAGATACAGCTAAAAGCTCAAACATGATGAGACTGCGGCCAATTTTTAGATAGTAGTTCACACAATAGATCGGCTATTTATCATTTGCTGATGTCTTCTCAACAGTTTTTAAAGGTTAAATAGTTTTTGAACCAATTCGTGTTGCTCTGACAGTTTTATAAGAGCAAAAATTAAAAGAACACAATTATAACTACTGTCCAAGGAGTTTGCTCAGGGTTTAGCATCAGACCACATGTATTGCACTATAGGTTTTCAGGTGGCGACATGTGGCTGTTCCTGGAACCTTCAGTCACTTACACTGCTGGAGTTCAAAAAATCAATTTTATTTAAATAACCAAGAAGAACTGATACATATTTTATTGAGCGCTTTAGAAGACAATGAGAGATTCACTGCAGCAATTCATATTTTTAAATACAAAAGGGGAATTAGTAAAAAGTTAGGTTCATATTCAACAAGAAACATGAACACGTTGCTTTCAGGAACTTCGAGTTTTAAAGACTGAGAACTCTACTTACATCAAACAGTTCAAACACGTCCACGTCACAAAATCTTAGTATTGCACTATAGCTCCTTGCCCAAAACACACAATGCACGATGTGCATCGGCATTACCCACTTATAAAGGACTATCAGCAACACATCAGCACAGCCAGACAATCTAGAGCAGGTCAGAGGGGTTGTGGGTTTGCTGGGAGAAGTACGGCAGTAAAACTGAGCAGTTCGGACCACCAGCATCCAACGCCAGCCCCATTTCTTGCTGGTAATGCAACAGCCATTGGAATTGCAGCTTTGCTACTGTCCTAAGCAGAGGTAGCATAATACTATGGCTTTAAAGACTGTGTTTTAAATAAGGCTTGTCTTAGCTGAAAATCAAAGAGTTCTTGTAATACTAGCTCAAAGTATAGTATGGCAGCACTTCGGGATCCACTTGTTTAACAACAGCTGCCAAATTCAAGTAGGTGTCCTATTTCTTTGAAATCAGCTGCAGCACACAAACAGGTCCGTGCAAAGGTGGTAACATCGATTACTTCTCTTCCCTCCTCATCCTCAGCCGTACGGAGAGTGCTAACAGTCGAGAGCGCAACAGTGGGTGACACAGAGGAACTGGAAAGTGGAAGTCCTACCTAGCTATAACAGAGGTGCTACTTTGTCTAAAAGGACAACTTGCAAGGGGTGACAGGCAAGATACTTCAATTACATGGACAATAGAGAAAAACAAGGGAGCACATAACATTTGTGAAAGATACACACTGCCACCACGGTGATTAACCCCCACACACACCTCACCTTGCACCTAAAATTCAAGACAAAGGTCATTTTAATGTTAACTGAAGGTAGAGGTCCTGGGCAGGAGGGACAACATTAAAGCCCCATGTTACTCTCCCCAAACAGTACAACAACAAACCAGGGCAGTTTTTCAATTTACAAATGCTTCCCCTTTTTTTGTCTGTTCCAACCCACTTCAGCTTCTTATCTTTAATTAAAACGAAGTCACAGAGTGTGTAGGGAGAACAACCTGCCATTGTATTTACATCCACCTCACATCCACTGTCAGGTGCTTGGCCCTGCTGAGGCACTCAGGTGCTACTGTAATACAAATAAGACCATCTTCTCAAGTGGGTTTTCGAAGACAGCAGGACTAATATTGCGTTTGATACTACAAACATGTTGAAACAAATTCCACACATGCAAATATCACAAAACCACTTCGACAAACCATTACAAAAATGGAACCAACTTCACTGATCTTCAGTCTAAACTCCAAGGCGGATTTGTTAGTCAAGAAGACCAAAACAGCTGAGAAACAGAAATTAAACTAACATTTAGCTTACACATCATTAGATTTTGTAAAAAAAAAAAAGTAAGACATTATTTTTAATTTATTAATATGTAGAAAATTCAAAACCCCTAACATTTACAGTACCCCGTTATACTAAGCCTATTTGTAGTTTCTCTTCCATCAGTGCCAAGTAAATTAATGCCAGACATCACTGTTGAGATGGCCAACTGAGACATCTCAGGCTCCTTCCTGCTGCCAACTTCGATTGCATTCACCCCATGTCACTTGTTACTCATGACAGAAATTTTTTGTTCTTGCTCCTTGTGTGTTGGTTTGGGTTTTCTTTAATAAATAATGAAAGTCTACAAGATGCTTTCTCAGGTACCTGATTGCTGGTTATTACACAACAAGTATTCTGTAAACCAGTGTGGCCTCTGAGGAACTGTGAGGCCACGGAGACGGTTGCATTCAAAGGGCAGCACCTTGCATTGAGCACAGCCAGGGAGGAGGAGAAGGCCTCCTCTGCTGTGGTGGGGAGGCATCAGCATGAGGAATCTATGAGTCTTTGGCGAAGTTTTTTATCTTCTCTCGGACTCACGTTGCCACTTGCCTCATGGTCTGTCAAAACTAAAGAGAAAGTAAACTTTTAGAAGTGGAAGGGCCACCAGACCAGGCAACACATTCTCATTTACAAAGGAACTGCCACCAGGACAGCTCTGCAGGGCTGGAGCACCCAGCAGCAGGATGCCCTGCAGCATCTCCTACCCTTATGGTGCACAGTAAGCATCTACCCCTGGTTTGTTAACACTGCTACTATTTAAAACATGCTGAGGCCACTAGTGACAGAAGAAAAGACGAGGAGCCACAGGCAAAGGTTTGCTGACGAGCGATGAAGTTCGCAGCTGCACCCAGGCAGAAGGAGAGGGTTGGACCAGCTGCAGCTGGTCACAGAATGGCAGCTTCTTTCTGCAACGCACTTTGACAGAGCTTCAAGCATGAGTCTGTTCTGCTCTGGAGGAAAACAAATCTTTGAAGTGGTTTTTGTGAGATGAAAACTCTCAAAAGTTCTGCTTTCAGACAGAAACGAGTCAGACTCTCTATTAGCTTGTTCAGCTCCTTGAGCAGAGAATCCCTACTTTGGGCTCTTAAATTCTCCTACCAAACCCCACCCGTCATTTCAAAAAGGGACACATTTAAGAGGAAAGCTATTTTCTGTCAGAATTACCCCAAACTGCTGTACTAAAGCTGGCTGCCAGAAGTGCTTCTTCTAGTTTGGAATCAATTCTGCTTGTTTGTTCCATATTCATCTGTTATAAATTGACTTCTCCTCCCAACCTCAGCCTACCAGAACAGATTGACCAAAGTACAGAGGAACAGTTACCCTCTGGACACAGCTACTTTTTTTTTTATTAAGCACAGGGCATAGCTTTCTGAAGAGAAAGTAGATTTAATTCTTTCCTGCCTTTGAAAGAGTTCTTTAACTTGCCCTGAGCGCTCTGCTCACCTACTCAGGTCAGCTGCTAAATGTTTTGAAGCACCTTCACTCCCATGAGTGAAGGACTTTGTGACGAGGCAGCTCACAGGGTCCCAACTCCTTCATGCAGAGGTGGGCACTGGTGTCCTGCTGCTTCTGCGGGGACAGCCACGACAGCGGCCATGCTCACACCGAACGGGAAGAAAGCTTTCCCATCCCTTTGTGCCTCTCCCTGAGTATCCTGCTTCTCTTCTCTAATTCTGCACATGAGGAGGGAATTGGAATCACATTTAAGATACGTCACATTTTTTAGCACACGGACTCTAAGGCCACATCTCATATAGAGCAATTGCTCAGAGTCAATCGTGTCTGGTGGGAATACCCAGAGAAGAGCCACACCAATCCAGAGTGACTCAGACCATTTTGGCAAAAATCACTTTACAGTCGATCTCCCTTTCTCTCTGTGTAAGAAGGAAAAGGAGCATGTTCACTGGCCCGGTCCCACTTCCCTTCTTTTGTCATTTTCCGTTCCTCCACCAGTGGCATTTCTCAGCATCAGACTTATTTTTACATTCATCTAAGATTCCTGCCCAAGCCTCAATGAAAAGCAGAAGCAGCAGTTTAGCCCTTTTCAGCTAATCTCTGAAAAACAAATGCCCTGAAATCACCAGCTTTCTCACTGGAGCTTATTCAAGCACAACCTACTGTAGACCTACCCAGTGCTCTTCTACTGTACAGGTGGTCTTTAGGAGTTCAAGTTCAGACAGGTGGAGGCTCTTAGTGCTCCAGCAGAGATGTCAGTGAGGAGCACCAACTTAAGAGATGCTTCAGTGTCCAGCCTGTGCCACTGACCTGCAGCACCACAATCTTCTGGCATACATGTGAAGTTATAGCAGTTATACTGCAAACAACATAGCAAGGTCTAAGCAGGTCCGTCTTCTTGTAGAATACATTACAAAGTTTTTGGTAGGACCACACGTCTAGATGAAACCTGCTTTGTTTTGCATGAATGAATTTTTTTTTAACAGATTCCTTATCTCTCTATACCAATATGTTTGGAAGTGGTGTTTTTGTGGTGTTTCTTTCTTTAGGAGATTTTTCTTTTCAAATAAATAGCAGGTCACCTTACCTTGTAGCTCTGTAGCATTTTTGTCCAGCTCTTCTGTAGTTGTCTCTTCAGGCTTCTCCGTTACAGCTGTCCCTGGCTTCCCATCCACGGTATCTGTCTTAATAGTACCAAGGTTTACCAGAAGTTGCATGACATCAAACTTCTCAGAAACTGCAATGTTCTCCAGCACTTTGAGGCACTTAAATGATTTAAGTTCGCTCACGTTTTCCTCAAGAAACAGGAGGTAAAGGCTTAAGTCATCAAAACACTTTGACTTGAGTTTCAGAACATCAAAGGTCGGCAGGATTTCATACACTTTGAGAATAGCTGAATTCCACCTCCACGGAACAAACATTGCATACACTACCAGTGGCATCACTAGGAGATAGACCAGCAGGTTAATGTAGCTGAGTACCTTGAAGACACCAACAGCAATAAGCTTGCACTGAACCACTTCTGGAACAGTTGTGTCATTCTTTAAGATCCCAGTTTTGATAGTGCAGAGAAACTCATCACTCAAAGAGGAGAGGCTAATGTAGTAGCCCAGGTAGAGGCACGCAATGAAAATAATTACTAGTGTGAGTAAACGGCAGATAATGTATTTAATTATTAAGCATTTGGAATTCTTCTTCGTCTTCAGGTACTGCTCCACAATTGGGTATTTAAAGTGGCTTTCAGATATTTCCCACAAACTGAAAGAGAGAGAAAAGGAAAACACAAACCACATAGATCAGATGCTGCAGCATTCACCTACCTCAAATTTCAAAGAAACCTAGTAATACTCCAAAATAGTCCAATAGTAAGATTGGATTCCCTCTCATTGGGGTAAATCAAGAGTAGTTAGAAGAGTGCACTGGTTTGATTTGGGGGGTGGGGGTGGGGGGCGGTTGGGTGGGTGGTGTTACTTTTGGTGTTTGTTTTTTTATTGTGTTTTTTCTTTTCTTTAAAAAGAAGCTTTGCAGACCTAGATCTGAAAGGATGGGAGATGAAAAGTAATAGACTTGGCTCACAGTGTGCAAATGACTGTCAAAAACATCCAGAAGACTGCAGCCATCCCTGTTATCTTATCTGGTGGGGAGTAAAACTAATTAACACCTTCTACAACTAAAGAAATCAGGACATCTCAGACAATTAGTAATCTGAAGAGCTCATCAAATGTTTTCTTTGGAAAAAGAAAGTTATAAGTTCCAGCTCCAAGTGCTCACAGTAATGACTTTAATGACTTCAGACATCTTTTTTTTTTTAATCCAAATTTAAAAGCGTGCTGGGTCACCATTCAAACCTTTTGAATAAATTTATAAGAGAGTGGAGGTGTCACATCTGTTACGAGCTTAAGGAAAGGAGCAAAGAAAGCCAAGCCCCAGCATCTTACCTCTGTGTCAAGTTCTCATTAACAGTTGGAATCAAGTCAGTAGGGTCCCTGGGGTCTCCGCTGCGGATGCTATTAGCAGCTTTGATTGCCCTGTTATAGGCTTTGTCAAGTTCTTCCATAATGAATTTCAGGTCCGAAGAGAGGTGAGGTGCTGCAGTGAAGCGCCAGAACAAACATGGTAGATACAGCAGGATAGCGACCAGCAGAAGGATGTATGGAAAGAACTGAAGGGAAAAAAAAATCAGGTTATGCTCTACCTGCATATAAAATGTCAGCCAGTCACCACCATTCCCTATAAGTCTATTGAATTCTCTATAAGCCTATTAAATTCCGTAAAATTTGACTTAAACACTCTTACTAAAACCCACTTTTGTGGTTATCAGGGACATGCAGGGAAGCAAAATCTTGTTTCAAACAGCTCCAGTAACCTTACTGCTGCTCAGAACTTTGCAAAAAATAGTATTAAAAAATGGCAGAATAAAGTTACCATGATCCTGATAACATATCCATTGCATATTCAGAACTGCACTGCTGGAGATGAAATTGAGAGAGGCAGCATTAACCTGGGGAAGAACAAATAGCAAAGGCAACCGAAGCAGCTATCAGAGATGCTGACTGGAAGAAGATGACAGTGTCACATAACTCTCCCTCCCAAACCTGTCACTACTGTTCCTAGCAACTAAAATGCTCCAAACACTGGCAAAATCTCTCCTGCTCTTCATTAGCTGTCAGGATGTTAATGAATAGACCATCTATAGCACTGCATCTGCCTGCGAAGACACACATGGGTGCAGAGTGCCTGACATGCACAGACTGTGAAGGATGGAACTATGGTTGTAATATTTAAGGGTATTTAAGTATTTTCAGATAACTAAACTGACAACATCAGAATGGTCTGGTGTTCATGCAGCACTGAGAAGTCAGTCCTTACATGGTCCCCAGTGCTTAGGGAAAGGGCTGAAGCAGGTATAAAATAAACAGCTTGAAGTCTTTCCATCTTTCTTCTAGCGATCAACGAGTAGGAGTTTTTCACCACGAGACTTAATCTCTAATTCCCCCCCAGCTGCTGGAAAGAAGGCATTTTCTATCTACTGTGAGATTACATTAAGGTGTACATTGATACGTAACATTACCCTTACAGAGACGTGATGTAAGATCTAGTTAGGAAAACAGTTAGTTAACAAAATGTACTGCAAATTTTGCTAATCTCCAAATCGCTACATTCAGCTTTTGATAGTAAGCACACTAAACTCAAACCCAGCATCAGTTCCTAAGGAATTTTAAATTAGTTGCAGTGAACAAATACGAAACATATTTAAGGCATCTTAAATGTTACAGTCACACACATGCACATTCACTGAAAAAGCCAATTCAGAATTTTAGAAGAAACTTGGACTGAAGTCATTAGTCAGCACAAGTGGAATAGCTCCACTTACACGTGTAGATACTTAACAAGATGGGAATCTCAATCTCATATTAACATTAACCTGTGTTTGCATTAATCAAGAGAGAGTGAAGTTTTGTATGCAGAAAATAAATGAGTTGATGCTATTGACCATTTTATCCAGAAAAGCTGTTTCTAATATCACCTAAAAATAAAGCAAAATCCTATATTGTTATTAATACTAGGAATGCATATGACATATTAGCACATAAATAAAACCTCACTTCTTAAAGGAACTGCATCAGCAACTGGAGACAATAATACAAACCATCGTTCTGGATGTGCACATTCTCTACATTGGAGCCATTGGCACACAGTAAGAAAAAAAGCCAGGAAAAGCACTAAATAGCACCAAAAAGCGCAGAAAACAGAGGATGCTGTATTTAAAGGTCAGATTTCCCTTGCAACCCTTCTTATAAATGCATACTTTAATCATTTCTGCTCAGTAGCAACATAATTGAACTTGGCCAAAATTGCTACTTCAGTGTCTATATAAGAAAAAAAAAAGAAAGACAGAAAAAAGAAAAGAAAGAAAGAAAATATCAAGAAAGGCTCACTTTTAAAATGGAAATATAAATCCTACAGTACACAAGATTGTTTCAGAAACCTAGTTAACAAAGTTGACTGTAATTATACTGTACATCCCACTAGGGGTAGCTCTTCCTCACCAGCCCGGAACGAGCATCCAGCCCGTACTGCAGTATCACAGCTGTGGCCTGTCCCCTCTCCACCCCAGGGGACTGACCTCACAGGCCAGAAGGATCCAGGAGGTTACTCCTGATCTTCTGGAATTGCTGGGGACTGCATATCTGCCCAGTGCTCCCACTGAATCCGTACTATCTTCTGCACCATTAAAGTATGCTCACCAGTGGATTGTCTATAGCCACCATTGGGAATTTCTTCCCTCCAGAGCTCCTACCTGCACTAGCAGCTAAGACAGCCCTTGGGTGTGGGTGCTGCTCTCCTTTCTGAACTGTTAACTGCTTTCAAACAAACTGAGAGAGCTCATTCTCTCAAAAACACATTCTTAGTTGCTGTCATCTCACACCTCTTGGCTCTACTTGCTGCCTCCTGGACACGATCTTTCCCCTACCCCCAGCAGCCTGTAGAAACCATGCAGAGCTCTGTCCTCACCACCGTCTCTCTTCCCTCTTTCTATACAGCAGATAACTTCAGATCATCTGTGGGGTTTGGATGGTTTTTTTTCCAGATCTATCCTTTCCAATTGAGAGGTAAAGTTCTGCTGTGTCTGATGTGTTCTTGTAGACATCTGGTCAACTCAAACACAACAGCTCAAGAATCCACCTTTCATGTTCAACTCTGTGGACAATGCCACTGGGTCTCTCAGGTCTAAGTCCTGGATGCCCAGGACCCAAAGGATTATGGTTTCATGGCCAGGCTCTTTCAGTCCTCTGATTCTGTATTATGTAGAAATAGAAATTATCTGTCTACGAACACAGCTTAAACCTATCTAAGCTCCCCTAAGCTGATGCAACACCTTTTCCATAGGCCAAATGCCAGCTTGCGTAAGATTGCTGCAAAGCCTGTTTGACTTCACTTACTTCTGTGTCACACACCTCTTCGCATCCTTCCTCTGGTGCCAGGCAGGGAAAGAAACAAAGAAACACCTGATTTAATAAGGAACAGCCAAAGCTTCTTACACTGGTTTATACCACTTGGCTTTACTACTGACTCATTTGAATTTTTACAGGCATCAGAGGATTTATGAATTCCCTGTCTGACTCTCAAAACTGGAAACATCACCAGCAGTATTCAATTAATCCTTGAGATGTCTTTACCCTGAGGCTTACAAGACGTGTGGCAAGGGGCAAGAGTTGACACACTGAAGTCATAGCCCAAAATCTCCATTGTCCCAGTCCCCATCTCTTCCTCTATACCTAGAAAAAGACTCTGTGAGCACATTCTGCACTCGTCTAGCACATTAGCACCAGCCCCGTCGCTCTGCCCCAGACCTCCTCCAATCCCACCCATCTCCCCTGCCTCATTACACACTGTTGTCTTACGAAGACCAGCCTCTGCCACCTTTCCTTGTACCTCCTCCTCTCCCCGACTCCTTCACCACTGCCTCTTCACCTAGAAGCATCACACCCCTGGGACAAAGGCACGTTTGTGTGCCTGGGGTTTACTGGGCTTCCCCTTGCCAGGCTCCCATCACTCCCAAAGCTGTAGCTCATGGCAGCATGGGAAAACACTATGCAGCTCTTTTCTGAATGGTCTCAAACCCAGAGCAGCAGCGTGACCATTAGTCCAGCTCTTTTTGTTTGGAAACAAAAGCCTGTATTTGTCAGCCCTTCCACAGCACTTGATGCACGACTCCATCCTTCTCGGATTCTGGCTTTTTTAAAAAATGAAAGATACGCTTGTTCTATTTGTTAATGGTAGGCTTAGATAACTAGCAAATCGTTTTGAATCATTAAAATTCAAGGCCTTGAACCAACAGGCAGAAGTGAAAATGCAAAGTCATCTGGCACGAGTCCTAGGCTTCAGAGCAGCAGACTCGGATTATCCAGCTCATCTGACTACATTTACAGTCACACATAATGACTTCCCATTTTAAGAAGAGGACACTGTGGTATGCATACATAGATGAGCGTGTGCCATATCCCTTTTTATATGGTTTATGTACTTACTTCCAAGGCACCAAATACACAAGGAGGAAATACTACTTCAGTCTTGCACAGTCAGTAGTATTTAGGTTAAATGGGAAGTGTTGCTGATCTCAAGAACTATATGGTCAAATATATGCCAGAGAAATATATTGCCTTAAAAGTTAAACTCATTTTTTCCTTTGCTGTCTAGTTCTCAAGTTCCACTTCAGCAGCAAGTTCACAATGTTGAATTTAAAATGGTTTGAGACTGCATAACTGAAGAAAGGTCTTCTGAAAGTAGATTAGAACAGATACGTTAGAATTGATACAGTATCCTATGGTACAAAATGTGCCATGCTGAACTTTATTAGCGAAAGTGCATCAAGGGCTACAACACCGTCCTTCAACCCGGATGCCCTGAGCTTTCATTTCCACCTAGCTGCAAGGAGAAAAGGACAGGCAAAGGCCCATTGAGTTTGCAAAAACAGAGGGGCAGAGAATCAGTTAGGCTACTCCAGGTTTCTGGAAGGTACTAGGTATAGTTACTGTGTGATTAATATTCAGCAGAAGACAGACAAAACTAGTAGCACATGCACCAGGGACTCAAACTAGAGTCTCCTATATGTTTTCTGCAAAGTACTGCTGAGCTCCTGAAAGCTAAAGATGATGGAAGCAAGTTCACCTCCCTTGCTTGTCCCTTGTCTGATGGCACACTGGGTGGGACAGCAAGCTCCCAAGGAGGCAGGGCACTAGGAAACCAAGAAGTCAACCGCCCCTCGTTCTGCACTGCTGCAGCTCCTTTCACTTGACAGACCTTTCAGCACGGTGCACATCACGGGCTGTACCCTAACTCCTCCTGAACATCAAGAGCGCCTTAAGAGCCAGAAAGCTGGAGAGGGACTCTGTCAGGAAGTGTAGTGACAGGACAAGGGGTAATGGTTTTAAACTGGAAGAGGGGAGATTTAGATTAGATACCAGAAAGAAATTCTTTACTGTGAGGGTGGTGAAGCACTGGAACAGGTTGCCCAGAGAAGCTGTGGATGCCCCATCCCTGGAAGTGTTCAAGGCCAGGCTGGATGGGGCTTTGAGCAACCTGCCCTAGTGGGAGGTGTCCCTGCCCATGGCATAGGGTTTGGAACTAGTTGATCTTTAAGGTTCCTTCCAACTCTAACCATTCTATGATTCTATGATACCTGAGCAGGGTATGTCTGACACCTCAACACCAGCAACCGCCCAAGCCCACATTAACTGGTGTTGATGAGGGACTGAAATCCAAGAACAGGACTCTGTGCAGAGAAGGATTCCTCCCTCCAGGCTAAGGCCGTGTGTGCTCAACATCATTGCTCTGCAACAAGTAACTGAAACGGGAACTACAGATTTAGTGCCTCTCCGTATCTCACAGCTGTAGTCCTACAGTAACACATCCCAAAGGTGAAAAGAGGACGAGATCTGACACCAGCTGTTTGGTAGCCTGTGGCACAACACTCTACCAAGTCCTGCAATGCAGAAAGCATGATCTTTCTGGACAGCAAGAGCTTAGGAAATTGGGTGTCCATGTCAGCACAACACATCATTTTCAGTCTTGAGTTCTACACTTGCAAACGCAGCTATGAAGGTTATCATCAAAGCAAATCATTTATGCACATCAAAATTCTTTCCCTTCACAGATGGGTGCTGTTTTCTTCCATCACTAACTATAAACAAGTTGAGCAATTTTTAAATCAATACTAGCTACTATGAATGGAGAAGGAAAATAACCTGCATGCATGCAGTCCAAACTCTAGAAATCTATCTAACACAATGAGCTCTTTTGAAGTCATGACCAATTATTCAAGTGCCTGAATATGCTCCTTTTATGAAGATTACCTGCACAAACCTCTGCCTTACCAGAACTTGTGAACATCCACATTCAGCTAAATACTCAGATCCATCTTTACTGCATTTCAGTTCCCTATGCACACACATAGCTTTTCACTGATAAGTACACATATGGCACTAGCACTACAAAAATTAAAATGAATTCCTGATATTCTCAGGACATGATTTTTTCATAATTTATCAGAAGGACATGGAAATAAGCTTTGAAGACATCAGCCAGTTTAAGTTAATTTGTTAGAAACTAGCTAACTGTTCAATCAGAACATATGCTTGGGTATAGAAGAAGCATTTGAGTAATCTGTTTACATAAGCACATAAGGCACTGGAATCAAAAAAATGTCTTTTAAAGATGCATTAGCATCTCACCCTCCTGCAGGTGAAAGGAAAAATCAGACTAAGCCACAAAATATTCTAATCTATAACATCCACAGCTTCAATTGTGCTAAGGTACAGTAAATGCACAGTTAAAAGGGCATTTAAAAAACTTCTTCTTAAGTTCAAATATGCTTTTATCATCCAAACAAAATACAGCTGCCAAGGGTGGTGTGACCCAAAAGGCATTTTAAAGGACCTAATCTAAAGAAAGCTTGCCAAGATCTGGATGCCTGGATGTCTTATGCCAAGATGGCTGGCAGAAGACGAGAACCCCTTTAGCAACATTCAGGAAACAACAGTTTTGTAATGTTACTGCATCTTCAGTCCTTATCTCCTCTGGGCAAACACTATGAAAGTGACTGCAAGCATCCAGACTTCCACCATACCCAAGAGTGGTATTGTACTAACTTTAAGTATAACAGCACAAAGCCGTCAAGCTGCACAGGTCTGAATTGCAGCCCTGAGAAAATTGACTGGCACTGGCATACAGTACTCAGCGAAGAACGAAGCACCCAAGTGTCTTCACTTGCTTGAGATTAAAATGTTTCTCATTAAAAAATAAGATCATGGTGAAGTGTCTGCTTCTTCAATTCCAAATTTCTGTTTGCCACTGGGAAGAGCCTAAGCAAAGGCACAAGTCCTCAGACAGGTTAATGAACGCAGTAACGTTCTTCCAGAAGCAAAGGTTTTAAGCTTTCTCTGGATACGATTCTATTCCCGTTTGAGTCAACGGGAGACGTTTCATTGGTGTTCAGCACAGAAACATAAGCTATAAGTGACTCATCATTGGGGTTGAGATACGATCCAGCCTCCAGACCTGAAAGTGAACCTCAAACCATGCATGACCTTTTTTACCCTACCTGTTACTTGCTTCCTGTTTTGATACAGCTTAAAAACTGTATTTCCCCCCGCTTCAACTAGTCAGACTAATGTGACTGAGGTAGCTCTCACACTACACACTCAGAGAATGCTTTATAAATGCAGGTGCTTTCAGGTTTCCTGGCTCTGACAGCCCCTAATCCTCTGGGGGGGGCTTTATAGGCCAAACATGAGGAGTCCTCCCTCAACTAGGGAGCTGTGCAAACAGTGAGTGATGAGAACCAGGTAACAACCATGATTATAATCGTACCAACAACACAATGAAGAACCTCAGGAGACTTTTTTGTGTATTTACAGACAAGCAATTCAAAGAACAACGCATAGGTCCACAGTATGTCCTACTTCTGTTACAAAAAGTGAGTACTTTCAACAAGCTGCATTTCACTTTATGCACACAAACACCTCAGACCCACTCTTTGTACTCAATGCTTTGAGCGGGTCCTGCAGCACTTGTCCTGTGCTTTTACAGAGACCTGAACCAGGTGACTGACCTCTCCTGTGTGTGAAGACCTTTCTGCTGTCAGTCATGCAAATATCAATGTGTACACAAACTGTTTGCCTGCAGTTCACACTGGTACAGATGCCCTTCTTCTGGAGAACCCTCTACTCCCTTTACCTCAACTTTGCTTACTTTTACTTTCTTCCTTGATTCTCACCAGTTAATAATAGACTAGAAAATAGAGTAACTAAAAAAACCTTAGAAGTCTCCTGATCACAGGCCACTCCATCCTGGTAATCCAGATTTCAGGGCTAGGACACTCTATGTCCGACTGCCCCTAATCTCGCTTGGTTGCCATCATGTCTGCTGGCCATCAAGAGCCAAGAAGATGATGCTCACTGTTCTCCTCCATGGGTTTCTCCTCCATTAAATTTCTCTGGGTGTTATGGACTGAAAAGGCTTCGCAGTGCAGCCTCCTCCTCCACTGGACTACAAGGACTGCCCACTCACAATGGCCAGAGGTTTGTTTCTATTCCAGTTCAGGGTCCTGCTAAGTTTTATCAAAACAGGTTGTCTGGTGAAGCACTCATTTTTAGAGACACAAAGCAAACTATCTGCACAGAGGGAGCCAAACCCCTTCAGATGCTGGGAACCAAAGGTCAGCGTTAATAGCTGTAACCCCATTCCTCCCCTGGAAACTTATTAGGCATGGAAGTTGATAAAAAAACAGCAGAAGGATATTAATTAATACCAGCCTGCAGACAGCATCTGCAGCTCCCAGTGCCCAACTCAGTGGAAGAACAGGTGACTAAACATGGATGTAGGAGGTTAAAATGAGGCACCCAGCCTTTGCTACAAGCTCTGACTCAGCTGTTCAGGCAGGCTTGCAGCCAGTCTGCAGGGTATTTTCAAGGAAACATCACACACCATTAAGCTATCATGGAGGAACTGTGGGAAGAAGGGCCCTGCATCGATTCCTGAGACAGCACCAGTCAGCAAATTAACATGGGTTGCATCATAAAAGTATGACCACTTAAGCTATTAGTCATGGCTGGCAAACTGGGAGACTTACAGCTATCAGCAGGCAACTATGGCATAAAATTCAACATAAAGAAATCGGGTGACAAGAACTCATTCTTCAAGAGGAAGGGGGAGCAACATATCCAGGTTTGCAGTGGAGTTTCCACCCATGCAGGCCACCTGCATTGAGAGATGTCCCAGCAGCTTCAACTGGCCTCTGTAGAAGGTCTGGCTGAAGCAAAGTACAACACTAACTGAGCAAGGAAGAGTTCAGGCCAGAAAACAAGAAGTCTGGCTTTCATATTCATGAAATTTCAGAAGGGACAGGCAAGGAAAGAGAGGTGGTGGGGTGGCCCTTTATGTTAAGAACAGTATTATATGTCTAGAACTCAGCAATATGCACGATGACAGTGTCGAGTGCCTATGGATAAGGATCAAGGGGAAGACCAGTAAGGCAGATATTGTGGTGGGAGTTTGTTATAGACCCCCAAACCAGGATATAAAGACTGAT